>CM062809.1:285347252-285937317 GCA_031772625.1 Pinus tabuliformis
GAGCATCCATACATGTTATTAGTGGGGCTTCACAGTATGACTTGTATGACTTAAAATGTGCCACATTAGATATTCAACCCCCACAACGAGATTTTTATTTAATTTATTAAAAAGTGTAAGGGATAGAATGGAAGTTCCTAAATGACCTATGAACCTTTAATAGTGAATAAAATAAACATAAATGATAATATGGAAGTTCTAAATGACTAATGAATAATTAATAGCGAATAAAAATAGACATAAATGATGACAGACTTAAAAATATGGTTATGGAAAGGCTAACAATATTTTTAAAGATAATTTTGGAAGTAAAAGCTAATTTTCCTAATGTACCATAACAACAAAAATCTAGTAAACCTTAAACTTTGAAATAAAATAACAAAAAAGAATTACTAAAAAGTTGAAAGAAATCAATTGGAATTTCTAAGTAACTAATGAATAATTAAAAAACATAACTAGTAAATAATTAATAGGAAATTAAAATAAATAAAATAAAAGAGAAATTGAAAGTGTCAACATTTTTTTACATGGTTTTTAGGTAAAAACTAATTTTCCCAATATAGAACTTACCTGAGATCAAAATCTGGTAACTCTGAAACTTAAATGGAGTTACATTTACATAGTTCTCCAAATGATCATGGAGTTACTTTTCTATAGTTCTCCTATAGTTCTCCATTTTTTCCCTCTTCTTCCTTTGCGTCTATTGCTGCGCACCCTCTAAAAATCATCGCAGTTGAGCTGTTCAAACCATCTCAACAAAGTAGAGTTTGGTCTTCGGTGCAAGTAGACTACGCTACTACGCAATGGATCATGTTGGGTGACTCGGTGGAGCAGCATGAGTTGAGGGTTGGACATCATCAACATAGTAGACTTATTCCATGTGCAAGCATTCATGCATTAAACACGTCCTAGAGGATGGATTTGCGAGAGATTATTCCTAGGGGATACTCTTAGCCAAGGGCATATTGCAGTTTGGGCACGTCCTAGAGGATGGATTGGCGAGAGATTATGTGTTGGGACTTGATTGATCAAATTATTCCTAGGAGGATACTCTTAGCCAAAGGCATATTACAGTTTGGGCCCTTAGGCATGGACAATGATAGAGGGCTGAGATAGTATCATAACCCACAAGTCCCATGACTTAGGTGGAATTGGGATCCAGGTGAATCTATTGAGGGAAAGATTGTGTTTGTTGAGAAGTTGGCGTGGCTAGTTCTAGCTTGATCTTGGGGTTTTCAACTTGATCCCGAGACGAAAACCCCACGTTGACATTTTTGTGGTGGATCCATCTAGGATTCATAAGTGGGCTTCAGTGTCTTAGATTAGTCATTGTTGAGCATCCATACATGTCATTGGTAGGGGCTTCAATATGACTTGTATGACTTATATGATTTAAAAGGTGCCACATTAGATATTCACCCGACAACGGATTCATAAGTGGGCTTCAATGTCTTAGATTAGTCATTGTTGAGCATTCATACATGTCATTGGTAGGGGCTTCAGTATGACTTGTATGACTTATATGATTTAAAAGGTGCCACATTAGATATTCACCCCCACAACAATGTCTTAGATTAGTCATTGTTGAGCATCCATACATGTCACATTAGTCATTGTGAGCATCCATACATGTCATTGGTGGGGCTTCGAGTATGACTTGTGTATGACTTAAAAGGTGCCACATTAGATATTCACCCCACAACGAGATTTTTATTTATTTATTAAAAAAGTGTAAAGGGACATAATGGAAGTTCTAAATGACTAATGAAAAATTAATAGTGAATAAAAATAGGCATAACAACATAATTAAAATATGGTTATGGAAAGTGTTAACAATATTTTAATGACAATTTTGGAAGTAAAAACTAATTTTCCTAATGTATAACTTACCATAACAACAAAAATCTAGTAAACCCTGAACTTTGAAATAAAATAACAAAAAAGAATTACTAAAAAGTTGAAAGAAATCAATGGGGAATTCTAAATAACTAATGAATAATTAATAGGCAATTAAAAAACATAAATTAAATAAATAAATAAATAAAAGAGAAATTGAAAGTGTCAACAATTTTTTTACATGGTTTTTGAGGTAAAAATTAATTTTCTCAATATAGAACTTACCATGAGATCAAAAATCTGGTAAATGAAACTTAAATGGAATTACATTTACATAGTTTTTGTCTTAAAAAATCTTTGATAATATCTTACACTCTTTTTTAAAATCAATTGTGCCCTTTCATAGTTTCTATTAACATGGATCATTTGGGATTTTTTCATTCCATAGTTTTAATAATTTAATATCACATAAAATTTACATTAAATATTTAATATTTGTAATGAAATTTTGTAAATGAAACTTAAATGGAGTTACATTTACATAGTTTTTGTCTTAAAAAATTATTTGATAATATCTTACACTCTTACTTTAAAATCAATTGTGATCTCTTTCATACTTTTTATTAACATGGATCATTAGGATTTTTTCATACCATGGTTTTAATAATTTAATATCATATAAATCTACATTAAATATTTAAATATTTGTAATGAAATTTTGTAAATGATTTTGGAATTACATTTACATAGTTTTTGTCTTAATTTTTTTTTGATAATATGGTACACTCTTATTTTAAAATCAATTGTGCTCCCTTTCATAGTTTTCTATTACATGGATCATTTGGATTTTTCATACCATAGCTTTAATAATCTAATAATATATACATTTACATTAAATATTTGTAATGAAATTTTGTAAATAAAACTTAAAGGAGTTACATTTACATAGTTTTATTAACATGGACCATTTGGATTTTTTCATACCATAGTTTTAATAATTTAATATCATATAAATTTACATTTGTATTTAAATATTTGTAATGAAATTTTGTAAATGTGATACACATAAATTATTTGACTCTTTTCTTAGTCAATTAAGAAATGGAATACTGTAATGTAATATCAATTTTACGGAGAAAGAAAAACTATAAAAAAAAAAAATTTAATATATATTAAAAAAATTAAAAGTCATTCTAATTACTTTTCTGCGGCTCTTCTGCCCGCACTATCCGATCTGCGGCGCTATCTGCGGCACTTCTATCCGATCTGCGGCACTTCTGATCTGGGATCTGCGACTTTACACAAATAAAATCCAGTGCTAAAACTTTTGGTGGACGGGGTGTTCTGATCTGCGGCTCTTCTGCGTGTTCTGATCTGCGGCTCTTCTGCCCGCACTTCTGATCTGCAGCACTTCTGAGGTTGAACTATTTGAGTTGCTCTTGCAGATTAAAAGGCTTACTGAGACTCTGTGGCTGGGTTCTAGATCTAATCTTCTGCATCTAGATCTAGATCTAGATCTAATTTTCTTTGCGGCTAAGTTCTAGATCTAATCTTCTGTGGCTAGATCTAGATCTAATCTTATCTTCTGCCTTATTTCTCTGCAGCTGGGTTCTACGGGCAAGTAAAATATGGCTCCCAGCTTCGCGAAAATAGCTGCTAGCTCAGTTCCGTCCGCTTCTGGAGCGCAAGCTCCTACCCATATCGTCAGTGAAGCCCCAGCTCCCACTGTCCAGGTGGTCCAGGCCTCACTCGATGAGGCTTTGAAGTTTTCTGAAAGTGCCCTAATTTGCCGGTTCAATGGTTTTTGGCCGCGACTGACAGCACTCCACAATTGGATCTCGGAGGTATGGAAGCCTGTAATTTCTGATGAAATTAATATCTACCCATGTGCTAGGGGTTTCTTTATAGTAGATTTTGAAAATCCTGAAAGCAGACAATGTATTCTAGATTCCGGCCCTTGGTTTTGGGAAAAATCAGGGCTATTCATGAAGCCATGGAACCCATCATTCGATCCGTCAACAGCAGTCATAACCTCAGCACCAGTTTGGGTGAGATTGCCAAGTCTACCCTTGCATCTCTGGAATCTCTCCTCGCTAAAAGCCATTGGAAATGCAATTGGGGAATTTTACTGCAGGTGCCCAGAAACAGAGGAATATGCCAGAACCACCTATGCACGCATCTATGTGGAAATGGACTTTAGCACTAGATTCCCAGCTGAAATAAACCTAACAAGTAAAGACTATGTGTGGAACCAGAAACTTGATTATGAAAGTGTCCTCTTCAGATGTCGATCCTGCTTTGAGACAGGCCATCTAGCCAAAAATTGCCCAAAAGCCTCTGAGAAAAATTCTGCTAGAAAAAACTACCACAGATCTACATGGTGGGAAGGAGCACAAAAAGAACACTACACTGTCATCAAAGAAGAATACTCTAGAGAAAGCTCTGAATCACAAGAAATCGAGCAAAAAAGAAACAACTCTCAAGACAAGCAGGGAGAAAGCCCCACCCAACAACAAAAAAGTGAACTCGACAACCCCTCAAGCATCAACAGTGATGAGGATTCGAATACCGCACAAAATAAATCTTCACTTAACAGCAAAGCAGATCTCGTAGACCAAACTTGTTCTCCGACTAACTTCAAAAGGATGAACACAATAGATCGCGAAGCTAAAACACCAATGTCCCAAGAACCAGAAGAGATGAAGGAGATGCAAGATAAAGGAAGTTGGAAGACCGTAGAGAAAAAAAAGAAAGCTACAGCACCAATCTCGCCAAGAAAGACGAGGAGCCAGATAATTAAAAACTAAGAAAATTATAGGTCCGATAGACCAATTTGGTCTCAGTGGATGTTAACCATCATCATCATCATCATCATCACTAATAAGTATTTAATAAACAATATTCGTTAACTAATTCCCAGCAGCCCTCTAAAACAGAAAATTAATAATTATAAAATAAAAAATAAAAAATGAAATCAATTAAAAAGAAATTCTAAATAACTAATAAATATTTAATAAACAATATTCGTTAGCTAATTCCCAACACCCTCTAAAATAGGGAATTAATAATTATAAAATAAATTTAAAAAAAATATATTCAAAAATAAAAGCAATTGCAGAAAAAAATGTAAATGAGTGTTTTATCTGGCTATTTTTATCTTAATTATAGAATTCTAAAATAAAATAAAAACAAAACTTCGATGCATACAAACGTGGCCCATTAAACAGGGTCCCAACCCTTGTGGTAAAATAATCAAGTTACAGAGCGGGGTTCCTCTAAGCACAGGTGCAAATGGCCGAAGGCGGGGTGACGGGGGAGAGAGAGGTAGTTACCATGGTAACTCCTCCCATCAGAACCCTCTATCCCAAACTCTCAGCAGTTGGAAGAAACCCAAATTCATTAAAATTACATTGACCGTGGCATCAGATACTCAGCTTCCATCCTTACAACTCTCTCGCAAGAGAAAATAAAGAAACTTGACAAAATTAAACAAGCAACTTGAAAATAAACGGAATTGAGTAATCTTGGAGCAAGGACGATTAAAGGCAAGGAGATTGTGGGATTAAAGGCCATTTGGGATTGGCACGGTGTCATGTACGGCATAGAGAACAAACACAGTAACCAGGGCAATTGCGACACAACAACGAGGGAAATTACAAAAAAGAGTATGCGGACCATGGAATTCTTGCCTAGGCAGGTGTAGATGAGCTCCACCTTCAACTGTCTCGCAGCCATAGAAGCTGCGAAACACCCATCACAGGGCAGTTAACTGCAAAGACCGAACTCAACCGTCATTCAATTCCACCACAGGGCAGTGCCATGGAGGCTACTAAAGACCCGTCACAAAGCAGTTAACTGCAAAGACCGAACTCAACCGTCATTCAATTCCACCACAGGGCAGTTAACTGCAAAAATCGAATGTAGCCATCATTCAATTCAAATCAGCATACAATTATAATCCAATTGTTAACAAAAGATCGAATGGCTCAAATGATGACAAGAAGGTATTTAGGAGAGTTATTTTCATAGAGAGACGTCTTACCACCTAAAAATAAAAATTGTATTTCATAATGAATCAAATAATTGATATATTAATTTTTTTTTAATTTATAATTCTAAAAAGCGAGATTGACAAGTCATCTCACTCTATTTTACTAACTTTGCTAATACCTCTTTTCTTGATGTATGTAGTTTACACAATGTATTTAAATAGCATATTCCTTTCATATAAACAATCTTAAATATTTTTAAATTTGACTTGTTCTCTTTTAGAACCGTTTTCATATAGCTAAGAGGGCAGCGGCTAACCAGCTTGCCATAGGGCATTGAATGCCCGGGGAGATGCAGGCTGGATAGCCTGCTAACACGCAAATTCGGAAACTGGGCACTAAATAAGAAATGGGAATTCGCGTGTTAGCGGGCTATCCAGCCTGCATCTCCCGGGCATTTAATGCCCTATGGCACGCTGGTTAGCCGCTGCCTAGCTAAGAGTCTTCACTTTATCTCTTTTGCCAATTTTCTAAGCAGGGTAATTTTGGACAATTGGGAAGCGCTTTAGGAATATTTTTCCAAATCAAGGAATTAGTCTGAGTATGATCCGCTTCTATTTATTGATCATCAAGTTATGTTTTAGTGTTGCGACGGGGTGTTGCCATGTGCGCAAAGTCTAGGTAATGTTTATGCACGTGAGGGAAAGTGTTTGAATCTTAACACAATCAACGAGTCAAATTGGTTTGAATGAGCATTAACAAGATACTTGAACATTACACATTATTAAATACAATCTATATTGTTGTTATGTTGGGAATGGAGACATGGTCTCACTCCCCAATTCTTTCTGGTTTTGAATATAAAGACTATAAGCCCGCTAAATAAGGGATAACTATACAAGTAATGTTAGCACTTGATAATTATATGTTAAATATAATGGACAAATAAAGTACCATTTAATTTGCAATATGTGTAATTATCAAATAAAAGCACAAGAAATGTATGAGAACAGTGACTCGACAAAAGTCGATATAGGTCTTGGTACAAAGTTTTACTTCAAGGTTGAGTTGGTTCTTCTAGTTCATGTGGTGCACATGCTAGCAACTCTTTCCTTGGTGTGTATCTTAGTAGATCATTCATGCAAGTGTGGGCACAAAATAAGGAATTGGCCAATGTCTTTTTAGAACAAGTCCCCCCTCGCATTCGTGAAGAAATTGAGACATTTGAGAATGAAATGTGTGGGGAGTGTGGGGTAATCCATGATTGGGACATCAAAGTTGAATTGGAGAATTTGATCCATGATACAGAGAGCACCGGAGCAATAAAAACCAAATTGAAAAATTGTGGACCTATATTGGCACATGAAAATGTTCGTGTGAAAGTTGTTGATAGAACAATCTAAAGCAAAGGAAGAGATTTTGTTTGTAGATAAAAAACATTAGTTCCAAAGTCAACCTTAGCATAGTTATTTTTTTGTCAACATGTTACTCAATGTTTCTCCAAGACTATTGCAAGTACAGTCACAACCCCTCCACAAGTTGTTGTCTTTCACATTTTAAAGCAACGATTATAATCTGTCTATGATAAAGTGTTGCTTCTTAGGACAAGATTTTAAGATTATAACTTCTTAATAAAGTATTATATCCACTATCAAGCCATCTTTATCAGGGTCCAAGTATTCTTATCCCATAAAATTTGTATTGATGAATTATTGACAAAATGCAATGTATTTGTGTTACTATTTTTTAAGAAAAATAAAGCAGATAAATCTTACATATCAAATGTATGTGCAGCTAGTCATGAAGTGCATTGTATGTCATCCTACAAAATATTGCATCAACGTCTATTTTTTAAATTTTATTTCAATACCCTTTCAATTATATCATCATAGGTAAATAAAGTTCAATTTATTTAATATAGTCCACTTTGTAGGAAAATAAATTTTCATTCTTATAAAAAAAAAACCTTTAAATTTTAATTTTTAACGATTAATTTGATTTTTTTAATGACAAAATAGACTTTTATTCAATTTAAAACACTCTTAAATTATATAAAATAATATTTGTAAATAAGAAATATTTCAAATTTTAAATATATTATATTTGGAACAATTAAAACCAAATAAATACAAATATTTATATTTATTAAATCATATATAAAACCTATACAAGGAATCTCGCAAATTTCATGAAAAAATGAAATATATAAACTATTAATTTAACTTATTAACTTACTCTAAAAATATCCTTATTTCATTCAAACTGCATGTCATGTGCGACAACACATTTCTAAACGATTAGAGCTCATTTTCCAAGAACCCATGGGATAACAACCAATCCATTGGATTCATCTGCCTCAGAGTTGATGCATATATTTTGCGGCTCATTTTCCAAGAATCCATGAGATGACAACCACTCCACTAGAACCATCTATCTTAGTTGATGCAACTATTTTGCATTTTCCAACAAAAAATTCCATAACTATTCGACCTTAATTTATCAGAATTTGTCCTAGAAGTTAACAAGCCTATTTCGTGAAGATGGCTTATTTTGAGTTACATCTTGTGGTTGTTCTTTCTCTGGGTAGACTGCCAAATGTAAAAGGAATTAATGCAAGAAATTCTTTCACTGCACAAAGAAGACTCCTCTGATAACCCAAGCAAAAAATCAAACTCTAAGTTCTCATTATACCCCTACATTCAACAACAATTTTGTCACCCTCTCTTCATCAAGGGAGGATGGGATGGGCTTACATGATGGCAAGATTATTATGCATTATCTATGTCCAATATATACCTACAAAGTCTTTAGGGTTAGATTATTCCCATTCAGTGGGCCAAGATATGATTATCGTGATCTTCATTTAGAGAACTTTCTCTTTCTTACCAAGCATGGCTGACAAAGATGTTGACATGTTAATCATACAAATAGAGCACAATTGAAAGGCATTGTTATCTTCTTTTTGATAAAGTGGTATTTCTGTATTTTTGTAAATGTTGTTTGGAGTTTTGCAATAATGTATATGTTGTTGGACTCTTATAATAATGCAATCAAGTGTGAAAAGCTCTTTGATTTCATTGGTAAACATCCCTAAATAGTAATGGTATAATGGACCTACACTCCTAGGGATGTGTTATTGTTGAGCATATAGACAGAAACCACAATGATTTTCTTCATATCACTGTCGTTGCTCAATATATATCTCCCTTTCTTGTGGCATAATTTACTTGTTAGAATTTTTGGAGTTGACGTGACATTAATTATGCATGGTGATACATACATGCCATGGATATTTCAACAACCTCGATTAACTAACCAGTACCATTTTCTGGTGGTTGTACAACTCTCCTGATTTTAGTTGTACTTGATGCAGTTAATACATATAATGGACAAGACCACTCTGACTCTTGTAGGCTCCATATTCCTGATGTACTTAATGTAGGTATACATAAACTTTTATGCATTTAATGTACCTCTACACCTAGACTTTCAAACTCAACAGTCCCATGCGAAAATGTTGAAATGAAATGCCCAGGACTTCAAATTCAGGAGTGTCAAGTGAAATTTTTGAAATGAAATGATATTCGGGATGGAGGGACTACTGCCAAGATGTGCCAAAAAAATCAAAATTGTTCCATACAGCGGAACTATGAGATTGCAGTGGAAATTCTGGTTACTTATTAAAACGATTGTGCTTGCAAGCTTTATCGCCAAGTGCATCTATGGCTTTCTATGGCTTTCCAACATCTATGCAAACACAAATGGCAACAAATATATGAACTGGCTCAAGGGCTTAAGGTGAACCAACAACCCTTCCTTTAGGTAGTCTGGGTAGTATATACAACTTGGTACAGTTATAGTGGTATATGACATGCTTGATGATATTGTCGTTGAGGAGCCTATTTTCATCTGCATTCTGATGAATGATGCCCAACATGGTGACTAGACAAACCTTTTGATAAGGTTTTCCAACACTAAAGGTGTTGAATACATAGGAGTCAGAGTCAAGGCTTTGAAAGCTCTGCCAGAATGCATGAATGGAAATCAGAGGTAGAGGATCCCCAGAGCCAATATATTATAGCATTAGCTCTTTCATAGGGCCAAGGATCTTAGAAATATTAATCAACCTTGTACTAACCTTTTGGTTTATAGTGGATGGATTCTCTAGCTCCATGGTAACAAGAATAATAGTAAGAAATTATCTAGTGGACATTGATGGAAGGGGGTTAGTTGCTAATACATTTCTAATGGAGGTTATTATCAGGTGTGATGTCGTTAAGAGGCATGTTTTCCAAGTGCTCACTTTTAGAGGTAATCGTCTTAGCTTCAAAACCCTATCATTTATAAGGGGAGGTGTAAACTTGATTTGTTTTATTAGTTGGATTGTGCTTATTTCCTTTTAAGTTGGTGATAGTGCCTTGCCACTCTAGTATTCAAAGTGGATGTTTTTCGGTAAGAAAAAAACAGATTATATAGTGTTTTTCAACTACTTGTTTGGGTTAAGTGGGGAATATGAAGTTACAATCTTGAGAAATACTCGCAAGCATCATCTGGTTATAAACATGATGACTGGAATGTTTTGGTGTTCTCCACTGTATTCTTGCTCAATGCCACCTCAGCTGGAGTGAGGAGTAAGTGGACACCCCTCTTGGTCGTGGAAGGACAATTATTTATTTCACAAACACTAAAACCTTCAACACATACAACTCCATGTTTCTTATCTACCATTCGGAGACATATCACTTCATGTTAGAGTGGATATCGCTATAAGCTATGAGAGCAATGGTTTTTGCTTTTGGTATCTTTCGTCATATATGATAAAATTCTAATACACGTAGATTTTATTATTTCTTATCTTATGTAATTTACTTTTCAACTCTGCCAAAATTGCCTTATGTGCATTTCTCGTTTTAATTTAAATAGAGTTATATTATTTTATTCTATTTTAAATGAAGGAGATAAGGTATAATCATCTTAAAATTGTTATTTATCCTACTTTATAATTTTGACACATTTTATTTATTCATTTTATATATTTTTTATAGTTAGATAGAAGAAATGAATGCGTCAAAGTTATTGTATTTTTTATATGTAATTTCGGTGTTTGTAAATTATATAATATTAAAAATAATTAAATGATAATTCATTGATGTTAAAACAAGATGTTTATCCCCAATTTCTTTGTGATAAAATATACTTATTTTAAGCATTTTTTTAGGTTAATAAAATGACCCCTTCATTATGCAAGTCATAAATATTTGTCAAACATTTTAATCATTGTTATTTTAATTTTAAAACTTGTAATATTGGAAAAACAATGCAAAAAAGTAGGATTAGTATTAATAAAGATTTATGGTACTACATCTACTTGATTTCATTTTCATTACATTTATTATTTTAAAGTGGAGGAATATAAAAAATATATGTACATATAATGGATATTATCAATTTAATTGCCTCTTTTATGTTCCCACATAAGTAAGACAAGTTCTATAATCTCTATCCCAACCCCTTTTTAAGAGATGGTGATTAAGCCTCATAATCTAGAGTCCAATGTATTGTTTAAAATTATTATAAATATCACTCATGTTAAAGAAATGACACATACTTTCCTTACCAACTTGAACAATTCAAGTTTATATTGTAGGTATCTAATTGTGGTTTTTTTGTAACATATAGATTGATTTGTATTTATAGAAAAATGAATAAACAAGAATAATCAAAATGGACATGATGTCCAAAAATAAGTATTAACGCAAAAAAAAAATATGATGACTCATTCTCAAAGTAAACACCATCTAATTTATTTTTATCTCTGCTGCGGGGAAAGTACAATGCATTTGATAATGTGCTGAATTTGAAATAGTTGTTCTTTGACCAAAAAATCAAATGCAAATTAGTAAGGTTAACTTTAAAATTAAAATAAAATAATAATAATAATAATAATAATAACTCTGATTTTATTTTTTTTAAATTTTGATTGGTTCAGTTGCATTGGCTCTTATTTTGTAATCATGGTTGGCGTACAACTCTACGACAATCACCTCACAGTCAATGCTCAGGCAATTAAGTTCATGCATGCCTCTTGCCTTGAAAGTCCACAGCATTGGTGATGATCAGCTGATCAGTACACGCAGTGACGAATGAACGATAAAGCTCAAGTTTTGAATCACATCCCTTATCATTGTCTCCATTATGATTCTGCTTGTTTCCATTATGGTCTCCGCCATTAAGGTTCTGCTTGTTGTTGGTTACAAAGTACTGTTTTGATACAGTACAGTTCATAAATTACAGTGTGCTTAATTGCGAATAGCGAGAACCTAGCGTTTGAATCTTAAAATATTTGACAAGTCAGCTAATACGTACAAAATGAGAAGGCAATACGCAATATCAATCGTCATAATTGTTAATACCTTTGTAAACTCTCCTAAAGATTGTGATGGCATGAATTTTGGTTACGATTTTCGAATTGAATTCCCAATGGCTTCTTTCCTATTTTCGAGGACATTTAGCGGAATTTTTTTTAGTATAATTTTAATCTTGTTAATGATATAAAATTTGTGAAGATACACTATATTTAACACATCAATTTCAACTTAATTAGACCTGGGAATTGGGATTCAATATGAGTTGGATGAAACCTTAACACATTTGTGACACATTATTTATTACAATAAATAAGAGCAGTACTTAAAGACCGTCCAGTGAGTTGTGACAACTCAGTGCGATTTAATATGATCGCTATTTCCTCCACACGAAATTGGATTCACCAAATTCAATTAGCTATAGGGTTTCGTTTGTGCCCCTTCACAAAAATATGTAGAACGAATGTGCATAAAACAAACACTAAGAAATATTACTATGTTTTGTTTTTAAATAATCTTTTATGGCACGAATCCTTACTTGCTTTATTTTAAATTTAATATTTTTAAATTATATATATATATATATATATATATATATATATAAAAGTTATATATATATATATATAAAAGTTATATATATATAAAAGTTTCCATAAATGAGAGTTTACTTTAAATTTAATGTCAATATGGAATCTTAACATTTGTAGATGACAATTAATCTTTTAAATGGCAATTTAAGTAATACAAATTGTGATTTCAAAGATTTTCTATTTATCAAATTTTAATAAATAGAAAGCTATGTAGTTATCTTAGATCAAACGTCCTCTATTTATTTATTGAATCATTGTATGTTTTTAAAAGAGATTGCCGGCAACAAGAAAGTATTTTTCTTTTTCCTTAATCATATAAAGTAATTTAAATTAGACCATTATTAAACAATGTTATTAAATTAAGTAATTAAATAGATATGTTGTATGTAAAAAGTGTATGATATGTTGTATGTTGAATATTTATATATTTTTCAATTATTTTTGGGAATATTAGTACATTTTAATTAAAAAACAATTATAACAAACACAATGTTTTATGTATTTAAATGATAGATATTTCACTGCACGGTTTTAAGTTATTGCTAGGTGGTATATGAGTAGCAGACAAACAAAAATTTGGTTGGATGGCAACTCCTTATCCACGAGCATGGTAACATTCTCATTCATTATTATTCAAAACAATTCGGGTGTTGTGTAATTTCGACTACCATGGATTTCTTTTCTGCCAATACAATATAAGTGTGTATTTCATTGTTAAGCATGAGCCGAAAGATACATTTTACAACTACTTTTACAAAACATAGTAACTAACAATAATGATCTTATAGTTTCACTATTTTTTTACTAAGTGGCAGGGAATGCTAGCTACGCAGCCTTATTAATTTCTCAAAGTGTAACAACCATCTATTTTTATTAATCTATGCAATATCCACCCATATATACAAAAAGTGCTTTATGGGTTGCATCATTACTCCTATTTTAAGAAGAAAGTGTATGTACTTTCTTCACAAGATGGGAAAATGAGTGTGAACGCCTCGAGAGAGTTTTAATGGTCTTGTGTACTAATTTTATGTATAGTTGGCCTTCTATGTGGATTATGTGGAAATATTAAAAAGGTGGGTTGAAACTCTATAATATTCTAGATTGCATGAGAGATCCATGCTTATTCTTCTAGTTGAGGAAGCTCATATGATTTGACTTGAATGATATTTATGATCTAGTGGATGCTAAATTATGCAAATAGATATAGTTTGAAGGTGTTCTCACCTCCCTTTTCCAAAATCAAGTACACGTCATAGAAAAATAATTTTGGTTTATGATGACTCTATTCCCTAAAACATTATTTTTGAAAATATTGATAAACTTGATTGCCATACTAGAATGGATAAGCAACCTAAATGTGATCTTAGGGAGATTTGTATTTGTAGTGCACACATTGAAGGGCTTGTGCAACTTGTAGATGAACATAGGAGAGGTATTAAATAGAAGATGTTTTAGTATTATCATTTTGATGCTAGTGGTAAGGACACAATGATCTCAAAGGCAATCATGGTTGAGAGCCCAAATAAATTGCAAGGGGGAATGGCTCATGCAAGCATGGGAAACTAAGTTATAACTATGTTTAAAGAAACGCAAATAAGAGTCCCCTATTTATTGTCATTGCAATTAATGTAGAGAGTATGCATCGATGATTCAAAACTTCCATTTGGCCACCTATAAATGGATGTAATACTATAGAATAAACAAATTGATAGGTAAGGAGTTGCCTTAGTGCTTTCTAGAAGTCATTAATGAAGCCCAAATATTGTAGAATTTCCCATTGTAGATCAACAGATTATGCAATATACTAAAGCAAAATACAAGATCTACTTCTACAACAAACTTGCGGAAGCTTAATCGAATTTCGAGCAAGATCAAATAGAACACATATAACTGAGAATGAGAAAGCAATCACACATGAACATAGAAGAATACTCTGGGGAAAACCTCAGCTAAAAACCCCGATCTCTGTATTATCATACAAGTGGAAATATGTTCAAATTACACAAAGCATCAGCTCACAAGCTATCCTGCTCTCAGTACAATCCAACAATACAACTCACAGACTAAATAGACCCAAGATATACCTTACCTCAGCCCTCCAAGCCTCCTATTTTCCCTGGGGTCCAATGCTGCCACCTGTGTGAATTGGCCTCATCACACACTCATTAAACCCAAAAGTAATTGCGCAATCTCCAAGGAATGAATTCCTTCTGCATGCAAGAGATATCCTCCATGGAATATTCCTGCAACTGATAGTACATTGTCCCATCATCTAATCTCAACTGGGTCTCTGTCTGAACTGACATGCATGAGTTATTTATGAGAGAATATTTAGTGATCTGAAGTGCAACAGTTACATGCATGCATGCATTAATTAATTGAACTCATAATTAGTTCAATAAACTATTTGAACTAATCTAACTGGAATTAACTCAGTTAACTGAGCTAACTAATTACAACTCAAAGTACAACTCGTCCCAATCTCCTTTAATCAAGGGATAACTTCCTCAATCAATGGAGAAACTATTTCATGTCTTCACATAGACTTCATGTTTGATTTCCTACAACTAATTAACTCAAGATGAATTAATTAATTATTTTACAAATAGCTACTACGATCAAATTCGAATTTTAATTCACAATTTTAGTTTAGGGACTAACTAAAATTGGAATGTATCCCGAAATGCTATTTATAGTAGTGCTATTTTTAGCACTTCTATTTTTAGCATTTCTTGTTGCTATTTTCAACACTCTCTCTCAACAAGAAAGGGATTATCATTCACCCCAAACCTGTCTCTGTGGAACTTGAACTTGCATTTTGACAATGCCTTAGTCAAAATACCTGCATCCTGTTCCTCGGTCGAAACATACAACAACAACATGATCCCCTTCACTACACAGTCTCGAAGATGATGGTACCAGATATCGATGTGCTTGGACCTGTCATGAAATACTGAATTCTCAGAGAGTTTGATACAACTCTGATTATCACAGTAGATCACAGTTGGATCCTTCATCTGACCAAACAATCCCACTAGAATCTTCTGCATCCAAATGGTCTCACATGCTGCCTGACTGGTAGCCATGTATTCAACCTCTTCTGAGCTAAGTGTTGAGATTGCAACAAGATGATGGAGCTTAGTGAAAAGAGTCGCCTTCACTAAGTGGGCCTGCAGGCAAATTATGGTGCAAGTTCTATTTTTGGATCACAGCAGGAGTGATCACATCAGGAGTGATCAAAGTCTATTTTTAGACTGGCTGTCAAAAATAGGAAAGTCAAATATTATTGTCTCATAATAATATTTAGACTATAAACTTTATCTTATTCTCTTGGAGCACTTCAGTTTGAGCTACAGATGTGGCACATGCAGCTGTCAGAAGGAAGTACGCTTTCTTTGTGGGTCAGTTGAGTTGTTGCATGCATGACTTCAGTTAGAACTCAATCAGTTGAGTTTGGTGGAGTTGATTGTGGAGTTGATGGAGTTGTGTTCAGTTTGACTTCGTTAAACTAGTTTTAATTAGTCTAACTGCAAATAGACTAATGATGAGTTGTTAAACTAATTATTAACTCATAATGCAAGTAAAGAATACATCAGTTAACTCAGTTGCATGTCAGTGCATGTACAGTTCAACAGGGACAGGTGTTAGAGGATCAGATTGCTATCAGTTGTGACTATAGTTGTGCATGAGGATTTGCACAAGCAATGTATTGAGTATGCCAATGAGTATTGCATCAAATTTGCCCAGTAGAATAGCCTGTGCTCACGTGATTTCCAGTGTGAGTGATTCTCAGTAGGTTTATGCAATAGAGGCAGGCAAAGCAGTGGAGAAGATTTGAACTTGTGACTCGTTTGAGTCTGAGCTGGTTTGTGTGTAACAAGTGGAGATAGTGCTGGATACTTGTGATGAGTATTGACTATTGTAACGTTACATGTTCTCAATCATTAATATACAGATAGTGTGGGGTTCTCAACTGTAAGCTTTCCCCGGGATACATACTGTGTTAATGTGTGCATGCTATTGATGTTGCTATATTGATGATCAACGTAGAGGAGCTTATGTATTGTGTATGTATTCTGCAATAGTACATGATCAGGATAATATCCATTGAATATGTGTTTATTATTCAAATTTCTACATGGTATCAGAGTTGTTGATCATCAGATCTACTATTCAGGAAGTGTTTACATCTTATTTCTTCAGGTAGAGTCTGTAATCGGGCCAAGTAGCCTCTGGATTCATCCTTCCTTTGGAAGGTGAGATATTCGGTGAATGCCCATACAGTCAATCTCTGTACGAGAAATAGTTTGTTCTCACGAATCTTAGATCCGAGGCAGTTGAGTTTGGAGCTGGTGGAATTCGAATTTGCAGCAGTGTTTTCTTGGTGTCAACGAGGCAATGTCTTTCAACGGATTGCGATTGGAGTATGCTCTTGAGGGCAGCTCAAACTATATTGCATGGAAGGACAGGATGGAGGTAGTATTGGATGATAACGAGCTGAAGGATTTCATAGAGACGGATGTCCCAAAGCCTACTGATGCTTGGCAAAAGAAGACCGCAAAATGTCGAAGGATTCTGTTGGAGGGCGTGAAGGATCACATTGTGTCCAACCAGAATGGAAAGACTTCTCCATACTTGATGTGGAAGGCTTTAACATATCTATTACAAAGCAAGAGTGATCAGAGGAAGCTGGCGCTCAAAAATAAACTCAGAAACATCAAATGCGAGAAGGGTGACAGTATGCCCAAGTATCTCACGAAGTTCACTCAGTGTCGAGATGAGCTGGGAAGTGTGGGGGTTATTGTCGATGATGAGGAATTGGTGAGCTTAGATCTCCTTGGTCTTCCGAAGAGTTGGCATTCCTATCAGGACTCTGTCAATGGTCGAGAGAAATTGCCAGGATGGGAAAGACTGTGGTCAGATCTTGTGTAGGAGGAGATCAGGCGAAGTACCAAGGACAGATCTTCATCAAAGGGAGCTGATGAAGAAAATTGCGCTTTGGCTGCCAAAGCAAAGAAGGGGAAGAGAAATAAAGCTTCTCAGTTTGGTGCGAAAGGAAAGAAGCAGGACATGTCCAAGGTGAAGTGTTTTCACTGTCACCATCACGGACACTATGCCACTAATTGTCCGCAGAAGAAGAAGAACAAGCAAGCTGCTAGATCTGCAGCAGGAGAGGCTCTAGCCTCGCAGTTTGAGCTTGATTTTTCATTGATCGCATGCTTGGTTTCAAGTGTGATGGGATCGGTGTGGTTCTTGGACAGTGGTGCGTCTTTTCACATGACGGGAGATCGAGATTTGTTTTCTGATCTGGAGGACAAAGATCTTGGAGTGCACATCGAGATGGGCGATGATGGTAGATACAGTGCGACCGGTATCGGTACCATTTCCTTTGAGAGGGAGTCTGGTAAACCCTTCGTATTGAAGGAAGTCATGCATGTTCCAGGATTGAAGAAGAATATTATCTCTGTGGCGATGTTAGAAGACAAGGGGTATGATGTTGTTTTCAGCGAGGGAAAGGCTTTCCTGCGCAACAAGACAACTGGTGAAACCCGGAAGATAGGGGTTCGAGTGAGGAACCTTTATCAGTTGCATGTAGATGGATGCGCAACAATGGCAAACAAGGCAGAAGGATTGGTGAGCCGAGATGATGACGAGTTTTGGCACAAGAGATTGGGTCACCTTCACCATGGAGCCTTGAAGATACTACAGCAGATCACTACAGGGCTTCCTAAAGGCACTCTTGCGTAGTCAGATCAGTGCAAGGGGTGTACTTTGGGGAAGTTTGTGAAAGCCACCTTTCACGAGAAGGATAGTCACGCCACGACGATCCTTGAGAGAATTCACACAGACGTGTGTGGACCTTTCTCAGTTGCTTCGACAGCAAAACACAGGTATTAGGTGATTTTTGTTGATGATTTCTCTCGTAAGTGATGGATCTTCTTCATGCAGAAGAAGAGCGAGACATATTCAAAGTTCTGTGAATTCAAACCACTGGTCGAGAAGGAGTCAGGGAAGAAGATGAAGGCTCTTAGGAGCGATAATGGTGGTGAATACATCTCTGACGAGTTCAAGGATTTCTGCAAGGCAAAAGGGACTCGAAGAGAGCTCATAGCTCCCCATAACCCACAGCAGAACGGGGTAGCTGAGCGGAAGAACATAATGATCATGGGTGCTGCACGGGCGATGTTGCATGATCAGGGCCTACTCCTTCACTTGTGGGCGGAAGCATGCAATACAACAGTTTATGTGCAAAATCATTGTCCTCATAGGATACTTGGCATGAGTACACCCGAGGAGGCTTATTTTGGTAAGAAGCCTAATCTTTCTCATTTGAGGATTTTTGGTGCTAACGTTTACATGCATGTGACGAAGGATGCCAGGAAGAAGTTAGAGCCGACCACAGAGGTTGGGATATTTGTGGGGTACACTGATACGCCCCATAACTATCGTGTGTATTTGCCAGACAGTGGTAAAACTGTTGTGCAACGAGATATAAAATTTCAGGAGGAGAAAGCCATGAAGTGTTCGCTTGAGAGGGAGCTACACTTGCATGCAGATGAGGAGCTATTAGTTCCTAAGGATGAGCTTCAGGATGTGGATCAGCCACAGGACGAGGTTCATGGAGTGGAAGAGACCACTCATGCAGCACCAATCATCAGAGGGCGAAAGCGCTTGACAGAAGCTGAGCGACTGGCTCAAGATGTAGAGAAAGTTGTAGGACCACCTACAGCCCAACGCAGGCAGAGACAGTCACCTGATCGGTACACTGGATACATGGCTCTTATGAGCAAGTGTGTTGTGACGGAGCCATCCTCTTTCGAGGAAGCTGTGGAGGATCCCGCATGGGTAGACGCCATGGTGGAAGAGTATGATTCTATTGTCAGAAACAGTGCATGGGAGATTGTTCCTAGACGGAAGGGAAATCAGTGGTGTGTTCGAGATGGATCTACAAAGTTAAGCAGGCAGCTGACGGGAGTGTGGAGAAGTACAAGGCAAGATTTGTTTCCCAAGGCTTTTCACAGATAGAGGGGATCGATTATGAGGAGACCTTTGCACCTGTCGCAAGGTATTCTTCCATATGGACGATTCTTGCTCTCTCAGCGCAGATGGGGTGGCACATTCATCAGATGGATGTGAAGACTGCGTTCCTCAATGGAGTCATTGAGGAGGAGGTGTACATTGAGCAGCCCGAAGGTTTTGAGATCTTCAGCAGCGAGTCGCATGTGTGCAGGCTCAAGAGAGCGTTGTATGGGTTGAAACAAGCACCACGTGCTTGGTACACACGGATAGACAACTATTTCACAGGACTTGGATTCTCCAAGAGCGAGGCGGATCCTAACCTATACCAAATTGTGGTGGAGGGTAAGTTGCTTATCATTGTACTGTATGTAGATGATTTGATTCTAACGGGTGATGAGCTGTTGATACTTTCATGCAAGGATGATCTTGCTAAGGAGTTCGAGATGAAGGACTTGGGCCTCCTTCACTATTTCCTAGGATTGGAAATATGGCAGCACAGTGGTGGACTATTTTTTTCTCAGGGTAAGTATGCTCGAGAGATACTGGAGAAGTTCGACATGCATGGCTACAAGTCTGTTGATACTCCTCTTCCTGGAGGTTGGAGGAAGGAGGATGCCACTTCGGGAGAAGAAGTGGATGCCACTGTTTATCGACAGTTGATGGGGTCGCTTATGTATCTGGTCAATACACGACCCGATATATGCTATGTAGTTAACCAGCTTTCACAAGCTATGGTTAAGCCTACCAAGCTCTTCTGGAAGGCAGGCAAGCATGTATTGTGTTATTTGAGAGGCACATAGGGATATGGATTGTGGTACAGACAGGAGGATGAGGTGAAGCTATGTGGTTTCATGGATGCAGATTGGGCAGGGAGCCCAACGGACAGAAAGAGCACATCAGGAGGGGTCTTCAATATCGGGTCGACAGCAGTTTCTTGGTACAACAAGAAGCAGAGATCCGTGGCACTCAGTTCAGCAGAGGCCGAGTATATGGCAGCAAGTTTGGCTGCATGCGAGGCTATATGGATGAGGAAGATCCTGGTCAGTTTGTTCGGTTCTCACTTGGATCCTACTGTGATTTACTGTGATAACCAGAGTTGCATTAAACTCTCGGCTAATCTTGTATTTCGTGATAGATCTAAGCATATTGACATCAGGTACCATCATATCAGAGATTGTGTGCAGCGGAGGATCAGGATGCTGATATCTTGACGAAGGCGCTCACTAGGAGCAAATCTGAATACCACTGAGGCAGGATAGGGGTTGCTGATAATCCATATCTTGTCGAGAGGGAGTGTTGAGATTGCAACAAGATGATGGAGCTTAGCGAAAAGAGTCGCCTTCACTAAGTGGGCCCACAGGCAAATTATGGCGCAAGTTCTATTTTTGGATCACAGTAAGAGTGATCAATCAGGAGTGATCACAGCAGGAGTGATCAAAGTCTATTTTTAGACTGGCTATCAAAAATAGGAAAGTCAAATATTATTGTCTCATAATAATATTTAGACTATAAACTTTATCTTATGCTCTTGGAGCACTTCAGTTTGAGCTATAGATGTGGCACATGCAGCTGTCAGAAGGAAGTACGCTTTCTTTGTGGGTCAGTTGAGTTGTTGCATGCATGACTTTAGTTAGAACTCAATCAGTTGAGTTTGGTGGAGTTGATTGTGGAGTTGATGGAGTTGTGTTCAGTTTGACTTGGTTAAACTAGTTGTAATTAGTCTAACTGCAAATAGACTAATGATGAGTTGTTAAACTAGTTATTAACTCATAATGCAAGTAAAGAATACATCAGTTAACTCAGTTTCATGTCAGTGCATGTACAGTTCAACAGGGACAGGTGTTAGAGGATCAGATTGCTATCAGTTGTGACTATAGTTGTGCATGAGGATTTTCACAAGCAATGTATTGAGTATGCCAATGAGTATTGCATCAAATTTGCCCAGTAGAATAGCCTGTGCTCACGTGATTTCCAGTGTGAGTGATTCTCAGCAGGTTTATGCAATAGAGGCAGGCAAAGCAGTGGAGAAGATTTGAACTTGTGACTTGTTTGAGTCTGAGCTGGTTTGTGTGTAACAGGTGGACATAGTGCTTGATACTTGTGATGAGTATTGACTATTGTAATGTTACATGTTCTCAATCATTAATATACAGATAGTGTGGGGTTTTCAGCTGTAAGCTTTCCCCGGGATACATACTGTGTTAATCTGTTCATGCTATTGATGTTTTAGTGTTATTGATGTTGCTATATTGATGATCAACGTAGAGGAGCTTATGTATTGTGTATGTATTCCGTAATAGTACATGATCAGGATAATCTCCATTGAATATGTGTTTATTATTCAAAATTTCTGCACTAAGTCCAACTAACCTCTGTTTCCTGCTGTACCAGGAAACTGCAACTGAACCAAGGTTGAAGATTCCTCCAGAAGTGCTCTTCTAGTCTGATGGACTCCCTGCCCAATCTGCATCTGTGAAGCCCTGAAGCTTCACTCCCTCTGTCCATCTGTACCACAATCCATACTGAGATGTGCCTCTAAGGTATCTCAGCACATGCTTCGCTGCCTTCCAAAATAGTTTGGTAGGCTGAACCATAGCTTGACTCAGCTGGTTCACCGCAAAGCATAAGTCTGGTCGTGTGTTCACTAGATACATTAGTGAACCCACAAGCTGCCGATAAACAGTAGCAGCTACTACCTCACCTGAAGTAGCATCCTCCTTCCTCCAGTTACTAGCTAGAGGAGTCTGCATGGGCTTGCACTTCTCCATGTGGAACTGCCTGAGTATCTCATTGGCATACTTTCCTTGAGACACAAACACTTCCCCATCCTTCTGCCACACTTCCATGCCTAGAAAGTAGTGCATAAGACCCATGTCTTTCATCTTGAACTCTCTTGCAAGGTCCTCCTTGCAAGACTTGATCAACTGATCATCACCTGTCAAAATCAGATCATCCACAAAAAGAACAATGATCAATGGCTTACCTTCTACTATGATGTGGTAAAGGTTCGCAATGTGCTTCACTCTTGGTGAAGCCCAACCCGGTGAAATAGTTGTCGATCCTGGTGTACCAAGCACAGGGTGCTTGCTTCAGCCCATACAAGGCCCTCTTGAGTCAGCACACATGTGACTCACGATCGAAGGTCTCAAAACCTTACGGCTGCTCAATGTACACCTCTTCCTCAATCTTCACATTGAGGAATGTTGTCTTCACATCCATTTGATGGATCTTCCAACCCATCTGAGCTGATAATGCCAACATCGATCTAATAGAGGAGTACCTTGCTATAGGAGCAAAGGTCTCATCGTAGTCGATCCCCTCGACCTGTGAGAAACCATGGGCAACAAACCTTGCCTTATGTTTCTCAACACTGCCATCAACTGCCTGCTTTACCTTGTAAAGCCATCTGGAACTCACCACTAACTTGTCCTGAGGTCTTGGGACAACATCCCACACTGTTCCGAATGATAAATTCATACTCCTCTACCATGGCATCAACCCAAACTAGTTGCTGCACTGCTTCCTCGAATGAAGAAGGTTCAGACTCTACACACTCCCCAACCAGGGCCATGTAACCAGTGTACCGCTCGGGTGACCTCCTCTGTCTGCGCTGAGAAGATGGTTGTTCCACATTCTCTTGCGCATCCAGCATCAACTTGTCAGCTTCCCTTGAATGTTTCTGCCCATCTCTGAAAGAGTCAGCATGAGTGGATGTCTCCACTCCCGGATCCTCTGCATGCAGCTACTCCGCATCAATCTGAGGCTCCTCCTCCTTAGGAACTGAAAGTTCCTCCTCTACATGCAACTTGAGCTCCCTCTCAAGTGATACTCACATGGATTTCTGCTCATCGAACTTCAGATCTCTGCGTACCACTGTCCTCTTACTAATAGGCAGGAACACCCAATAGTTGTGGGGTGTATCAGTGTACCCCACAAGTATCCTGAACCCAGTTGTTGGATCTAGGTTCTTCCGGGCGTCATTGGTCACATGGAAATAAACCGATGATCCAAAGATCCTAAAGTGACTCACATCTAGTCGCTTCCCAGAAAAGGCCTCCATAGGTGTCTTCATTCCCAGTATATGGTGCAGGCTTCTATTATGCAAGTATACTATTGTATTGCATGCCTCAGCCCACAAATGAAGTGGTAGGCTTTGGTCATGCAACATCGCTCAAATTGCTCCCATAATCAATCTGTTCTTCCTTTCGGCCACCCCATTCTGCTATGGGTTATTGGGTGTCGTCAACTCCCGTTTAATTCCTTCTGCAGCGCAGAAGTCCTTAAATTGTTGGGAGACATACTCTCCACCATTGTCGCTACACAAGGCTTTTATTTTATTTCCAGATTCTTTCTCTGCCAAGGCTTTAAACTCACAAAACCTCAAGAAGGTCTAATCCTTCTTTTGCATAAAGTCGATACAACATCTACGAGAAAAATCATCAATAAAAATAACATAGTACCTTTGTTTAGCAGTGGAGGTTGTAGAGAATGGTCCACAAACATCTGTGTGAACTCTCTCCAAGATTGCTCCAGCTATACTGTCTCGATCCTGAAAGGAATATTTCGCATACTTACCCAAGGTACAACCTTTTCATGTATCCGTATGCTCCAGTTTTCCCTTGGGAAGTCCGATAGAAATCTGCTGCATGATCTTCAAGGCCCTATGGTGCAAGTGGCCCAATCTTCTATGCGATAGCTCGCAAAAATCTTAGCTTTGCACCACCTCTGCTTTGGAACTCAATGCAGCACAATCGTCTACCTCCAGCTTGTAGAGATTCTTTACTGGAATCCCGATCCTCTTGGTCTTTCTAGTACCGATATGCCTTAGGAATACCTTTCCTTTACTAAAGACTACATCATAACCTTTATCTTCTAGCATAGCAACAAACATAAGATTCTTCTTCAGACCCGGTACATACTTTACATAAGTCAGAGTGAGAGGAGCTCCATGCTCCCTATGAAACACAACCATACCTTCACTTGAAACATGGTACTTTCCATCATTGCCCATCTCGATCCGCATCTGGAGATCCTTCTCCTCTAGGGTACTGAAAATATTCTTTTCGCTGGACATGTGGAAAGAGGCTCCACTGTCCAGTACCAAACACATCCCACCATGGATGAAACCATGCATGCGATGAGAGAGAAATCCAACTCGAACTGTGAGGCCAGTGCATCACCGTCTGATCCCTCGAGGATCCCTTCTTGGATTTCTTCTGTGGACAATTCGTAGCATAATGGCCCACCTCATGACAATGAAAGCATTGCACTTTCGATTTGTCAAACTTCTTTCCACCATGGGAAGAACTGGATTTGGGATGGGATGCCTTCCCTTTCCCTTTCCTCGCCTTACTCGCAAAGGCTAGATTTTCTTCATCATCTTACTTTGATGAAGATCCATCTCTGGTGCTTCTTCTTATCTCCTCCTGCATCCGATCCGACCAAAGTCGTTCCCAAACTGGTAGTTTCTCTCTTCCATTTACCGAGTCTTGGTAGCTATGCCAGCTCTTAAGAAGATCGAGGAGACCAAGACTCACCATGTCATCATCGGTTGTCGTGATCCCTACACTTACAAGCTCATCCCTGCAGGTGGTGAGCTTGTTCAAATATGTAAAGATCATGTTGCTCTTTTCACACTTGATTTTCCGAAGCTTGTCTTTCAGCGCCAGCTTCCTCTGATCGTTGTTGTTCTGATATAGATCTTTCAATGTTTTCCACATTGAAAACGGTGTCTCCTTCCCATGGAGGCTCGAGACAATGTGGTCTTGAACTCCCTCCAGGAGGATTCTCCTCGCTCTAGCCACACATTTCTTCCATTCCGCCAATTCTGTAGCATTAGCCACTGTTGGCTTGGGGACTTCTTGATCAATGAAGTCCTTTAGACCATTGTCCTCTAATACTGCTTCCATGCAATCCTTCTAGGCTATATAATTCGAGCTGCCATCAAGGGCATACTCGAGTCTTAAAACATTGAACGCCATTGGGGAAATTTGAGATGTGATAAGAATTCGAATTCTATAATCAAGAACTTCAACCTTTGAACTTCTCCCTTCTTTGTATACCGTTCTTCGCTTTGATCACCTTTGTTTCGATACCATGTAGAATTTCCCACTGTAGATCAACAGATTATGCAATATACTAAAGCAAAATACAAAATTTACTTCTACAACAAACTTGCGGAAGCTTAATCGAATTTTGAGCAAGATCAAATAGAACACATATAACTGAGAATGAGAAAGCAATCACACATGAACACAGAAGAATACTCAGGGGAAAGCCTCAGCTAAAAACCTCGATTTCTGTATTATCATACAAGTGGAAATATGTTCATATTACACAAAGCATCAGCTCACAAGCTATCCTGCTCTCGGTATAAACCAACAATACAACTCACAGACTGAATAGACACAAGATATGCCTTCCCTCAACCCTCCAAGCCTCCTATTTCCTTGTGCAGTTTTCCTTTGGGTCCAATGCTGCCACCTATGTGAATTGGCCTCATCACACACTCATCAAACCCAAAAGTAACTGTGTAATCTCCAGGGAATGAATTCCTTCTGCATGCAAGAGATATCCTCCATGGACTATTCATGCGACTGATAGTACATTGTCCCATCATCTGATCTCAATTGGGTCTCTTTCTTAACTGACATGCATGAGTTATTTATGAGAGAATATTCAGTTATTTGAAGTGCGACAGTTACATGCATGCATGCATTAACTAACTGAACTCATAATTAGTTCAACAAACTATTTGAACTAATCTAACAGGACTTAACTCAGTTAATTGAGCAAACTAATTACAACTCAAAGTACAACTCATCCTGATCTCCTTTAATCAAGGGATAACTTCCTCAATCAATGGAGAAACTGTTGCATGTCTTCACATAGACTTCATGTTTGATTTCCTACAACTAATTAACTCAAGATGAATTAATTAATTATTTTACAAACAACTGCTAAGATCAAATTCGAATTTAAATTCACAATTTTAGTTTAGGGACTAACTAAAATTGGAATGTATCCCAAAATGCTATTTTTATCACTTCTATTTTTAGCATTTCTTGTTGCTATTTTCAACAAATATCAGTCAAAGATAATGGTGGTAGGTAGTACAAAATGAGCCAAAATATTTCCTTTTATGTTGTGATGTTCTTGGTGTAGGGAATCAAGATTACCATTGATGAAAATTGATATGTTATAATGAAGATTAACCATGCATGTGAAATGTCATGGGAATCCCACTAATGAAGTTTATGGATATTGCTTCCCAATGGCATGAAAACACTAGAAATAGCTTACATATGCCCAAGTTGTGGTTGAGTGCCTTAGGCTAATATATGAGACAACATGTAATGAATTCACCAACATTTTTATTAACTAATGGTAAGAACAAATAGTGTTGGAGATGTTGCAATGTATTAGACATCTGAAGTGGTTGTCATAAAATGAAGAACATGTCTCCAAAATTCAAAGGAGGGGAATGTCATGTTATGGATGTGGGATTGGGCGTTTTTTGTACAACCAACAAACTTTGATGAAATATTTGAGTTAAGGACTAAAATTAACTTTTAAAGGATGTCCTCATGCATGTACAAATATAGATTACTATAAGTTTTCATAAATGAGAAATTAGATGGATAATATACATGGAACAAAGAAATGGTTTTCTCAATAAATATACAACAATACTTGTATTACCCTTTTTGTACTTGACGATGAGTTGGAACTATTAAATATGAGATGCTTATTTAAGGATTTATTCCTCCTGTATATTGGATCGTGGGTTTATATAACTCAATGAATGATGTCTTGTATGTAGGATTGTTTGTTTTCCTAGATTAGAGTGTTGTTAATGCTTGAGATCCTTAATTAAGTTGTACAATTCCTTGTCATAAACATTGTATTTAATATTAACATATAGTAATGGGTTGGACATTACTTGTATAAGGACCACGTTGTTGGATTATGTGTTAAAATTGGCAACTAGGTCCAATTTCCACTTTGGATAGCTCATTTGATGGAGATTATGATTGCATTGAATTCCTCTTTTCGAGAGGACCAAAATCAACCTAAAGATCATCTAATTTGGACAAGGGAAAGTATATTCTTGAATTAGGAGCCCACATGTTGATATTTGATGATGCCATCCCTAAAGAAAATTAGACACCCTTGGAATGCTATAAATACAAGTGACTTCAACCTCATTTGGACATTATCAAGGATAATTCTTCTATTCTCTTTCTTGTTTTTGGCTTGCACAGGTCTGAGGCAGATCCGTGAAATATTGGGTTTGCACGAAGGTGAAATTGCAGGGTTTGAAGCTCGTAACTCAGTTTTAGAGTTTTGGAGTTCAGCCGTAGGCACAACACAAAGTGATCTTAGTTGCAGCCGCTTGTTGGTACGCTCATTCGTGTGATTGAAGCCCTTTAGTCGCGCACACAACATGTCCTCCATGCGACCAACATCTAGGGTTTGGTTTTTCAGTTATCTGAAGTTTTCGCTCATTGACCGCAATGTTTGGAAGTTGACCGCAGACAGAGACAATTCATTACAGGCTTCAGAATCAGGGTTTTGAGTATGAGCATGATTGGGTTCATCTCATGGATATTGTTTAGATTAATTTTTCTAGATAGTTGTATGGATGAAGATATAGATCATTGTACTCTCTTTTGTTGAATCATTCAATGACAATCTAATAAGGGGAAGAATTTGAAAGGATTTTCCCCATAGTGGGTTTTGCCCTAGTCTCCAACCAATCTCGGTGTCCCTATGTGTGAATGCTTTTCTTTTATAGTTCCTTTATGTTTTCTTGCATTGTTGATGATGATATTGTTCTTTCTACATAGTTTCATATGTTGCTGAATAATGATGTACATTTGGATAATGTTATGATCTTATGGGGTGAAAATAATATGTTAATGAAGAAATGTAATTATCAAAACAAAGAACAATATATCCCTAAGAAAAATTAACATGGTATCAGAGTTGGGATAAATAAAATTCATGGAGATTAGCCCTATGATGACACCATTGATGGAAGCAAGAGAATATGGTGGAGACCTAAAAGAATTCTAAACCCTAAGCAATTTTTATGTTAGGGTTTGATGGATATTATGAGGTTAGGGTTTGAGAGAAACCATTTTTTATGGCAAAGATATGAGATACGAAATCTAGAAACCCTAGCATGGTAAATGTAAAGATGTTCAAGTACTTGTGTCAGATTTGATGAAGCCCTATATGGGATAGTCTCTATTAGGCTTAGTTACTGATAAAGTTGGTTGATATTGAAGCCACATTGTTATATAAACAATGGATAGTGATGGCTCTTGAAGGTTAAGATGATCGCCTGTCATTGAAGATAAGTACCTTTTCGATTTATGATGCTCTGTTATATATTTAGTTTTAGACTTATGGATATGATTATTGTTTATAATTCATGCATGTATCTGGATACATTTAACTTCTTAATGAGATATGATAAGTGGATCCTTCTTGAGGATCATATGAGATGCAAGAAAGATGGCTAGTGTAGGAAGAAAAGAACTAGTGTCGGAAAATGTAATTAGGCACCTGATGAAAAGGTGACAAAGTGCTACAAACTGCCTATGAGAAGGTGCACAGGTATCTAAACACTACAAGGTATGTATGGTGTTGTTTCAATGTTATGCTACAGTATTGATGGCAAGGTAAGCCCTAAGGTATGATGAGAACGTCTCCTTCACAAATGGATTATGCCTATGAAAGTGATTTGGATTCATGGTACTTATGAGTATCTTACTTCTTAGACATGATTAATGTATTGATTTTATGAAGCTACTTAATATTGATCTTTTATATATTCGTATACTTGATGTTTGGATAACACCTATCATTTTGGATATCTTGATTCCATAAAGAAGGCTAACACCTTGATTCTAATAGATGATAACTTGGTACTATTGATAATGTTTGTGAAAAGCATGGTAGCCATGATGATAGAAGAGCAACAATGAGATCGATATTCAAGATCTTCTGTCGATCGTGTTTATGTTTTTATGTGCTTAGTAATTATGGCATATGGTAAAATTGAATGCCCTGACTTGATAGATTGAGGTATGTGACAAAGAAGTAAAGTTGTGATCATGATTCTTGAAGTATACTCCTATTATCTATTTGACACTAACACTTGATGAAAGATTGATGTCATGATGCTAACATATATGTGATATAGTTTGACTTTATGATGTAACATATTTGTTTATGCATGATAGTATTATAGACAGGTTGATGACTTGAATGAAGATTCCTGAAGTGGCTTCCCATTCAGAGGGAGAATCTTTCCATAAGATCCCTACTCCTATTATCATTCACATTATATGTATATAGGATTATGTATTATTGAAGTAAGATTTATGGACATGAATAGATAAATATTTGATATTGTTGGTCTACAACAAAGTTTTGGTCTAAGAAGAAAGAGTTTTCCTTACTCTAAGCCTCAGCCAAATGGAAGCAAGACTAAGGGTGCAACTGTAGCCTCCCAACCACACGAAGGAAGGACTATGGGTGTGATTATACCTGTAGAACACAAAAAGTGACGCTTTGTGCATGAAATCAGAAGTTCACCTAAAGGATGACAGTTCTACAAACATGGAGCAGACAATAGAAAGTTCTATGAGCACGGAAGTTTGAATGTTTGACTTACTATAATGTGAATATGTTGACTAAACTTGTGTTTGCAGGAAACCAAAATATGCATATCAATATGTCATTATGATTCAACCATTGAGGCTTGTGTATGACAGTATTTAATAACAATTGCAAAGGTTTGACAAGATTTAGTTGATTGATGAAAATAAGTAGTGTTTGGAGTTTTGATAATGAATTAGAACTTTGACTTGATGTTGAGATATGTTTTGGGCTATAGATCTCACTATGATAGAAAATTTATTATTTGACCTAATGACTAATGATTTGCAGTGCTATATGGGCATAATGACTTTTAGTGACTTATATTGGTATTCAATAGATGTTCGGTGTTTAAATCATTAGTTTTGACACATTAGTTGAAGTATAAACAGTTGTGATTCAGTATGAAGCTATCTCACAATGAATCGATGGAACCTGCATGACTTATCCTTGGTATATGCATTTGCATCTAGTTACTGAAATTATTTATATTATTATCATGAGGATGACTTGATGAAGTTTTGTTTGATATTTCTTGGTAAATGACGATTTGTTGGCATAACAATAGAGAAGTCATAACTTGATATTTGGATGTGATCTCTACCTGTCACATGGTTTAAATAATTTGATACAATGATATTGATGATTTTGATACTAGTTTCAATTTGGCTTCTAAACTTTGATAAGTTGACTTAGTTGATTTGATTGCGCAATATTGATTTGTGTAAGGATGAGCATATTGGTTTGGTAAAGTGTTAGGTTTGCATAAAGAATTATATGAAGCAAGCTCCCCGAGCCTGGTATATCCACATTGACAGTTATCTGGTGAAGCCAGGATGACGTGTCGATCCAAACCTCTACTTCAAAAAAAAAAAGGGTACAAGGTATGACTTTGATTTTGGTTTTATATATTGATGGTCTACTCTTGATAGGAAATGAGCCTCTGATGATCAAAGTAAGAGGGAGATGGCTTTTGAAGCTCTAAATAATGAATCATGGCATGATGAATCCATTTCTAAAGTCTGGAAAAAGAAAATATATATTGTGAGTTATTGAAGAGTTTTTGTAAAGTGGAAATGCAAATCCTTGGACACTCCAATTGAATTTCAAGATGTTGTGAAGAGATATTGTTGAAATTGACTTGGAAATCGACATTTGATTGAAGCGTTGATGTTTCGTTTTGAACACCGGTCTGTATATATATATGATGTGCATAGAACCTGAGTGAATTCATGATTGAGTCGCTTCATACACATTGAGTTTCCGCCAAGCACCCTTCAAGATACTTGCATGGGACGATATATTTTTGGTTTGAGACATTCTTCCTACAATATGTGATTGCATGAATGTGCTGATGATGTTTGAGATTATTATTGACAAGCACATTTGGATGTTGCCTTAGTATGAGATCTTCCATGATATTTTGGATGAGAGGTGTGTAGCTTTAAGCACGCCCGAGGTTGAGTAAGATGTTGCTAGCATGGATATCTATGAGGCGAGATGAAGAAGCTCTTTGGAAATTAGTTTGAGCAGGTTTTGGATATGACATGGATACATTGTGATGATAAATAGTGGTAACTGATTGGCAAAGAATCTCGTATATAGTTGGGACTGAGATGCCTTCATATATTGAGACAATGTTGTTGTACGATACAATCTTAGGTTTGTGGTTGGCACCTCCTTAGAGGGATGATGACTATGTTATCCTTTTTGTGATATCTCTCTCTCTCTCTCTCTCTCTCTCTCTATATATATATATATATATATATATATATATATATATATATAGTGGAATTGAGATGGAGGGCTCCTAGGGTTGAGGGATCTCTAGACAATAGGGTATCACTCATATATATTACCCATAAGGTTGGATATGTTGCTCCCCTATCTTGGTCTTTGCAGAGTATACCCCCAGTTGGCATCATACCCATAAGTCAGGCTTGTTGGGATTGTCCCTCCTTGTTTGGTGAATAGGTTGAGTTGGCTTGGGGCATGTGAAGCTCACATTTTGGTAAGTTGGGTATCTAGCCCAAGCTTGGATTATGATGCAGATGTCCTACCACACGACTCTTGAGCATCATTGCTGGAGAGATCAGTCGACAATAGAATGGGTTGAGATGTGCTCCCTTATATCACTTATTTCTCAATTTGGGGTCGTAGATGTTTAGCTCCCCCATAAGATTATGGGTTGAGATGTGCTCTGCAATGTGGTTCTAGGTTGAGATGTGCTCCTTGGTGATATGCTCTCTGATGATGATGTGGGTCGTAGAATTGGCTCCTGCTGATGTTTCCCAGGTGGTAGAATTGGGCTCCCCACTAGCAGTGATTCCGAGTGGTAGTAGTGGCTCCCCGCTGAATAGAGGGTGGTAACTTAGGCTCCCCTCCGATAACAAATTCTTCATCTTTTAGATTTGAGAATGTTCATCATATGAGCAGAGAAAAGCAAGAGATGAGCAGGAATCAACAGAGATGAACCGAGATGAGTAGTGACGCCATTTGATGATGAGATTCTTGAGATTGGATATGATTTGATGATAGGATACACATGACATGATGTAGGTAGAATTCTCCCTAGTTGAGAGGGAGTGCTAAAATTGGAAACTAGGTCCAAATTCCACTTTGGATAGCTCATTTGATGGAGATGATGATTGCATTGAATTCCTCTTTTCAAGAGGACCATAATCGACCTAAAGATCATCTAATTTGGACAAGGGAAAGTATATTTTTGAATAAGTGTGACCTCAACCTCATTTGTACATTATCATGGATCATTATTCTATTCTCTTTCTTTTTTTTGGCTCGCACAGGTCTGAGGCAAATTAGCGAGGAATGGGTTCGCACGAAGGTGAAATTGTAGGGTTCGAAGCTCACAACTCATTTTTAGGGTTTTGGGCCTCAGTTGTAGGCACAACATAGAGATATCTTGGCTTCACTCGCTCTCTGGAAAACTCATTTATACGACTGAAGCCCTTCATTCGCACACACAACATGTCCTCCATGCGACCGATATATAGAGTTTGGTTTTTCAATTATCCTAAGTTTTTGCTCGTTCACCATAGTGTTCGGAAGTTGACCGCAAACATTGACAATTCATTACTGAGTTCAGAATCAAGGTTTTGAGTATGAGCATGATTGTGTTCATCCCACATATATTGATTAGTTGATTTTTACTAGATAGTTGTATGGATGAAGATATAGATCATTGTACTTTATTTTTCTAAATCGTTCAATGATAATCTAATAAGAAGAAGAATTTGAAAGGGTTTCCCCATAGTGGGTTTTTCCCTGGTCTCCGACCAATCCTGACGTCCCCATGTGTGAATGATTTTCTTCTATAGTTCCTTTATGTTCTGCTACATTGACGATGATGATATTGTTCTTTTTACATAGTTGCATATGTTGTTTAATAATGATGTAAATTTGAATAATGTTATGATCTTATGGGGTGAAATTAATATGTTAATGAAGAAATGCAATTATTAAAGCAAAGAATAATATAGCCCTAAGAAAATTTAACAATAAGGAAATGCATCCATCTGAATCTCAAATAGCTAACGTAGCTCAAGTAGTTGAAGCACTAGAATAAAACACAATGCATTATCATTCTTCTTAAAGGCTTAATCTACCATGATAAATGAAGTGAATGATTTCTACTTGGAGAGATGATGGAATGTGCAAGTAATATTGAGCATTGGTAAATGAATTTAAATGAGTAGTTCATAGTTTGAGGAAAGCATTTGATATTTATAACTGTTAGTCGGACAAGCTAGTCTAAGAGGGAAAATATGTTGCATAGGTTCATAAGTATTCCCTAATGATGCATAATGAATACAAAATAGTGAATGGAAATTTGTCAAAGTAAAGATTTTTACAACTTTACCTAGAGTTTGTAACACTAGAAGATAGCTAAGATGGTCTAGAGGTGCTAGAGATGGTTTGTCCCAAAATAATTAAACATTTAGATGCCATAAAGATAAAACTATATCAAAATATGCCCAAGATACAAATGAAAATTGCAATTAATAAGGTGCATGAAGGTGGTAAGGGTGTTGGTAAGGATGAATGGAATGACTAATGATTCATATATTATAAAAAAAATATATTGAACTTTATGTTCTAAGTGCAATGGGGCTCCATTTGAAGTCGGAAATAGTTACTAGATCCATTTTGGAAAAAAACAAGGAACCTATACATTGGTCGAGTATATCCTCAATATGTGTAAATGATTCTAATTCTCAAAAAGTATCTCATTGAGTGTTTTTTATAATTTGTGGTGGGCCTCCATTCATTTTTCTCATTCATTGGAATATTAGGCGTCACTAAGTCATGTTGAGGTGTGTTGAGTTGCATATGAATTTCAACTAGCAGATGGTAAAGTTGCCTCTTTATTTAATTACTCTTTATTAGAGTTAGGTGGTAAGATAGAACATTGGACAAAGATGCACTCAACATGAAATCAATAATGTCTCAAATGGGGTGAATGGTTGAAATCACACCTGCCAACAAAATGATAATAGAACTTAAAACTCATAAACACATGAGGTATTGCATGGTAAACAGCTTGAACAATAAATATCCATGAAGAAAAAGGAAAATTGAACTAAAAATCAATTGAAACAACTATCTACATGTCTTATTGATAGCGTAGACGCTCTCATGATAAACAATGACCTTTTATAGTTCATTGAGACATAGATTAATTAGTTATGCTTAAAATGGATGCATACTCCAAGTTAATATTACCTCAACTTGGGATCCATTAATGCATTGTGGGATCAAAATGCATTAAGTAAAGTAAGCCAACATTCTCTTGATAACTCCAAATCTTTCAATTTGAATAACATTTCAGTTCATTTTATGTTTTCTATGTAGCACTAGTATTTTTTGTTGTGTCAATTCCTCATATTATGAACAGTATGAACAATTTCAAAATTTTGTGTCTATGTTATTGGTATGGTTTCCCAAATGGGAAACCAATAGAGAAAATCATTAATGTAAGCCCATGTTTGTGTCTATGCCACTAATATGGTTTCCCAAGTGGCAAACTAGTAGAGAGAATCATTAATGTAAGCCCATGTTTCTAATAGTAATATAAATATTCTGATTTTACAAAAAAAACATGACTTCTTTTATTTGGAGGGGGGACCAAAACACTGGTATTCTTTAGGCATGGGAGTCATTGTGTCAATGTCAATGGTTTTAATTAATAAGCTAACCAAAGAATATGAAATGGAGGCCAAGAAAAAATGGCAAAAGACTCTTGAAATGCCTCTTATTGATTTTGATATCCCATGGGGGTTCTTGGATGGCACAAGCTAAGGTGACCTGCCGAAGTATGAGATTGGAGTGGTTCTATTCTTGAATCAAAATCATTAATGTTTGCTTTTATTATGCGCTAAAATAAAGGTTCCATAACATGCAAAATTCTAAACTCTATGGTATTTGTGTCAATTTCCTATTAAAAAGGACATAACAAAGATCCAAATTATTGAGGACTCAAAATTAATTATAAACTAGGCTTGTAAGCATATTGTGGTGGTAAATGTAACCCTTTGCCTATTGTTTTGGGATATTATTTCCTCTTTGCAATATTTTCAGTGTTATTCCTTTAAACACATATACAAAGAAGTGAATCAAAATGTTGATGAGCTTTCAAAGGCAACACTTTTACTTCCTTTGGGGTTTTTTTGACCTATATGAATTCTTAGGGGTCCAAAGATATGGAATTTTGGCTTTAGTTTGTCTTTTAATTGATAACCAACATGAGTAGTCTTTATAAGAAAATTATGGAGTTCCACATGTGTAAGTCAAAGTTGTGAAGAAATTGGGAGGGCATAGTCTACTTGTGATACTTTTTGGAGATTAATGTGACGTTTCTATGGATGGTCATACATACCATTCATATTTCGACAACCACACCATCTTGATTTTCTGGCAATAATACAACTCTCTTGATTTCTTCTCAAATCTGACTTACACATGTGAATGCAAGTCGTGATGAGACTTCCAACTATATGCAATAAATTCCTCCTTCGTGCCCAAAAATTCAAAATTCAAATGCTCTCTCTATGCCAAGGACTACACTTTTGTCACGTGTTATTTTTGCACAACATGGTTTGGTTTTGTAGGAACATGTTTCTTCACTAGATTTTGATCTATGAGAATTTTGAAAGCATTAGCTAAAACATCACCAAATACCTTCTACAAGAAAATATGGTTGAACGACACAAGATGTCCAATACACTGCAACATCTCCAACACTATTTGTTATTGCCATTATTTAATAAAAATGTTGGTGAATTCATTATATGTTACCTCATATAATCAGCCTAAGGCACTCAACCAAAAATTGGGCATATGTTAGTAATTTCTAGTGTTTTCACACCATTGGGAAGCAATATCCATGAGCTTCATTAGTAAGATTCCCATGACATTTCACAAGCATGGTTAATCTTCATTATTGCATATGAATTTTCATAGATGGTAATCTTGCTTCCCTACACCAGAAACATCACAACATAAAAGGATAGGTTTGGGCTCAATTTTAACTCCCTACCACCGTTATCATTGATTGATATTTGTGTTTCATTAGTGACTTCTAGAAAGCGCTAAGGAAACTCCTTGCATATAAATTTGTTTATGCTATAACATTGCATCCATGTATAGGTGGCCAAATGGAAGTTGTGAATCATCGATGCATACTCTCTACATTAATTACAATCACAATAAAATAGGGGACTCTCATTTGCATTTCTTTAAACATAGTTATACCTTAATTGCACATGCTTGCATGGGCCATTCCTCCTTGCAATTTCTTTTGGGTCTCAACTATGATTGCCTCTGATATCATTGTGTCTCTACCACTAGCATCAAAATGATAATACTAAAGCATCTAATATTTAATGCCTCCCTTATGTTCATCTACAATTTGCACAAGAACTTCAATGTGCTCACTACAAATACAAATCTCCCTAAGATCACATTTAGGTTGTTTATCCATTTTAGGATGGCAATCAAGTTTATCAATATTTTCAAAAATAATGTTTTAGGGAATAGATTCATCATAAACTAAAATTGATTTTCTATGGTGTGTACTTGATTTTGGACAAGGCATGTGAGAACACCTTCAAACTAGATCTCTCTCTCTCTCTCTCTCTCTCTATATATATATATATATATATATATATAAAACTCGAAAGAGTACGATTTATATTAATTTCATGCCTAGTCGTGGCAGAAACTCGGGTGATTTACAAATGCTAGCTTTCTAAACGATTTATATTAATTTCACGCCTAGTCGTGGCCGAAACTTGAGTGATTTACATTTCCCTTGCATCTTTGGGCATCTTGAGCTGCAAATGCTAGCTTTCTAACCAAGCCTAGTTATCCAACAAAATATCAAAACATGACTACACTCCTATTATTATACCAGTATATACCCGAAAAAATGGTGAGAGAAACAAGATACATAAGAAACATGACATACAAACTAGTCTTCAGGAATGGCAGGGCGGTTGAGATTAAGACCCAATTTTTCTTCTGCAGGCGGAAAATTATGCTTGGCAAACTAAATTTGGAGATCCTTGAGCATGCTTATGAGCACCCCAACTTCATCTTCCAGTTTCCAAATTTGTTTTCTCTTTGCCATTATTCACTCTTGGTTCTCACTGGTCGCTTCCCTCTACTAGTGTAGGAGTATCTATAGTTTAGCTATATCAACACATAATTCTGCATGTTCACGTGAACATGAATCACAGGCAGGAGGAGAGAAGGTGGCCAGGGGAGGGTATTTGACCCACTCATGCACACTGCTTCTAGCCACCCTGCCTGATCGCGGACGATGACCACCCCAGGAACATGTTGCCATAGCGATTATTTTGTTGAGAAACTCTTCCAACCTGCGGCTAGTCTCATGTAAGGGCACCAATTTCCTCACTGGATTCGTTGGCAAATGCTTCCCTGAGTACTTTATTAACCAAGCCAACTTAACAGAATACAAAGACTTCCAGTAATGGGGATAGTAGCTACCCCAGATGTTGATACCATCTAGGGGTGACACAGGCCCTTTAATAGAATCCAACCATTAACAATTCGTGGGACAAAGCCGAACACCATCACTAAGATGAAGATCCTGCTGCAACCCCCGTTAAATAAACTGAGCCCAATAAAATCATGTGTGACACAGGGGAGTGGTCTGCATGCCCCAAGGATCCCATGATAACTCCATTATTACTCTATGAAATGAAATGACCCTCGCTTCAGGCATCCTTGCCTTCAATTGGGTGAGACATACAATTCGAACCAAGCGGAGGAAATTTGGCTCAATCGCAAAGGAAGTTCACATGAAGGAAGCTTGAACAGAACAATGGTAAACCAAAATATGAGGGACATACATGAGAGATCCCACACTTAATGGCACCTTCTCGTCAGGTTGCTTCACATGTGCCATTGTATAAGCGCCTTGCATCAGGGGAGAGGGGATGTCAGATTACACTGGGTGGAGCAGGTGGAAGGGAGAGTCCAGGGGAGGTAAGGAGGGAGGAGGGTGTGAAGGGGGAGGAGCGAGGGAGGAGGGGGAGATCTGAGGGGAGCGAAAGATTCGAAGGGTACGATGGTTAGAACATAAGCAGAGGGAGATAGCCATTGAGAGACAAACATGTAAAACTTATGGGATAGGTAGAAAACCCTCATTTCCATTGACTACTATATTACCTTCATTCAATTGACATGCCTTATTGGCTTGAGTTTCCACCTTTGAGTTTAGTCCTCTTAGGATGTGGAAAAATCGTGACTTGTCAAAAAGAGGGAGAATTCCATGGGATGATCTATTTGCATAATTTAGCATCCACTAGATCATCAATATCATTCAAGTCAAATCATATAAGCCTTGTCAATTAGAAGAATAAGCATGGATCTCTCATCCAATCTAGAATATTATAGAGTTTCAACCCACCTTTTTAATATTTCCACACAATCCACATAGAGGGATACCTATACATAAAATTACTACTCAAGACCACTAAAACTCTCTCCAGGTGTTCAACACTCATTTTCCCACTTGTGAAGAAAATGCAGGCACTTTCCTCTTAAAAGAGGAGTAATGATATAACCCATCAAGCACATCTCACGTATATGAGTGGATATTGCATAGATTATTAAAAATATATGGTGTTTACACTTTGGGAATGAGTCAACATTCGTTTTTTCTTTTTTTACATTAATATTTATTTTTGGATATCATGTCCATTTTGATCATTCTTTTTTTATTCATTTTCTATAAATACAAATCAATCTATATGTAAGAGTATATATGTCATTTTGCAAAAATATTTTGTGTTTAATTTTTGTTAATTATTTTATTTTATGGTTAGGGTTTTCTTAGCTAGTACCAAAAAACCATGATTAGATACCTGCAATATAAACGCAAATTGTTCAGGTTAGTAAGGAAAGTATGTGTCATTTATTTAACATTGGTGATATTTATGATAATTTAAAAAAATACATGGGAATCTAGATTATGAGGCTTAATCACCATATCTTAAAAAGGGGTTGGAATAAAGATTATGGAACTTGTCTTAATTATGTGGGAACATAAAAGAGCCAATTAAATTAATAATATCCATTATAACTCTTTTATATTCCTCTTAGTTTAAAATAATAAATGGAATGAAGATGAAGTCAAGTAGATGCAATAATACAAATGGTTTGCAATCCTAATCAATTTTTTTGCATTGTTTTTCTAATATTACAAGCTTAAAAACTAAAATAACAATGATTAAAATGTAAGACAAATATTCATGACCTGCACAATCAAGGGGTCATTTTATTAACCTAAAAATACCTTAAAATATCGCAAAGAAATTGGGGATAAACATTTTATTTTAACATAACATATCAATAAATTATCATTTAATTATTTTTAATATTATCTAATTTACAAACACCAAAATTACATATAAAAAATATAATAACTTTGACACATTCATTTCTACTATCTAACTATCAAAAATATATAAAATTTGTTAATTTATAAAGTCAAATAAATAACAATTTTAAGATGATTATACTTCATCTCCTTCATTTAAAACAAAATAAACTAATATAACTCAATTTAAACTAAAATGAGAAATGTACACAAGGCAATCTTCGCAGAGTTGAAAAGCAAATTACCTGAGACAAGAAATAATAAAATCTATGTGAGTTAGAATTTTGTCATATATGATCAAATATACCCAAATCACAAACCATTGCTCTCATAGCTTATAGTGATATCCACTCTAACATGAAGTGATATGTCTTCGAATGGTGGATAAGTTATATGTGTTGAAGGTTTCACTGTTTATATATTTGTTCTTCCGCAACCAAGAGGGTGTCCACTTACTTCTCACTCTATCTAAGGTGACATTGAGCGAGAACGCAATGGAAAACACCAAAACTTTCCAGGCGTCATGTTTATAACTAGATGATGCTTGCGAGTATTTCTCAAGAATGTAACTTTTGATTCCCCACTTAACCCAAACAATTAGTTTCAAAGCACTATATAATCTAATTTTTTCTTACCAAAAAACATCTAGTTCGAATATTAGAGTGGCATGGAACTATCGCCACCTTGAAAGGAAATAAGCACAACCCAACCAATAAAACAAAATAAATTTACACCACCCCTATAAATAATAAGGTTTTGAAGCTGAGACACTTACCTCTAAAAGTGAGCACTTCAAAAACATGCCTCTTAATGGCATCAAACCTTACAATAGCCTTCATTAGAAATGTATTAGCAACTAACACCCTTCCATCATTGTCCACTAGATAATTTCTCATTGTTCTTCTTGTTGCCACATAGCTGGAGAATTTGTCCACTATAAACCAAAAGGTTAGTACGATGTTGATAAATATTTATGAGATCCTTGGTGCTGTGAAAGAGCTAAAGCTATAATATATTGGCTTTGGGGATGCTCTCCCTTTGATTTCCATTCACTTATTCTTTCAAATCTTTCAAAGCCTTGACTCTGACTCCTCTATCTTCAACAACTTTAGTGTTGAAAAATCTTATCAGAAGGTTTGTCCAATCATCATGTTGAGCATCATTCATCGGAATACAGATGAAAAGAGGCTCCTTAGTAGTGATATCATCAAGCATGTCATATACCATTATAACTATACTGAGTTGTATCTGCTACACATACTACCTAAAGGAAGTGTTGTTGTCTCACCTCAAGCCCTCGAGCTAATTCCTAGCTTTGTTGTTTTTTGCTTATGTGTAGATGTTGGAAAGCCATAGAAAGCCATAGAGGCACTTGGAAATAAAGTTTGCAAGCAAAAATTTTCAGTAAGAAACCAAAATTTCCATTGCAATCTTGTAGTTTCATTGCATGGAACATTTTGTCTTACTTTTGCAGAGTTTCATGGTACTCCCTCCATACCACACATCATTTCATTTCAATCTTTTTTCTTCCGAAATTGATGACTTTAATGAAATCCTCGACCATTTCATTTCGAAATTTTCATGTGGGATTGTTGAGTTTGAAATCTTGGGCATCAAGGTACATTGAATGCATAAAATTTAATGTATACCTACATTAACTACATCAGAATGATGGAGGCTACGTGAGTTAGAGTGGCCTTGTCCACTATATGCATTAATTGCATCAACTACAACAAAAAATTAGGAGAGTTGTACAACTGCCAACAAATGGAACTGTCAGTTAATCGAGGTTTCTGAAACATCCATGGCATGTATGTATCACCATGCATAACAATGTCACGTCAACTCCTAAAAATCTAACAAGTAGACTATGCCCTTTCTTGCGGGGATTGTCATACAACAACAACATGTAATGGTGTTCAATCCATATGATCCAAGTATGGACTGTTGCTAAAGCCAAATAAGGTATATATTTATTATTTTCCCATCTTTTTATAATTTTCCAAGTTTTATACTTCTTTTCCTATGAGTTTCAATCTTGAAAGTGTAAGTGCTCCAGTAATTTTTTATCCGGATCGTTGGAGGAATGAGACTTAGAAAGTGACAAAGGCATAAAAACTAGAAATTCCCAGCAAGTTACCCATCCCAATACTAATTTGGCCCAAGCATGCTGAATTGCAGAGTTCTCATGAAATTTGATGCATTAATGTTATTGTGATCCAAGTTGTTTAAGAAATGTAACTTCATGAGTGACAAAGGAATATGTCACAATCTGTGAGAGAAATATTGCAGAAAAAAACACAATAAAAATAATTGAGAATAGGGCACAATGCACAAGAGAAATATTGTAGAAAACATTATAAAGATAACTTAGAATATGACACCATGCATAAGAGAGATATTGCATAAAAATAATTAAAAAAAACTCATATATTTATTGAATTGATAATATACCATGAGACTACATTATATTATTTTCTCCAAGTGAATTCCTGTATTTATAATTTTCACAGGTGTCTTTCCACTGAGATTTATCCCCTTTTCCATTTCAAAATGCCATGGGTAAATACATGGTTTACAAAATCAATGGGTGAATACCACGAGTAAATATGATGGCCAAAAAAAAATTATCGTGTGATTAGATTCTTACTTCATTGTTATGATTTATTATTATTATTTTCATTCATATTGCGAATATAATCCATGATTTTACAAACATTGGTAGAAAAATAATTACTGGCTATGGTACTTATCATCCATCTGGATCAATTGTCCCCCCTCAAGAAGCTACGGTCTCCATTGCATATAGTTCCCTCATTAGATGAGGAAATGTCTATTGAACTTGGTTCCTGGTGAACCACTTGCCCTGGTGAAGAAGCCTCCCTGTGTTAACCACTTGATAGAGTTGTATGTTCTACGGGTTAGTACCCTGCATCTTGGTGTCCACAATCTCATCGGTCGTACCTTGAAACTTACACAGAACCATGATGTTGGTCATGTCATTGTTTGTACTTGGCATTAGCTCTTGGTAGGGCAACATGAACCTATTTTTGGAAGCGTTGAAATTTTTCAATAAATTTAGTTGTTCGATGGGAGGGCTTTGTTGGTGAAGATGCAATCTGAAAGGTGACACCCATGGGGATTCTTAGCTGGATCCATGAACATGTTTGCAAAAAAATAATAGAGTTGTTAAGAGCTCCATTATAACCATGATGAACATCTGGATGGTTGTGATCCAATGTAAGTGGATGTGTGACTTAGAAGAGTAGGGGTGTCTTTGTAGGTGAGGTGAATATATCCCTAGAATATTCTACAAGCTTGTCCACTTGCTTATTTTTTGTAAAGAGAGCTTGTAATGAAGTTGTGGTGGTTGTAGTGACCTGTTGTTCACCTTCTGACCAAACCATGGAAAGGACTAACTTTGAAATATGAGAGACTACCTTATTCCATTGTTTTGTTGAGATGAATGATTTTGCAGTAGTTGGAACTACCTCTATTATCTTGTAGAATTGAACCCTCGTAGTAACAACAATACTACGAGGTTGAGACTCATAAACAACATAATGTTTCCACATATACAGTTGTCGTAACAGAACATCACAAACTTCAAGTGGTGCAACATCACACAATACCTCATCTATAAAGGGCTTAATGTTGTAGGACAAGCGACATTGCTAGCTAACACAGAGGTCTCGTCCATGACTCAACCAACCAATGGTGTATTTTTTAGGGTGAAAAATTATTAGTAGCTTCAATCTCTTGATGTCCTTGGCTAAGATTAGGTTTTTCTAGCTGCCATTTTCAACAATGAAATGTAGTGGGGTCCCTCTCACCCACATATATGAATGGAAGAGGCACCCCCCTGCTCAGGATCCTCTGATTCTTCTGGTTGGATCTTCGCAATTGCAATGGTAACATTGGGTTATGCATAAATGATAAACTTCCTTCTATCCCGTTCTAAATTAGAATCTAAGCTATAGTCTGTTTGTTTCTCCACGAGATCTATGAATAATGATTGTTTCAAGTGGAATTCATTAATGTTGTGCGACAAACTTTTGTGGATCCTACACCGTTTTCCAATGCCTTCATTTGAATTTCCATAACCATTCTTTTTTTGTGGCTTAGTTGGGTTGTCCTTGGGAGTTCCACCCTAACTTTGTCCCTTTCCCTACTTTCATTGTGAAGAATTTGCAGATCCCAAGTATTGCTTCTTTTGTTTAAATTTTTGTTCTATTTTGACAACATATTAGTATGTTTCACCAAGTGAGGAGATGTCTAGGAATTCCATTTCTGCCTAGATGTATCTATGCAGACAACCACGATACTTGAGCACCAAATGTAACTCAGAGTCTTTGATACCGAGCTTGGTGTGTAAGGTATGAAAGATATTTGTGAACTTGTGTACTGTTTGGTTCCTTTCCAGTCATAGTGTGGTCCACCTCGTCTACCGATTTTCATAATATCTTATAGGGTAGAATTCCTCCTTAAGGGCATCCACCAAAATGGCCCAAGTAGGGCCTTCCTTGTATACCCCAGACTCATTTTTTTTTAGTCTCTCCCAGCAACCTTCCCTGTTGTAAATACTGGGGGCGTGGGTGAATCAGTATTCCTTAGAAATTAGCACTTTTAAATATTTTCAAAGCATTAGTTAATCTTCAATTATTATTAATGTTTATGCGGTAACAATAGAAAATAAAATAACACAATAGGCACAAGAATTTTAGGTGGAAAACCCCCTCCGGGTAAAAAACCACCGAATGCTTTTCTAATAAATTCTTTAATCTTTAACCCCAACTGAAATGAAAGCAACAACTTCCTAGAATTCTAGAAAGGCATTCTTCTCCAGCTTCCACTGGAAGGACGCCCCAATGCCCTGGTTTCTTCAGTAATCAACTGAATGGATGCCCCAACACCTTAATGAGCCACAACTCGTCCTAGCACCACCCTACCACCCTGAAGTGTTCATAGGCCCCAACCTGTAGGCAACTTCATACACCTGCCTAACACCTCCCTGCCGCCCTATAATGACTGAAATAAGACAAGACTGTGGATTCCCAAACCAAGGACAATGATCCATGATACAATAAGATGTACAATGATTTTCATGTACTTGATCAAATACCCAATCACTCTATGACCTGCAACCCAACCATGACATCATCCCAACAGTGACTCCTATACCTCCCAACACTACCTCTACGAATCTAGGCAGAATGACTCTTTCACAAATGACTCTTTTACAATATTTACAATGATGACTCTTTTACAACTTTACAATTATGACTCTTTTATAATGATGAGTCTTTTACAACTTTACAATGATGACTCTTGGACTTAACAATACTTCATGATATCTAGATGGCTGTCATGTCTTCAAGGATGTCCAGTTGTAATGCTTCCTTTGATTTGATACTTCTGCTCTTGAATTCTTGCTTGATGTTGTACTTGAATCTTCTTCTACCTGCATGCAAAATTTTCCTGCTGAAACCAATCCCAAAACAAAACAAAATACTCTTCAACTTACCTCTGCCTGAAAAACACATGTAAGTGCATAATAATGAATAACTACAAATTAAAATTACAATGCGTACCTGATGTGTGCTTGTCACTTTTGTTGTTGACTTGTCGCAGCAGTAGACAAAGACTCCCACTCTTGATATAGATTTGGACTCTATGCAAGACTATATCGAAAACTGACCTAAAGATATATACAATAAAAACTGACAACGGGCCCTAGACTTGTGATGGACCAAGTTCTAAGTACAACAACAGAGGCCATTATATCAACTATGAGAAGACAAGTAACATGAACTTACAACATCATATAGATTTAGAAGAATTGGTGTAGCATCAAGAATATGTAGCATCAAATGTGTAGTATCAAGAATAGGACATCCTAAATGTGGTATAAAAACTAACTGTAACATATAGAGACATAGAGAAATAACCGAGACCCTGTATATACTTACATTATCCTGCAAAAACATATGTCAGAGATGATACTCAAAATTCAGATGTAAACACTAATCATACATACCTTATTGTAGGAGACTTACCCTTGATTATTGATGTGTGATCCTTACTGCAGTGATCCTTGAATGCATGCTTTTTCTTGTCTTCTAGGAGCTCGATATTGAATATGTTGTATCTATGTAATTTCAGATCTCTAGGGTTTGAAATTTCGTCCTGTGGTGGCCCTCTGAGTCCTCTTTCCAATCCCACAGGTCCGATCAAGATTGGATTCTTCAAGAAAGATTTATGCCCAATCTCCCATGATGACCTAATTATAGACTGGTTCAATATAGTAAACTTGTACGAAGTGCCACGTGTCACATGTTTGACATGGAATTCGGGAGCCTGCAAAATCCCTAACTTCCTCAGATCATATCTTTGAAAATATAACAGACCAAGATCTAAAATTCGGTAACGAGGTTCATCATGATTTCGACTCAAATGGGTTTGAAGCCATAACATTGTGGTAATTGGAAAAAGGCACTTTGTCCAACCTTTCACTACTGTTATACCTTATCTTTACCTTTTTCATGTATTTCTTTTTGAATGGGTTAGTGGACATGACTAAATTGCATAATAAACTCTTTTTACACACTAATTTCTTTGTGTGGTTAATCTCCATCATATTATTGGTTCAAATCTCTTGGGAAGGGGTTGATGATAAGAGCCAGCTGCAGATGTTAAAAACTATCCCACGGGGTGTCCAGGCTTGATTGACCTTCACATAATCCTAGTAAAAGCATCCCACAGGTGGACAGATCATTCTTCTATCCAACATTAAGGCTTGCCCAACCTACACTCAGCCTAGTTGGAGAAAAACTCTTTGCATACTTCCCTTACTACAATTGCATGAACTTTTTACACACTTCACCTGTACAATTTCCATGGTAAAATTTATTCCATTCCATTACCATTGAAAACCACCTTTGTCCATGCTTAACGTAGAAACTCTGAATCTACATAATAAACATTTCAAATTAATAGTAAACTCCAATATTTACTTTGCATTCTCTAATCTCTTTTCAAAAAACCATGTAAACATCATGTAAGCAATTGGCATAATATTTGTAAATAATTGATGCCCTAAAGAAGAATAAGAATTGAAGTAAGTAAAAACATATTATGTCAAAATTAGGAAGGGGCCATACTGCTTTGTGTTAATGCAATTAAATCAGAGAAAGAGTTGGCAATATTACCACCAAAATCCCAAATGCTAAACTCAATTTGAAGACCTCTGATACAGATAACTTTGTTCATACATGAAATTCCTATTAATTGAACTTTGAACATACTTCTCTTTTCTCTCTGAAGATACATACTTTACCTAATTTCATTAAAAGAAATCCATCTATCAGTAGAGTTCATGCAGTGGAATGAATTTTATTGATGACCAACATTATTCTTAGCAAAATTTTACTGCAATCAAATCATCAATCCTTACATAGTGAAATGTGTGATTCCCACTATATATCAACGCATGAACACATGAGTCAAAGAACATTCATGATATCTGAAAATGTGAGGAAGCAACCATTGTTTTGGTTTAGCTTCATATGGAATCTTGAAAATAAACGAGACAAAAATATTGTCATGGATGCTTTGTGTGCCAAAATTATGTCTTTGGGGTCTTTTGAATCAACCTAGGTCTAAAATCCAACACAAAGTTGCATATCATCATTCTTAAATTCCAGTATTTTGTAGCTTCAAGATACATAAGTAACATAGGTTTAGATGAATCTACACTAGTTTCCATTTACACACAATGTACCATCTAAATGTAATGCACCATTATATCCCCACCCCAACGTAACTAAGTTGCAAAGCATCTTGTGCATTCCTCAATCTCAGTCGTCTTCTAATTATGATAAGTGTTAAAATTGAGTCTAACAAACAATGAAAATCTTACCAATGCAATGCGAGGGGGATTTGGGAAAGGCGATATGTTTGGACCATTATGACGAAAATAGTGTTGAAAACTTGTACTGTGTAGGCAACATTTGGTCATATTTGTCAACCAACCCTCACTTCATCCAATGGGTATTGTCTAGGGGTGTTGGAGACCAAAATTTTGGTACTCTGGTCAATGACAGATTTAGGCATTGTTGATTTAAATTATCATCCTATATAAGCATCGAATAATTACAATACATTGTAACATGTAATTGCAGGATGAAATAAAAGTTCCACATGTATGAAGTGAGAGAAACAAGTAATTTGGAAAAATAAATTGAAAGATATAAAGAAAATCTATCTTTAGGGTTGAAATAAGAAAATTCTGAAAGGTGGAGAAAACACACCATGAAGTTGGTTTTCCTTGTCCCATTGTTGCCCGTCATGGTAATCTTCAAAACAATTGTATCATCAGCATCAGGATTAGAAGTAGTAGTCAATTTTCTGTTGGGCATAACATAAAAATCAGAAACCGGGGTCATAAAATAAGCCCCCGCATGAGAATTAGTTTTGCAGGCTTCCAAATATCTCATATCATGTACGACAGACTAATAACCTCTCATTTAAGCGATGATAAGAAATAGAGGGAATGAGACAGGCTCACATGTAGCCAAAGTCACGACATGCATAAGGTATGAGGTAGGTCATGATGACATGGAGGATGACAAATCTGGGAACAGTAACATTAGGAAGAACCTCATAATAGAACACATTTCAGTGTAATTAATTTTGAGAACCAACTCGTTATTCTTTTGGATTCTTCAAAGAAATTTCATTCTGACCGAACCAATATAGTTGGTTCTTCTTTCAAAGAGAAATTTCATTCCAAAGGAGAGAGGATTATAATTAAAGAGATGAAGTCTAAAAAATAAAAGTTGCAATTGATATTACTTAATGGCAATGTAGAGATTTGGTTTTTATGCTTCCAATATAATGCATGATGTGCTTATAAACATTTTCCTAATTGATTTGTTGGGAATCTTATTCTCCAAAACATAAATAAATAAACAACATGCAAATGTTGTGATTTTTTAAAAAGAAATAAATGATACAACAAAGAAAGAAGCTAAGGCAAAAGGCATGGAAATACATTTAAACATAAACAAATAAATAAATAATATGCAAATGTTGTGTTTTTAATAGAAATAAACAAGACAACAAAGTGAGCATCTAAGGCAAAAGGCATGACAATACATCTAATTCTTACGAATAGTTTTTATTGTGTGCTCTAAACTTTTGACTCCTTGTTTTGTGATGGATTTTCTGAAATCTAGTTAGAATATTTAGTAATAAATTCTTATAATTGTGGAATTTTTTTACACAATGAGAAAACTTATCACAACTCAGTTGTCAAATCAACATTTCGGACAATCATCACTAGCTGTTATCCACAAATGTAGGTTGACTCATCACCGTTATTCAAAGAAAACCACGTCACCAGGAATTACCTGGTGGTTGTCCGTAAGGAGCAGGATTTCATTGCTACGAGATGCCTTTAGGTCTTGGGATGTTAACCTGATTCCTTATGTTTGAGGAAGACAAACTCTTAGCCAAACAAAAGCAGTTTTAGGGCATACTCCAAGCCCATAATTGTGGATTTGAGTAGTTGAGTATGTAGAATATAAATGTTTTTTACTTTTCTTTTTTAGGATACTAAATTTATTCATGCAATAGATCGAAAACCACATTATCTGTTAAAAAACCCAAAAAAATAACATTTAAATAGACTTTTTCCTAACATATTTGAGTCACTTTTTTTTTTTAAATAAATAAATAGTGAAAAGTCCTTTTTAGTGTTATTGGTTTAATAGTATGTTCATATATATCTTAAAGTATAGTTGTATTATTGTGTAATAATCAATCTTGGAGATACCTAATAACTCATTATTTTGTAAAAGCTTTTAATTCTTGGGTTGTTAATTTGTTTACTTTTGTCTAAGAGTAATGAGCTTTTAGCACAATAAAGTAATTTAACCTCTTACTTCAATACCAAAAGTGTGGTTTTTCAACATTCCACGATATCTCTTTTGAAAGCTAATGTACCAATAACTCATCATTAAAGCTACTTGTCTTACAGTGATATGCCCTTGCATAAAGTTAATGGGTGAAAAGTGGCAATGGGGTGTATGGAAATGTCAATGCACAATAATATGTACACATTCTAAAAAATGTGCATGTATTCATTTTCATACTTAACCCTAAGTGCCTTCGAATCAACGCTTAGGCCACCAATTAAACTACAACACCCTAAGTGCCTTTGAATCACCCCATAGGCTACCAAGTAAACTACAAGTCATTTTAATAAAACATGTCAGCAATTTTAGGAATGTGCCTATTAAAAATGTGCTTGTGTCTTAATAAAAAAATACAAGTACACCTTCTATTTCTATTTTAAACCATTTTGATTTTGATTTTTTTTAAGAAAATGAGACATGATTTCAAGGGAAGAAACAATGTATTTGATTGCCACTATGATGCAGGGATGCTACTATCAATACCATTCAGCATTTCAAATTTTTATTCAAAATATGTTTTTCCATTCATTTGTTTTGTTTATATTTCTTAAATTCTTCAAGTTAAGAAACAACATAAAAATTCTTTTATTTTATTCAAATGCAACATATAAATTCTATATGGACCCTGCACATGAACAAAACCTCAACTCACCATCAATTGATGAAGAGGGATCTAACCTCCACCCCCAACCACTAAGTATAGATACAAACATCGAAATTGGCAATGGCATTGAGTTACTAAGAAACCTAATTGTTGCTTTTAGAAACACCAAAGAACCCTCACTCATTTACCTTACTAAATCACTTAAAATCATTGTATCTTCCATTGTTAATTCCTATGGGTAATCATCAAATATTTCCAAATAGAGGACCAAGATGTTTCAATACTATAGGATGAGGTTAAATTCAGACTAGATGAGAGATTTACAAATTTCAAAACAAGAACTCATGGCCTTATTTATTGACCCTAGAACTAGTTTACACCCTCATATGATAAAAAATCATATTTGAATGGACTTGTTCACATACAAACCATATATAGGCCCTTGTATGGATAAGTGGTTTCTGATTCTTGACAAACCTCTCTATAATAACAAGGAGGTGCTACTATATTTTCATAGAAAATTGTATGATAAATTTGTTTTAGGTCACCATCTTGACTACTTTGACAAGAGTAAACTCCAAGGATAGGTCATGAATTTATATAAGATCAACAAAATGAAATGTTTGACCCATTAAAAGGTCCTGGGCTTCTAAGGTAAAGGCCTAAACCCCTACCCAATATCTTTTGATTTAATATAATATTTGATCTTGGTAGAAGAGATATCCAAAAATGTGCAACCAAACGATGGAGAGGAAGGGAATGAGCCTTCAAACCATTCAATGGAGTTTTTTCAAGTCAGATCATGTAGACATGCTATACATTTTGATCGTAAACCATGTCATTCTTATCGAAGTTCAAGTTTTTTGAAAACTTCTTATAGGTTGATTGAAATATTTGTACAATATAGTTTCATGAATGAGGTTACTATGAAATCATCTCTATAAACTTCATTGTGTGTGTGTGAATGACAAGTTTTCTATATAGTTGATTGTGTCAATTTTGTGAATATTTTTTTTTTTTTTACAGAAACAGGTAGTGGATATATTAGAAACTTGGCCTTAATACCAAAGAGCGGGTTACAAAAGGTGAGTCTAAATCCAGAAAATCTGAACAGCCTTGCAAGACCGTGACAATTATGTTTAGCTCACATCTCCTTTTAGATGCTACTATGCGGTCAATTTTAGAGATTTTCCCAAGCTTTTGGATACAAACAAACTGATTTAACAGTAGACAATAAAACATGACAACTTTCTAAATTAAGGAATTGGTTCCCATATTTCCTGTCCTTTTCTGAGCAGGGCAACGGTCATAAGAAGGGTTGCTTTGTTAGCTTCAATGTCCGCCTCCTTGTTATTGGCTCTCAACATGTGATAGAAATTCAAGTTCTGGAAAGAGTCTCCAAGGTCTGTAATTCTATGGATCAGCCTTGCTAGCCTTAGGTCCATTGGCTTAGAATGAGTCACCATAGTGTTAATGATAATCTGAGAGTCTCCAATAACATTAGCCTCCCTAATGTTTAGCACTTTCAAAATCTCGAGTCCTTGAAAAAGAGCCAAAGCCTCAGCTTGAATGCTAGAAGCGATGCCCAAACCCCAGGCGAAACTGTGGATCCTAAAACCAGTTGGATTCAATATAACTCCTCCAGTACCAGCTCTTCCAGGATTTCCCTTTGTAGCCCCATCAAAAAATAGAAAGTGCCTCTGATGGTTTGCAATCCATCCCTGGAACTCTTTTGTTGTAGCCCTTATTTGCCATACTTTTGGGAGGGAGATACTCTTTGCCATTTTTTGGAACTGAAGATCGAGAGAAGAACCCCAATTTTTATCTTGCTGGCTGAGACTTAAATCATCTTTATGGTCTCTCAGGCACTCTTTTAACTAGCATTTAATTTTAACTACCACTAGATTGACATCCTGTTCGTAGTTTTTGAAAATCCTTTTGTTTCACTCAAGCCTAATCTGCCAGAAGATAATTTTAGGGAGAATAAACCAAGCAACTCTAATAATTTTGTTTTTTGGAGGAGGACCAGGGTATCTTTGCAGCCATTTGACAAAAAAATCAGAAATGAAGGGAGGCAACGCGAAGCTGGAACTCAAAGTTTCCAGCAGCTCGGTCCAGATCTGCAATGTAAAGGAACATTCAAGCATCAGGTGAGAAACACTTTCCTGGTTTACCTTGCAAAGTCTGCACCTTGAAGGGCCGTGGAAGCCTCGCTTCTGAAGATTATCATCTGTCAAGATTTTGGAATGGCATAACAGCTAGTTGAAGAAATCAATTTTTGGTAGTGAGGGATGATGCCATATCCCTTTCCATGGCTCTGGATTCGTGGCCATGTGGGGGCGCTCACACAACTTGGTGTATCCCTGAGCAACGAAATAACCACTAGCATGCACACCCCAACCTCTTGAATCCCTACTTCGCATCCGCGTTGGAGCTAATTTGTGAAGCCTAGAGAGCGGTACCTCACGTTCGATAGACAAATCTGGGGGCATTTCAAGTTTCCGGCCAGCCAGCGTGAATCTTGCCAGACTGAAATGTCCCATAGGGAACGCAATCTAGCATCGTTCATCCAGCTGCGCAACGCTTGAAGAGAGCGACAGTCTCCCAATGGCTCACTGTTCATAATTTTGTCTGTCCAAAGGTTGATCCTTTTTCCATTTTCGGGGACACAGTAGGCATGAGTATTTATAAGAGGACAGGCTTTGGTACAGAGCTTCAGGAAGGGCATTTTTAGGAGCGGCAGAGGATGATCTAGGCAATGGGAGTGCTTGCCATTAAAGTATTTTTTCCAAAGAGCTAAATGTGCCTAGCCAGGCTTAGGAGCAATAATTCTCCAGATGAGCTTAGCTCCCATAGCGATATTTTGATATCCAATATTTTTGAAGTTCAAGCCTCCTTCCAAGAGCAATTTGGAGATGGATTCCTAGCTTACTAACAGAATCTTTCTCTCATTTTGCTTGCCCCCATTCCAAAAAAAATTCGAATGATCTCCTCCATTTTTCTGAGAATGCCAGAGGGAGCAAGAAGAACAGAAAACTGAAAAAGGGAAGACTGTTAAGGACTAAGCAATGTTGAGCTAGGAAAAGCCCCAGGCAAGCAACTTGTTCTTGAATTTCTCCAATTAAGGGAGCCAATCTCTGCTGAAGGCTCTTTTAAGAAATACAGGAAGGCCTAAGTACTTGAAGGAAGTCCAGTTTGAGGAGGCTGCGAAGCCGAAGGTTCTGGAAATGGAATTGAGCAAGCTGGAAGTGGTGTTCCAGCAATAGATATGGCATTTGCCATTGTTTAGACTGCTTCCGAAACCATACAAAACTCATCCAGAACTCCTTTAAATCTGGAGGCTATAAGCACAGGGGCAGCTCCCAATAACAAGGTGTCATCCGCAAAGAGGGCATGATTTATGTTCTTAACACCTCTTGCTATAAAAAGCCCAGCAATTTCCTGGTCCATCATTTTTTTGTCTAAATAGAAACTGAGGACAGAGGCTTGAATAACGAATAGAAGGGGTGAGAGAGGGCACCCCTACCTGAGCCCTCTCGTGGCTTTGAAAAAGTCGGCAGCTCTGCCATTAACTAATGGAGAAATCCAGGGCTCTGAAATGCAGGCCCAAATCCAATTTATAAATTTCTCACCAAATCCAAATTTATGAAGGACTTTCAGCAGAAAACCATGCTTAACTCTATCAAAAGCATTTTCTAAATCGAGCTTGATAACCATACCTTTTTCATTGCGACTCAGGCTTGAGTGGATAGCCTCTTGGACCAAAATGAAATTGTCCACTATCTGTCTACCTTGAATGAATCCTCCTTGGCTTTCTGGAATGACTTTTGGGAGGATGGGCTTAAGTCTAGTAGCAATGAATTTAGTAATCAGTTTGTAACCAATATTACATAGCGAAATCGGTCAAAACCTGTTGAAGGTGTTGGCTCTTTTCTCTTTGGGAATGAGAGCAAGAAAAGTAGAGTTCGTGCTGCCTCTGATTTTCTGGCAAGCTTGGGACTTAATAACCATTTTGTATAGATCCTTTTCCACAATCGACCAGCAAGATTGGAGGAATCTGGCTGTAAATCCATCCGGCCCATGGGCTTTGTCTGGGTCCATGGCAAAGAGGGCATCCTTGACTTCATTCTTGGTGACTTTAGCTTCAAGAAGGTGATTCATTTCAACAGTAATCAAGGAGGGAACCACGTCAATCATATCAGAGATTTCGTCCAGATTTATATCTTCACTATACAGACTTTTAAAGTGAAGGAGGCAGCTTTTTTGATGCTTGCATTGTCTTTGTGAATAATAGTGCCATCTTTGATTTCAGAAATGGAATTGGTACATTTCCTTGCCTGAGCTTGTTTATGGAAAAAGGAAGAGTTCCTGTCCCCTGCTTTAAGCTAAAGGCTGCGTGACTTAAGTCTCCAGTAGTCTTCCTCTGCTAGACAAGCCTTGTGGTAGTGTTGTTGGAGCTGGGCTTCTTTGTTTAGAATCTCTTTAGTTATGTCTGCTGTTTCAGCTTGGAGGTGATGATTTTCCAGAATGTGTTGGAGATTTTTCCTTTCATTTGCTGGATTGGGCAGAGTTTTGGCCCAGCTTTTCAAATCCCTTTTCACTCTTTTGAGCTTCTCCTCCCAGATGAAAAATGGGGAACCTTTGACTGGATGCATCCAGATGCCCTTAACTAATTGCAAGAAGTTCGATTCCTTAGCTCAAAGCAGGCTAAATCTGAAGGGAATTGGTCCTAGGTCAAGCTAAAACACCAGTTCCAGCTTGATGGGTTTATGATCAAAAGTGCTGCATGGGAGAATATGAACTCTAGCCTCTAATCCAAGTAGAAGAAAAGAGCTTTGAAGTAAAAATATATCCAATCTAGTAGCAATGTGGCCAGGACCAATTCTTTTATTTGTCCAAGTGTACTTACCAGAGATTGGCTTAATGTCCAGTAGGTCCCAGTCCTGCATAAGGTCCTCTACCCATTCCCTTGCCGGATCTCGAACAATAATGCCTCCTCTCTTGTCTGCTGATAGGAGAGTGAGGTTTAGATCACCTGCTATGATGATATTCTCAAGATTAATGAGGTTTGCTTGGGTTCTTATGGATTCCCAGCAGGCCTTTTTTCCCTAACGTTCACAGGGATGTACAAGTTGAAGAGACTGATAATCTCTTTTGAGTCTAAGTGCTACAATTTTAAGAACAACCAGTGAGTGTTGAGGGTCTCAGAAATGACTGAGAATTTGCTAGCATTCCAAAGAATGCCCAACCCATAGGAAGCCCCTCGGGCTGAGATTGCTATCGCCTCACATTTTTTCCAGAGTTTCTTACTTTCCTGAAGGAAGACAGAGTCTTCCAGTTTAGTCTCCTCGATGAGGAGTATGTCAGGAGCTTCTATTCTTATTAAAATTCTGATGGCTTCTTCTTTGATTCTGCTCCCCATATCTCTACAGTTCCAGGAGACTATTTTCATCATTTGTATTTCTAGTTGGCTCCCTTGGAGCCTTGGGTCTAGTTTCTCGCCATCTTTGTTTTTGATGCTAGTAGCTTCTCAAGGGTTGGCTGACTGCCTTGGAGCTGATCTTTAAAAGTTTCCTGCTCCCTTTTTTCCCGATTTGATTTGCGGCCTCTTGTGGATCTCCTTATTGAAGCTTGGGATTCTCTTATTTCCCCTTCTTCCTCCAAGCAACCTGATTCATGCTCATCTTCCTCTACTTCAACAGAGCTTCCTTTGGAACTCTCAGCAAGGCTTGCCCCCTTGGGAGAAGAGGGGGTACCTTTAGAGGGAGGGGTTGATTTTTGATTATCTGGTTCCTGTGTTTCCTCTATTTGCGAGCTTAGAGGGGTGAATTTATTTTCTTGATCCATTCTGGAAGGGGGTTGCTGAGGAGGGGCTTAAGGACCTCTTCCATTTGGACCAACCTGATTTTGGATTTTCCTGGCATGCTTGACCTGGTTCCAGCCTTCTTCTTTACCCTTATCTGGTTCCACATTGGTTGGGCATCCTTTGGCGAAGTGACCGTAGACATGACACTTTCGACATTTGAAGGTAATTGCTCGTAGTCCATCTTCTACAAATGGGTCCAGTTTCCTACTTTGATTTTGATGGCTTCCGGGAGACCCACCTCTAGATCTACTTCTATGTAGATATGGGCATAGTCATATTGATCTTTGTTGTTTGCCCTATCTATGAATTTCCCAAGGGCGTTTCTGATGTGTTTCAACGAGTCCCAATTCCAACAATGTACTAGGAGATTAGGGAGTTTGACCCATACAGGGGCAGCCATGGGAACATCGACTGCAGAGTCGAAATTCGGCATCCATCTATTGAGGTACAGGCCCTAGGGGCCATTCTGAAAGATCAGGTCCTTGTCATCCTTTGAGGTGAATTCGAAGAGAAAGAACCCTCGTCCTAAGAAGTAAGAGGTGACGCTGCTCTTGATCAAAGGAACCCAGTTCTTGTTAACCCAGGTCTCAGTGGTCTTAGGAGAAGGCCATAGACCGGTGAACTGGCCAACAAGAGCCCGCTCAACCAAGGAGAGGGCGACTTGAATCAGAGTCTCTGGCGGTAGGGAGATTTCAGGAATTTGTCTTCCAGCCTCTTGACAAACTTAGCTGCTTCACTCTTTTTCTTCTGCGGCAAGCTAGCCAAGAGCCGAGAGAAGGCTTTGACAGATGAAGGCGTGGGGGGGGCCTGCCTGGGGCGAGCCCAGGACCTCCATGAGGGCGAACCCGACTTACTAGACCCTCTCAGTAGCAGACGAGCACTCAAAAACGCAGGAACTCAAAAAAGAACGCAGGAACGGCGCGGAAGGGCAAAGGGCCTAAAGCCACGGGCCGCAAAGCAGAGGGATCAAGGGCGCAAAGGCGCCGAGGCACAGGCTAGGGTTTTGTGGCAGCGCTCCAGAGCTCAACGGCGGCAAAAACCTAGTTATATCGTGAATATCATTTATTTACCATGCGTAGTTTCTAGGATTTAATCATACCTTTGTGTCACCCTCTTATGCATTAGTCACAATTTACATCACTAGTGTAAAGGCTACAATAGCTTGCTCTTTTGGGATACCTCTCACACATGTATTATAGAATTATAATTTTTTTTACATATGGTATTTTAGTCATTTTGTGTTTCTTTTAATTGTCTTAATGACATTAATTTTGATAACAAACTAACTTTTTCATGAAATATATTATAGTTTATATGCCAAGAGTTTATGCTCAAAAAAGATACATTATATCTAATGTGAATAATTCCCAATGTTACAAGGCAACAAATAATATATTTTGTTGTTGTTGTTAAAAGTAACTTTCATGAATAAAAACATTGTTTATGTAGTTAAACAAGATATGCTTAAGTTTTTTTAACAATTTTCCAAAAATACATTTAGAGTCAACAAAATAAATCAACCAAATTAGGCTTCACTTCATAATGTGATCTATAATTGAAACTTGAAGGTGATATACAAATTGTAAGTAAAATTTTATGTGTTATGGGTAATGGATCAAGTTACTAAACACATAAACAAGTGATTTTTAAACACAATTAACAACCAAAACAGAGACAAAATACCATATCAGAACATAACAACAAACATGATAAAGGATTTCACCCCTCTTGGGCTACATCTCCTGGTCTAGCTTCCAATGAAGGGCTTCTTTCATTATGCTAAAAAATATGTGTTTACATGAATTTGCAATGCTCAGAATGCAAAACAAATGTCTTCAATGGATCTATAACTGTCAAAAACCCCATCTGGGCTTTCTGCACCTCATTTGGCCAAAAATTGAGAAATGTATGTCTATTACAAGTTTTTCCCAAATTTCCCATCTAACCATCCTACAATTCGACCTAAATTTGGCTTGAGCGCCCCAATTCCCAGAACCGGTGCACAAACCTGGCCTATAATCCCACCCGATGGGCGAATTTGTCGAACAGTTAAATTGTCCACTAATGCCCAATTTCTGAAAATTGTGGCCATATGGGGGCCATGTGCCGAGGGGTCAACACTAACTACTCGACCCCCGCCGGTTGGGCCCCAACACTTGGAATTACGATCATATGCAGTGCCATTTAACCCCCGAAACCAGGGGCTACGGGCTAAAAATTTGCGCTCTTTCCAATTGTCGGTGTGTGGTCATATCATGAGCCATGTTCCCTGGAGATAGCCCCCATTGTAGGTGCCTAGGGGTTGGCCCCCCTTCTACTCCACTCTCACGATTGTATTACAGGTCATGTGACCCCGAGATGGCCCCCAAGGGTTGGCCCTTAGCTAACTCCACCAACGGTTTTGTGCTTATGGTCCGGTGCAGTGTTATGGTGTGGTGGGCAGTGACCTCGGGGCTGGGGCTAAGCCCTGGCCCATGGTCTCGCCCCATGGTCATGTGGGTGCGGGGACCAGGGCGGGGACTTAGCCTTGGCCCCAACCTCCAATGTGAAATTGTGCTCACATAAATAAAAGTCGAAGACTTATATTATTAAGAAAGATGTTGTGGCACGTTGGTAAAGGCTCATGGGTTCTATTTCGATGTCAGCTTGGCCTCTCACACAAAATTTTACACCAACTGTTGGAGGCCATGTGACAACCTCTAATTGGCCCAACGTGGCCTCCTACCATTGGCCCTCCAAACACAGTGAGCAATCCAAAATATTAATAAAAAATTCAAACCATAAACATTAAAAAAATTATGAGCCAATCAAACTTCAAATTTTTGGACCAATCAGGAGTGGCCAAGTGGCAGCCTGCCACTGGCCCAAAATGTACAGTCACCCTGTCAATTCTGCAAATGTTTGTCTGTTTGAAAAATCGATTAAAACAAGATATCGGGAGAATACAATATCGATTTTGAGTTAAACGAGTTGCTTCAGATTTAGATCGCCAAGATCTATCCAATCGTACATATTTCGAGCTCTTTCAAACACTTTGAATTTTGAGCACTAAACTGATCCCTTGGATCGCTCCTCCCCATTGGAAGCTTTTGGATCGAGTCCAAAATCTCATTTTAAGTTAACAAATAGATGAGGGTACAGTTCCCTCACCCTTCCAACCTCAACCATTTGGTTTTTGTTTGTTTTTGTCGCTTTGATATCCTCATGAAGGTACTTCACTTTTGAAGTCTTTGTCTTTCTATCAAAGATAGGACCTTGCTGTAATTCTTCAAGATGTTTAGAAGAGAAAACTTCTATTAAAGAAATCTGAACATTCTCTCCTTGATATTCAATCAAAGGAGACTTATTCAATTTCAAGTTCACTTCACCTTAAACAGTGTAGTCATAACTATGCTTAGCATATCTAGCCTCATTGTTTGCTCGATTCTTCACCAAATGTGAACACCATTGCCATGCACCATTCTTCCTCAAAGCCAAAACATTATGAAACCCACAAGAAGATATTTTAGAACCAATGTCCTCTTTGTCAAATAGCTTTTGCATCTGCTTTTTGACCCTTGCATTCTTTAACACTGACATCTTGTTCATACCAATGTTCAACAATGATGCATCTTGTTGCAAATGAACTTCACACTGTTTTCCTCTTTTAGCGGGCAACATGTTAGACTCCTAAAACATATTATCACATGGATTAGAAACCTCAGTGAAATCAAATTTCAAACTTGATTCATATCCTTGAAAGACTTCAGATTCATCAACATCTTTATGTTTAATCATCAACAATGTAAAATTATGACTAGCATTTACAAACCTCTTCATTTGTCCAGCATTCAAAAGAGATAAATTCAACTTCTTGCTATGTGCTCTAACAATGTACTCAATCCCATCTTTAAACAAGTGATACTTGTTCTCATGGCGATGAAAGATGGCTTTCTTGTCATATAAGTATGGGCTTCCCAAAATAATCCCACAAATGTCAAGTGGTACCACATCAAGTTCTATCTCATCAATAAAATTTGCAGTGATGGAAAATCTAAGTATGCATTTTCCTTTCACATGAAACTTGGCATTATCACATACCCAACCCAAAGGATAAGGTTTAGGATGAGGAATGGTTTCCAAAATTAATTTCTTGACAATGTCTTCTGAAATGAGGTTTGTTTGTGAACCACTATCAAGAAAAGTATCTGTCTTGTTATGTTTTGTGATGATTCTAATATGGAACAACTCTATTCTTTCTCTTTCATTTTGAGTTTCAATGGGTTTGCTAGAAGAACTAGTACTTGCAATTGAATCCTTACCTTTCAATCCCATGGCTATGATTTTTGTTTCATCTCCGGAATCATATCCTAGATCTTGTTGTGTAGTTGCAACAATATTTTCTTTCTCCTTGTTGTTAAACTTCTTGGCTTTCATCACAAGATGAAGTTTCCAACAATGCTCTTCATCATGGCCTTCTTTAGAACAATGTTTATATGTGAGATTTTCTCCTTCTTTCTTGACTGAAGCATTATTTTTATCCTTGCCTTTAAATTTCCCTTTTCATTTTTCTCCATACTTGAATGACTTCTCACTAGTTTCTTCAGAAACATTCTTCCCTCTTGCCTCTAAATGAGTTGCCTGTACACAAAATTCATCTAGTTTTAGGGTTAAACATGAGAATTGTATATCTCGAGTAACTACGTAATCCTCCAATGTATTTGAGCAAAGTATCTTGAGAGGACAAATATATACCCAAAATCAAAGCACTTTTTATAAATTCTTGAGTATAGCTTTGCACATTTTGCCCCTTAACTTGCCTAAAGTTTTGCCAATCCATAATAGCCTTTTGCATGTATGCTAATGGATAAAAATTCCTTCTTATTGCAAAAACAAAATCATTCCAAGAGGATAAAACCTTACCATGTTTCTTCATGTCCTCTTGAGTTTTGGCTTCCCACCAAATAAGTGTTGCACCTTCCAATCTAAGAGAAGCAAGCCTAATTTTGGTCTCATCATCATGGATCCTTTGTATCCTGCAATACACTTCAATATGATGAACCCATTTATCTAATTTCTCAGCATCTACCTCCCCATTGTACATAAGAAATTCAAACTTTATATTATGCTTACGCAAAAGAAGTTTTACCATGTCCTTTTCGAGAATCTGAAGGTGTTTGTGAAAGGGTAGAAGACGTAGAATAAGATGAGGATGAGGATGATGGAGGTGAAGGCGGTAGTTTGTCACCATTCCCTCCATTCCCTTTTGGAGGTTTGCCTCATTTTCCTCCATCTCCTTTTTGATATTTTGAGCTCTCTCCATACAACATTGAATTCCTATCTTCATAAAGAACCTTAATCATTTAAGACATCTCAAAGAATTCTTTTCTGAAAGTTCTTTCATCTTCAGACATCCCTTCAGGACCTTCTTCATGTGCCATGACTATTGAATCTTGAGGTGTGTTTGTTCTCCTTGAAACAAATTAAGATCTTATCTCCACAGGTTCTCCTTCTCCTCTTTTAAGCCTCAACCTTGTAATAGAAAAAACACTTGCAAACAAAATCAAACCTTCACAATAACTTGATGTTATGATACCAAAATGATTTGTAATTGAAACTTGAAGGTGATATACAAATTGCAAGTAAATTTTTGTGTTATGGGTAATGGATCATGTTACTAAACACATAAACAAGTGATTTTTAAAGACAATTAATGGTTAAAACAAAGACTAAATGCCATATCAAAAACACATAAAAACAAACATGATAAAGGAGTTCACCCCTCTCTTGGGCTACATCTCCCAGTCCAACTTCCAATGCAGGGCCTCATTCATTATGCTCAAAAATATGTGTTTTCATGAATTTTCAGTGCTCAAAATGTAAAACAAATGTCTCCAATGGATCCAGAACTATCAAAAACGCCCATCTGGGTTCTTTCTGCACCTCATTTGGCCAAAAATTGAGAAATTTATGCATGTTACAAGTCTCTCCCAAATTCCCCAACTAACCATCCTACAATTCGACCCAAATCTGGCTAGAGCGCCCCAAACCTGGAACCGGCATGCAAACCTGGCATACTAATTATGTGCTCAAAATTATGCTCAAAAATCAAAGTTTTCAGAATGGTATGGAACCTGAATGACCGCATAGTGCTCGTCATGCTGAATACGGTGCAACTCGTTTCGCGCAAAACAGACACTGTATGGCTTCCAAAACGCGTTATGTTCACTTTGGCAAACAGGCAAATTTTTGGAAAAAAAGGGGATAGCCTAGTTAGCAGTTTGTACTACTGACTAGGCTACCCAGTTGGCGCTAATTGTGCAGCTGAGGTGGCACCGTAATCTCATTAGCGAATGGTGGAGTGCCATGTGGCACATTCGTACATGCATGAGTTGGTAGGATGCTATTGGTTGAAGGCTATATAAGTAGACCAATGAGAGGGTGACACATGACAAACCTGGATCCAGCCACATGCCCTCTCAAAGTTCGAATAAAATTTTATATGGGTAGGTCGGGGTCGAACCCACAACCTCACCCACAACAACACCAAGCTTTACCACCACACCCACAGGTTGGTTATTAACTAACATATCACAGGCAGGTCAGCGTTAAAGAATTGGCCCCAGAACAAGTCAGGGTTATGATGCGATGATCACAATAGCACATCACAGAAGAGAGGTGTTACGAAATCGGCCCGATAGGATCAGGTTGCGATTGCGATTTCTCAATCGCATATCACACAGAGTAAAGCCCCGTTACATGTATTACACTGGCTCCGCTGATTGCGATATATTCTGGATCGATACAAGTTATACTTAGTTGATAGTCTGTCGGGTCCACCGCTTATCGTAATCACACATCGCCCACGCTGTGTTCACAAACCATAAGATGTCGGTTCTCGTCGATTGCAATTTGCGATGGGGCTGTCAGTGCAAATAGTTTATGACCGGAACCGTTGCCTTAACTGCCAGACCTAACCACCTTGCATATGACCACTCGGCCTTAACCATGAGATAAATGGATTCGTTGGTGGGACCACCAATTTCGGCGGAACTGCCAGAATTAACTCCAGATAAAGAATTTAACTGGCAATTACCCATATCTGGAGGAGGAAATCGTGGAAATATTGGCAGAAGTCATAACTAAAGCAGTTTTCGACCAAATGAGGAGGAAAATGAGGCTAGGAGACCATTTTTTAGTATTTTGGACGCATTGGAGCAAGTTTCATAAGCATTTGAGCATTGTAAACACATATTTTTACACTTTTGAACATAATAGAGAGACCCAAGCCATTGGAAGCTTCGCCAAGGAGATGTAGCCCGGGGGGGTGAACTCCTTTCTCATGTTCTTGTTGTAATGTGTTTTTGATGATGTTCTGTACATGTTTATGCTATTGTTCAGTCTCTTATTTATGTTAAATTTTTCATAAAATTAACATAAAACTCATCATTTCACTTGCCAAAATTAATGAATCCTTAAGCACAATGAAAACATTTTGTTTCTAATCTCAGGAGGATCTTAGCATAGCAATCTAATATTCTAAATCAAATCATTTTGGTATCAGAGCTCTAACACTTGCAAACAAAATTAAACCTTCACAATAACCTGATGCTCTCATACCAAAATGACCTATAATTGAAACTTGAAGGTGATATACAAATTGCAAGTAAAATTTTATGTGTTATGGGTAATGGATCAAGTTACTAAACACATAAACAAGTTATTTTTAAATACAATTAACAGCCAAAACAGAGATAAAGTACCATATCAAAAACATAAAACAACAAACATGATAAAGGAGTTCACCCCTCTCCTGGGCTACATCTCCTGGTCCAGCTTCCAATGCAGCGCCACTTTCATTATGCTCAAAAATATTTTTTTACATGAATTTGCAATGCTCAAAATGCAAAACAAATGTCTTCAATGGATCCATAACTATCAAAAACCCCAGCTAGGTTCTTTCTACACCTCATTTGGCCACAAATTGAGAAAGTTATGCATGTTACAATTTTTCCCAAATTCCCAAGCTAACCATCCTACAATTCGACCAAAATCTGCCTTGAACGCCCAAAACCCAGAACCGTCACGCAAACCTAACCTACAATCCCGCCCAATGGGTGAATTTGTCGAACATTTAAATTGTCCACTAATGCCTAGTTTCCAAAATTTGTAGTCATATGGGGGCTATGTGCCCAGAGGCCAAGGATAACCGCCTGCCCTCACTGACCACGTCCCCGACACCTAGCATTACGGTCATATGCGATGCCATTTAACCCCTGAAACTCGAGGCTAAGGGCTGAAAAATTCGCGCTCTTTCCAACTGTTAGCGTGTGGTCATATAACGGTCCATGTACCTTGGGGCTGGCCCTAGCTGCGGGTGCCTAGGGGTTGTCCCCCCTTCTACTTCGTGCTCCCGTTCGTATTGCAGGTCATGTTACCCTGGGTTCGCCCCTAGCTAACTCTGCCCGCGGTTCTACTCTTCTGATCCAGTGCGGTATTATGGTGTTGTAGAAGGTGACCTCGGGGTTGGGGCTAAGCCCTAGCCCACGATCCCACCCCATGGTCATGTGGGTGCAGGGACCAGGGCTGGGACTTAGCCCCGACCCTAACCTCCAATGTGAAATTGCGCTCACATAAATCAAAGTCGAAGCCTTATATTAATAAGAAAGTTGTTGTAGCATGTTGGTAAAGGCTAATGGTGTTTGTTGCTTGGTCATGCATTCGATTTCGGTGTCATCTTGGCCCCTCACACAAAATTTTACACAAACCCTTGGAGGTCATGTGGCAGCCTCCAATTGGCCCACGTGGCCTCCCGCCATTGGTCCTCCAAACACACTCAGCAACCAAAAATATTAATAAAAAACTTGAACCATAAACATTAAAAAATATTTGCGCCAATCAAACTTGAAATTTTTGGACCAATCAGGAGTGGCCAAGTGGCAGCCTGCTACTAGCCCAAAATGTACAATCACTCTATCAGTTCTGCAAATGTTTGCCTATTTAACAAATCGATCAGAACATGATATCGGGAGCATACGATATCAGTTTTGAGTGAAACAAGTCGCATTGGATTCAGATTGTCGAGATCTATCCAATCGTATAGGTTTTGATGTATTTCAAACACTTTGCATTTTGATCACTAAATTGATCCCTTAGATTACTCCTCCCCATTAGAAGCTTTTGGATCTCCTCAATCTCATTTTTTGTTAACAAATAGATGAGTGTACAATTTCCTCACTTTTCCAACCTCAACCATTTGGTTTTTGTTTGTTTTTGTCCTTTGAGCTCCTCATGACGGTACTTCACCTTTGAAGTCTTTGTCTTTAAGTCAAGGATAGGGCCTTGATATAATTGTTTAAGATGTTTAGAAGAGAAAATTTTTGCTAAAGAAATCTGAACATTCTCTCCTCGATCTTCAATCAAAGGAGACTTATTCAATTTCAAGTTCACTTCACCTTGAACACTATAGTCATAACGATACTTAGCATATATAGCCTTGTTTTTTGCTTGACTCTTCACCAAATGTGAACGCCATCACCATGCACCATTATTCCTCAAAGCCAAAACATTATGAAACCCATAAGAAGATATTTTAGAACCAATGTCCTCTTTGTCAAATTGCTTTTTCATCTGCTTTTTGACCATTGCATTCTTTAACACCGACATCTTGTTCATACCAATGTTCAACAATGATGCATCTTGTTGCAAATTAACATTACATTGTTTTCCTCTTTTAGTAGGCAACATGTTAGACTCCTTAAACATATTATCACATGGATTAACAACCTCAATGAAATCAGATTTCAAACTTGATTTGTATCCTTGAAAGACTTCAGTCAACACCTTTATGTTTAATCATCAACAATGTAAAATTCTGACTAGCATTTAAAAACCTCTTCATATGTCCTTCGTTCACAAGAGATAAATTCAACTTCTTGCTATGTTCTCCAACAATGTACTCAATCCCATCTTTAAACAAGTGATACTTTTTCTCATGGCGATGAAAGATGGCTTTCCTGTCATATAAGTATGGGCTTCCCAAAACAATCCCAAAAATGTCAAGTGGTACCACATCAAGTTCTACCTCGTTAATAAAAATTGCAGTGATGGAAAATCTAAATATGCATTTTCCTGTTACTTTGAACTTGGCATTGTCACATATCCAACTCGAAGGATAAGGATTAGGACGAGGAATTGTTTCCAAATTTAATTTCTTGACAATGTCTTCTGAAATGAAGTTTCTTGTGAACCAATATCAAACGAAGTATCTACCTTGTTATGTTTTGTGATGATTCTAATATGCAACAACTCTATTCTTTCTCTTTCATTTTGAGTTTCAATGTGTTTGTTATAAGAACTAATACTTGCAATTGAATCCTTACCTTCAATCCCATGGCTATGATTTTTGTTTCATCTCCGGAATCATATCCTATATCTTGTTGTGTAGTTGCAACAATCTTTTCATTCTCCTTGTTGTTAAACTTCTAGGGTTTCATCTTAGGATGAAGTTTCCAACAGTGGTCTTCATCATGGCCTTCTTTAGAACAATGTTTACATGTGAGATTTTCTCCTTCTTTCTTGACTGAAACATTATTTTTATCCTTGCCTTTAAATTTCCCTTCTCCTTTTTCTCCATACTTGAATGACTTCTCACTAGTTTCTTCAGAAACATTCTTCCCTCTTGCTTCTGAATGAGTTGTCTATACACAAACTTCACCTAGTTTTTTAGGGTTAAACATGAGAATTGTATGTCTCAAGTAACTATGTAGTCCTCCAGTGTATTTGAGAAAAGTATCTTGAGAGGACAAATCTATACCCAAAATCAAAGAACTTTTTCTAAATTCTTGAGTATAGCTTTGCACATTTTGCCCCTTAACTTGCCTAAAGTTTTGCCAATCCATAATAGCCTTTTGCATGTATGCTAATGCATAAAATTGCCTTCTTATTGCAACAACAAAATCATTCCAAGAGGATAAAACCTTACCATGTTTCTTCATGTCCTCTTGAGTTTTGGTTTCCCACTAAATAAGTGTTGCACCTTCCAATCTAAGAGAAGCAAGCCTAATTTTGGTCTCATCATCATTGATCCTTTGTATCCTGCAATACACTTCAATATGATGAACCCATTTATCTAATTTCTCATTATCTACCTCCCCATTGTACATAATACATTCAAACTTTATATTATGCTTACGCAAAAGAAGTTTTTACCATGTCCTTTTGGAGAATTTAGAGGTGTTTGTGAAAGGGTAGAAGAGGTAGAATAAGATGAGGATGAGGATGATGGAGGTGAAGGTGGTAGTTTGTCACCATTCCCTTTTGGAGGTTTGTCTCATTTTCCTCCATCTCCTTTTTTAGGTTTTGAGATCTCTCCATACAACCTTGAATTCCTCTCTTCATAAATAACCTTAACAGTTTAAGACATCTCAAAGAATGCTTTTCTGAAAGTTCTTTCATCTTCAGACATCCCTTCAGGACCTTCTTCATGTGCCATTACTATTGAAGCTTGAGGTGTGTTTGTTCTACTTGAAACAATTTGAGATCTTGGCTCCACAAGTTCTCCTTCTCCTCTTTCAAGCTTGAACCTTGTAATCATCAGAAAAAACACTTGCAAACAAAATCAAACCTTCACAATAACTTAATTCTATGATACCAAAATGACCTGTAATTGAAACTTGAAGGTGATATACAAATTGCAAGTAAATTTTTATGTGTTATTGGTAATGGATCAAGTTACTAAACACATAAACAAGTGATTTTTAAACACAATTAACACAAAAACAAAGACAAAATACCATATCAATAACCCATAACAACAAACATGATAAAGGAGTTCACCCCTCTCTTGGGCTACATCTCTTGGATCAACTTCCAATGTAGCGCCTCTTTCATTATGCTCAAAAATATGTGTTTACAGGAATTTGCAGTGCTTAGAATGCAAAACAATGTCTTCAATGGATCCAGAACTATCAAAAACCCCCATCTGGGTTCTTTCTGCACTTCATTTGGCCAAAAATTAAGAAAGTTATGCTTGTTACAAGTTTTTCCCAAATTCCCCAGCTAACCATCCTACAATTCGACCCAAATCTGGCTTGAGCGCCCCAAACCCGGAACCGGTGCGCAAACCTGGCCTACAATTCTGCCCGACTAGTGAATTTGTAGAATATATAAATTATCCATTAATGCCTAGTTTTCGAAATTTGTGGTGATATGCGAGCTACGTACCTAAGGGATAGGGCTAACAAACCGCACTCACCGACCCAGCTCCCAACATCTCGCATTGCGGTCGTATGCATTTCCATTTAACCCCCGAAACCCGGGGCCAAGGGCTGAAAAATCCGCGCTCTTTCCAACTGTCAAAGTGTGGTCATATCACGGGTCATGTTCCCTGGGGCTGGCTCCAGCTGCAGGCACCTAGAGGTTGTCCCCCCTTCTACTCCGCGATCCCGGTCGTATTGCAAGTCATGTTACCCCGAGTTGGGCCCTAACTAACTTCGACGCGGTTCTGCTCTTATGATCTGGTCTGGTATTATGGTGTGGTGGGCGGTGACTTCGGGGCTGGGGCTAAGCCCTGGCCTAGGATCCCATCTCATGTTCATGTGGGTGCAGGGACCAGGGCTGGGGCTTAGCCCCAGCCCCAACCTCCAATGTGAAGTTGCGCTCACATAAATCGAAGTCGAAGCCTTATGTTAATAAGAAAGATGTTGTGGTGCGTTGGTGAAGGCTAGTGGTGCTTGTTGCTTGGTTGCATGTTCGATTTCGGTGTCAGCTTGGCCCCTCACATAAAATTTTACACCAACCCTTGGAGGCCACGTGGCATCCCACCTTTAGTCCTCCAAACAGAGTCAGAAGCCCAAAAAATTAATAAAAAATTCGAATCGTAAACATTAAAAAATTCTGAGCCGATCAAACTTGAAAGTTTTGGACCAATCAGCAGTGGCAAAGTGGCCCACTGGCCCAAAATGTACAGTCACCCTATCAATTCTGCAAATGTTTGCATGTTTGAAAAATCGACCAGAACAAGATATCGAGAGCATATGATATTGGTTTTGAATGAAACAAGTTGTGTTGGATTCAGATCGCTGAGATGTATCCAATCGTACAGGTTTAGATCTCTTTCAAACAATTTGAATTTTAAGCACTAAATTGATCCCTTGGATCACTCCTCCCCATTGGAAGCTTTTGGACCTCCAAAAGCTCATTTTCAGTTAACAAATAGATGAGGGTACAATTTCCTCACCCTTCCAACCTCAACCATTTGGGTTTTGTTTGTTTTTGTCGCTTTGAGCTCCTCATGAAGGTATTTCACTTTTGAAGTCTTTGTCTTTCTGTCAAAGATAGGACCTTGTTGTAATTCTTCAATATGTTTAGAAGAGAAAACTTACGTTAAAGAAATTTCAACATTCTCTCCCCGATCTTCAATCAAAGGAGACTTATTCAATTTCACGTTCACTTCACCTTAAACAATGTAGTCATAACGATGCTTAGCATATCTAGCCTTGTTTTTTTCTTGACTCTTCACCAAATGTGAACGCCATCCCCATGCACTATTTTTCCACAAATCCAAAACATTATGAAACCCACAAGAAGATATTTTAGAACCAATGTCATCTTTGTCAAATAGCTTTTGAATATGCTTTTTGACCCTTGCATTCTTTAACACTAGCATCTTGTTCATACCAATGTTCAATAATGATGCATCTTGTTGCATATGAACTTGACATTGTATTCCTCTTTTAGCAGGCAACATGTTAGACTCCTGAAACATATTATCGCATGGATTAGCAACCTCAACAAAATCAGATATCAAACTTGATTCATATCCTTGAAAGACTTTAGATTCATCAACATCTTTATGTTTAATCATCAACAATGTAAAACTCTGACTAGCATTTACGAACCTCTTCATTTGTCCAGCATTCACAAGAGATAAATTGAACTTCTTTATATGTTCTCTAACAATGTACTCAATCCCATCTTTAAACAAGTGGTACTTGTTCTCATGGTGACAACTTTGCTTTCATATAAGTACGGCCTTCCCAAAACAATCCCACAAATGTCAAGTGGTACCACATCAAGTTCTACCTCATCAATAAAATTTGCAATGATGGAAAATCTAAGTATGCATTTTCCTGTCGCTTGCAACTTAGCATTGTCACATACCTAACCCAAAGGATAAGGTTTAGGATGAGGGATGGTTTCCAAATTTAATTTCTTGACAATGTCTTCTGAAATGAGGTTTTCTTGTGAACGATTATTAAACAAAGTATCTACCTTGTTATGTTTTGTGATGATTCTAATATGGAACAACTATATTCTTTCTCTTTCATTTTGTGTTTCAATGGGTTTTCTAGAATAACTAGTACTTGCAATTGAACCCTTACCTTTCAATCCCATGGCTATGATTTTTGTTTCATCTCTGAAATGATATCCTAGATCTTGTTGTATAGTTGCAACAATCTTTTATTTCTCCTTGTTGTTAAAATTTTTGGGTTTCATCTCAGGATGAAGTTTCCAACAATGGTCTTCATCATGCCCTTGTTTATAACAATGTTTACATGTGAGCTTTTCTCCTTCTTTCTTAACTGAGGCATTATTTTTATCATTGCATCTAAATTTCCCTTTTCCTTTTTCTCGATACTTGAATGACTTCTCACTAGTTTCTTCAGAAACATTCTTCCCCCTTGCCTCTAAATGAGTTTCCTGTACACAAACATCATCTAGATTTGTAGGGTTAAACATGAGGATTGTATGTCTCAAGTAACTATGTAATCCTCCAATGTATTTGAGAAAAGTATCCTGAGAGGACAAATCTATACCCAAAATCAAAGAACTTTTTCTAAATTCTTGAGTATAGCTTTGCACATTTTTCCCCTTAACTTGCCTAAAGTTTTTCCAATCCATAATAGCCTTTTGCATGTATGCTAATGGACAAAACTGCCTTCTTATTGCAACAACAAAATCATTCCAAGAGGATAAAACCTTACCATGTTTCTTCATGTCCTCTTGAGTTTTGGCTTCCCACCAAATAAGTGTTGCACCTTCCAACCTAAGAGAAGCAAGACGAATTTTGGTCTCATCATTATTGATCCTTTGTATCCTGCAATACACTTCAATCTGATGAACCCAATTATCTAATTTCTCAGCATCTACCTCCCCATTGTACATAGGAAATTCAAACTTGATATCAATCTTAAGCAAAAGAAATTTTACCATGTCTTTTTGGAGAATTTGGAGGTGTTTGTGAAAGGGTATAAGAAGTATAATAATATGAGGATGAAGATGATAGAGGTGAAGGTGGTGGTTTGTCACCATTCCCTCCATTCCCTTTTGGAGGTTTTTCTCCTTTTCCTCCATCTCCTTTTTAATGTTTTGAGCTCTCTCCATACAACCTTGAATTCCTCTCTTCATAAAGAACCTTAACCATTTCAGACATCTCAAAGAATGTTTTTCTAAAAGTTCTTTTATCTTCAGACATCCCTTCAGGACCTTCTTCATGTGCCATGACTATTGAATATTAATGTGTGTTTGTTCTCCTTGAAACAATTTGAGATCTTGGCTCCACAAATTCTCCTTCTCCTCTTTGAGCTTCAACCTTGTAAGCATCAGAAAATCACTTGCAAATAAAATAAAACCTTCACAATAAACTCATGCTCTGATACCAAAATGACCTTTAATTGAAACTTGAAGGTGATATACAAATTGCAAGTAAATTTTTATGTGTTATGGGTAATGGATCAAGTTACTAAACACATAAACAAGTGATTTCTAAAAATAATTAACAACCAAAACAGAGACAAAATACCATATCAAAAACACATAACAACAAACAAGATAAAGCAGTTCACCCCTCACCTGGGCTACATCCCGTGGTCTAGCTTCCAATGTAGGGCCTCTTTCATTATGCTCAAAAATATGTGTTTATATGAATTTGCAGTGCTCATAATGCAAAAAAAGTGTCTCCAATGGATTCAGAACTATAAAAAACCCCCATCTAGGTTCTTTCTGCACCTCATTTGGCCAAAAATTGAGAAAGTTATGCATGTTACAAATTTTTCCCAAATTCCCTAGCTAACCATCCTAAAATTCGACAGAAATCTGGCTTGAGCGCCCCAAACCCGAAACCGGCGCGCAAACTTGGCCTACAATCCCGCCTGACGCGTGAATTTTTCAAAGAGTTAAATTGTCCACTAATGTCCATTTCCTAAAATTTGTGATCATATGGAGGCCATGTGCCTAGGGGCCAGGGCTAACTGCCCGCCCTCACTGACCGGGCCCCCAACACCTGGCATTACGGTCGTATGCAGTTCCATTTAAAACCTAAAACCCAAGGCTAGGGGCTAAAAAATCTGCACTATTTCCAACTTTCAGCGTGTGGTCATATCACGGGCCATGTGTCCTGGGCTGGCCTTCGCTGCAGCCACCTAGGGGTCGTCCCCACTTCCACTCCACGCTCTCGGTCGTATTGCAAGTCATGTTACCCTAGGTTGGCCCCTAGCTAACTCTACCCAGGGTTCTATTCTTATGATTCGGTGCAGTATTATGGTGTGGTGGGCGGTGACCTCGGGGTTGAGGCTAAGCCCTGGCCCACGGTCCCGCCCCATGGTAATGTGGGGGTCGGGACCAGGGCTAGGACTTAGCCCTGACCCCAACCTCCAATGTGAAATTGTGCTCACATAAATCAAAGTCGAAGCAGTGGTGCTTGTTGCCTGGTTGTGGGTTCAATTTCGGTGTTAGCTTGGCCCCTCACACCAAAATGTTACACCAACCCTTGGAGGCCACGTGATAGCCTCTAATTGGCCTACATGGCCTCCCACCATTTCTCCTCCAAACACAGTCAGCAGCGAAAATTGTTAATAAAAAATTTGAACCATAAACATTACAAAATTTCTTCTTGATATTTTTGGACCAATCAGGAGTGGCCAAGTGGCAGCCTGCCATTGGCCCAAAATGTATAATCACCCTGTCAATTCTGCAAATGTTTGCCTGTTTGACAAATTGATCAGAACAAGATATTGGGATCATACGATATTGGTTTTGAGTGAAACAAGTTGCATTGGATTCAAATCTTTGAGATCAATCTAATCATAGAGGTTTCGAGCTCTTTCAAACACTTTGAATTTTGAGCACTAAATTGATCCCTTGGATCACTCCTCCCCATTGGAAGCTTTTGGACCTCCAAAAGATCATTTTGAGTTAACAAATAGATGAGGGTAAAGTTCCCTCCCACTTACAACCTCAACCATTTGGTTTTTGTTTGTTTTTGTCGCTTTGAGCTCCTCATGAAGGTACTTCACTTTAGAATTCTTTGTCTTTCTATCAAAGATAGGACCTTGCTGTAATTTTTCAAGATGTTTAGAAGAGAAAACTTATTTTAAATAAATCTGAACATTCTCTCCTCGATCTTCAATCAAAGGAGACTTATTCAATTTCAAGTTCACTTCACCTTGAACACTGTAGTCATAATGATGCTTAACATATCTAGTCTTATTTTTTTCTTGACTCTTCACCAAATGTGAATGCCATCGCCATGCACCATTCTTTCTCAAATCCCAAACATTATCAAACCCACAGAAGAGATTTTAGAGCCAATGTCCTCTTTGTCAAATAGCTTTTCAATATGCTTTTTGACCCTTGCATTCTTTAACATTGACATCTTGTTCAGACCAATGTTCAACAATGATGCATCATGTTGCAAATGAACTTCACATTGTTTTCCTCTTTTAGCAGGAAACATGTTAGACTCCTGAAACATATTATCAGGTGGATTAGCAACCTCAATGAAATCATATTTCAAACTTGACTCATATCCTTGAAAGACTTCAGCTTCATCATCATCTTTATGTTTAATCATCAACAATGTAAAATTTTGACTAGCATTTACAAACCTCTTCATTTGTCCAGCATTCACAAGAGATAAATTCGTCTTCTTGCTATGTGCTCTAACAATGTACTCAATCCCATCCTTAAACAAGTGATACTTTTTCTTATGGCGATGAAAGATGGATTTCCTGCCATATAAGTATGGGCTTCCCAAAACAATCCCACAAATGTCAAGTGGTACCACATCAAGTTCTACCTCATCAATAAAATTTTCAGTGATGGAAAATCTAAGCATGAATTTTTCTGTCACTAGCAACTTGGCATTGTCACATACCCAACCCAAAGGATAAGGTTTAGGATGAGGAATGGTTTGCAAATTTAATTTCTTGACAATGTCTTCTGAAATGAGGTTTTCTTGTGAACCACTGTCAAACAAAGTATCTGCCTTGTTATGTTTTGTGATGATTCTAATATGGAACAACTCTATTATTTCTCTTTCATTTTGAGTTTCAATGGGTTTGCTAGAAGAACTAGTACTTGCAATTGAATCCTTACCTTTAAATCCCATGGCTATTATTTTTGTTTCATCTACGGAATCATATCCTAGATCTTGTTGTGTAGTTGTAGCAATCTTTTCTTTCTCCTTGTTGTTAAAATTCTTGGGTTTCATCTCAGGATGAAGTTTCCAACGGTGGTCTTCATCATGGCCTTCTTTAGAACAATGTTTACATGTGAGCTTTTCTCCTTCTTTCTAGACTGAAGCGTTATTTTTGGCGTTGCATATAAATTTCCCTTTTCCTTTTTCTCCATGCTTGAATGACTTCTCACTAGTTTCTTCAAAAACATTCTTCCCTCTTGCCTCTAAATGAGTTGTCTGTACACAAAATTCATTTAGCTTTATAGGGATAAACATGAGGATTGTATATCTCAAGTAACTATGTAATCCTCCAATGTATTTGAGCAAAGTATCTTGAGAGGACACATCTATACCCAAAATCAAAGCACGTTTTTCTAAATTCTTGAGTATAGCTTTGCACATTTTCCCCTAACTTGCCTAAAGTTTTTCCAATCTATAATAGCCTTTTACATGTATTCTAATCGATAAAACTGCCTTCTTATTGCAACAACAAAATCATTCCAAGAGGATAAAACCTTACCATATTTCTTCATGTCCTCTTGAGTTTTGGATTCCCACCAAATAAGTGTTGCACCTTCCAATCTAAGAGAAGCAAGCCGAATTTTGGTCTCATCATCATTGATCCTTTGTATCCTGTAATACACTCCAATTTGACGAACCTAATTATCTAATTTCTCAGCATCTCCCTCCCCATTGTACATAGGAAATTCAAACTTTATATCAAGCTTACGCAAAAGAAGTTTTACCATGTTCTTTTCGAGAATTTGAAGGTGTTTGTGAAAGGGTATAAGAAGTAGAATAAGATGAGGATAAAGATGATGGAGGTGAAGGTGGTGGTTTGTCACCATTTCCTCCATTCCCTTTTGGAGGTTTTTCTCCTTTTCCTCCATCTCTTTTTTGATGTTTTGAGCTCTCTCCATACAACCTTGAATTTCTCTCTTCATAAAGAACCTTAACCATTTAAGGCATCTCAAAGAATGTTTTTCTACAAGTTCTTTCATCTTCAGACATCCCTTCAGGACCTTCTTCATGTGCCATGACTACTGAAGCTTAATGTGTGTTTGTTCTCCTTGAAACAATTTGAGATCTTGGATCCACAAATTCTTCTTCTCCTCTTTTAAGCTTCAACCTTGTAAGCATAAGAAAATCACATGCAAACAAAATCAAACCTTCACAATAACCTCATGCTCTGATACCAAAATGATTTGTAATTGAAACTTGAAGGTAATATACAAATTACAAGTAAAATTTTAGGTGTTATGGGTAATGGATCAAGTTACTAAACACGTAAACAAGTGATTTTTAAACAGAATTAACAGCCAAAACAGAGATAAAATACCATATCAAAAACACATAACAACAAACATAATAAAGGAGTTCACCCCTCTCCCGGGCTACATCTCCTGGTCTAGCTTCCAATGTAGGTCCTCTTTCATTATGCTCAAAAATATGTGTTTAAATAATTTGTAGTGCTCATAATGCAAAAAAAAATGTCTCTAATGGATCCAGAACTAGCAAAAACCCCCATCTGGGTTCTTTCTGCACCTCATTTGGCCAAAAAATGAGAAAGTTATGCATGTTACAATTTTTTCCCAATTTCCCTAGCTAACCATCCTACAATTCGATCAAATTTGGCTTGAGTGCCCCAAACTCGGAACTGGTGTGCAAACCTGTCTTACAATCCTGCCCAACAAGTGAATTTGTCAAAAAGTTAAATTGTCCACTAAAGCCAAGTTTCTGAAATTTGTGGTCATATGGGGGCCACGTGCCCAGGGGCCAGGGCTAACTGCCCACCCTCACCAACCAAGCCCCCAACACCTGGCATTACGGTTGTATGCGGTGCTATTTAACCCTTGAAACCCAAGGCTAGGGGTTGAAAATCCGCTCTCATTCCAACTGTCAGCATGTGGTCATATCACGAGCCATGTGCCCTAGGGCTGGCCCCCTTTGCAGGCGCCTAGGGGTTGTCCCCCCTTGTAATCCACTCTCCCGGTCGTATTGCAAGTCATGTTACCCCGGGTTGACCCCTAGATAACTTCACCCGCAGTTCTGCTCTTATGATCCGGTGTCGTATTATGGTGTGGTGGGCGGTGACCTTGGGGCTGGGGCTAAGCCCTGGCCCACGGTCTAGCCCCATGGTCATGTGGGTGCGGGGACTAGGGCTGGGACTTAGCCACGACCCCAACCTCCAATGTGAAATTTCGCTCACATAAATCAAATTCGAAGCCTTATGTTAATAAGAAAGATGTTGTGGCACATTAGTAAAGGATAATGGTGCTTGTTTCTTGGTCACAGGTTCGATTTCGGTGTCAGCTTGGCCCCTCACACAAAATTTGACACCAACCCTTGGAGGCCATGTGGAAGCATCCAATTGGCCCACGTCAAACTTGAAATTTTTTGACCAATTAGGAGTGGCCAAGTGGCAGCGTGCCACTGGCCCAAAATGTACAGTCACCCTGTCAATTCTGCAAATGTTTTCATGTTTGGAAAATCGATCAGAACAAGATATCGATAGCATACGATATTAGTTTTGAGTGAAACGAGTTGTGTTAGATATAGATCGTCGAGATCTATCCAGCTATATAGGTTTCAAACTCTTTCAAACACTTTGAATTTTGAGCACTAAACTGGTCCCTTGGATCATAAGCTTAGCCATGTCTTTGTGCCCTAGATGGTGTGGGTGCATTGATGAACATATTGTCCTAATAAGCATATAAAATGACAAAACATAGAGAATAAAAAAGGAAATTAATTCTTAAAATAACACTAGCCACATATTCGCCCTAGGTTTAAATACCAAGGTGTTTAATAGAGTTCATATTGGTTCGATCTTAGCTCAATCTAAGGGATCTTGTCTTATAGTAGTTGAAATAGCTTGATAGTTTAACCTAAATCCTTGACCATACTGAGAGTTTCCCATGCCTCAATATTCTTCTCTTGGAGAATTGCAATAAAAGTTTTAGCTTCTCCTTCATTATCAACAATGGTTTTGAGACACCCTTATACTAGACTTAGAGACAATAGTAGTTAGTAATTAAACAAATTATATTTTATTGGTAAAAAAATTGTAAATCCATGTTAACACATAAATTTCATTTATCAATCAATGTTAGTTTGTGTACTAGTTAGTCAAGTTATTTTGGTGATCTTTTCATTTATAGCTAGTGTAACAAGATTTCCTACATAATATGACTAATATGAATTAATATGAATTATCTTAGATATTGAGAAACCTCTTTAGAGTAGAAATATATTTATGTTTATGATCACTTGAATTCATTTTAGAAGACCCGCCCTTAATTTATTAGGACAAAAGAACATTTCAAAACATTCACATATAAAAATTTCTTCTTATATATTATTCAATAGATTAACTAGTTACCCTTAGTGGAGCTTAGTTTAAAGAGATAATACCTTGTGAATTAACTTGGGTTATGAAGATTTCTCCATGAAATTTTAAAATAAAAACATGTATAAATGTTGAACCTAATAAAGAGGTTAAAGGAATTATATTCAAAGGTTGGCCACTTTCATGACACATGTTAGAGTGTCACATCAAGACATGCTTCTTAGGAGAAAATCCTAATTGTGGTTTAGGAGCTAGGATTAACTAGTGCACAACCTCTCACATGAAGGGATTTGAAACCCAAACCTACAACAATCACTGCATCAATCAAAGATTGTGAACAAGGGCTTTGAAAGTAAACATCAAATAATACCAAAAGTTAGTAATGGCGTTCCTTAACTATATATGGGCATTATTTATCATTTTGTTCTTTTAATTCTCAATTACGAATTGGATTGTGAAAAATTGGCGTAAATAGTGTTTATATTACCACCCCCATAGCTAATATTTGTATAAATAAGAGGAAACAACATGTGGTTTTAATTTTGAGGGATGGTTGGAAAATTTAGCATTGTAGATTCCATGAAAGTAGGTGACGAAAGTGTAATAAAATAATTTCTCCCAACTCCAAGTGTTTCCATTCTGCATTTGTTCTTGGTTACTTGGTTTTAACTTCATTAAGGGGCCCCATGGCCAAGTTTTTCTATTGTTTACCATGTTAAACCTTGAGGAAATAAGTAATGTCATGCTTGAAAAATATGTAGAGTGGTATTTAAACTTGTGTATGCCCTCACTATAAGGAGTGTAGAAAAATTTAGATCTCAGCTTATCTCCCTCTAGAATATTAGATTGTTGAAAAATTTACATTTCAATTGACTCCTTTATATTTTTTTAACACTTAATCCAGGCAAAATCCTTCTCCCTGGGAATTTTGACCATTTTTTTAAAGGTAGTGCCAATTTTATGATTTGGAACTATTTACAAGGTTTGTGAGGAGGAGGTTTGCCATAGTTTAAAATTATTGCTTTATAGCTTTTTTTTAACTTAGAAATTTAGATTGTTATGACATAAAACAAAATTGAATTATTGGAGAAAAAGAAACAACATTATAAAACACTAAATAAAATGCATATAACCTATAAAAATTGTAAAATAACAACAACAAGTTCTTTAAACACTGCCAATAATGAAGAAATGATTTCTGGACCAGATCAAAATGTAAATTAGAGACAACATGGATATATGCCTTGGCAATGAGTAGTCATATTGACATCAAACCTTTCAAAATGAAATTATTTTTTTAGCTATGCAACTAGGTTTCATATTAGGACATTTCTACCATGCATGGTTGCTAATGATAATGGAGAGTTTCTAGTAGTAGGATTTAGCTAACTCATTCTAAAGGTATTTCTCACAAGCATAGAGTCTCCATATTAAAAATCTTCATTTCTTGTTATAGATTTAGATGAAGGCCTCTCAATTACTTCAATATTTTTAAATTTTCTTCATCTTTGATTTGTAGTTTGGCTGCCAACTTGTAAAACTCATCTCTATAAGATTTGCCTAGTCCTAATGAATTAACTTACAATATGATGATGTATCTACAACATTTTTTTACCAGAAAATGGTGTAAATGTTCTACCTAATAAAGAGTTTAAACTAATTATATTCAAAGGTTGGATACTTTCATGACATATATCTATATTTTCACATCGAGACATGTTTCCATGGAAAAATGATAACCAGAGTATAGAATGTGAGTTCAATAAAAATCATTAATGGATTTACAATTGAAATTGGATCACTATATATACATGTTGTAAATAGTATCCTAGTTTTTTTTATGTTTCCTTTTTTTGGTATATTCATCTAATTACATCCATACATGTTTCTATAGTCATTGATAGGATACTTCAACTTTCCATCTGTACTTAGGGTCAAGAGATCCCATTTTTCAGTTGGAATAATGAGTGCAACCTTAGCCATTCTACTTTTTATTGGATCTAATTATAGTTGGGTATTTTTCAAGTCAAATTGGTTTTTAAAATGTGGAATGTCAATTACTTTAAGGTTTGTTTTTCTTGTTTTTGTACTAAATTCAAACTTATTTACACATATATGTAATCAATAGAAGGGGTATTCCATAAACAACCCTGAGCAACATCTCATGTCACATAGGAATCAAGTACAAAAGCCATTTTTTATATCCCATAGTTTTCCTTGTACTTACTTATAGGTTATTTCTTTTTAGATTTGAATGTTGTAGTATGATCAGGTGCTCAAAAAAATAGCTCAAAATTCAAAGTTGTCAGATTAGTGTGGAACCTGAACGACCATGTAGTGCTCGTCATCCTAAATCCAACGCAACTCATTTCGCGTGAAACGGACTCCGTATGCTCCCATAATCATGTTTTGTTTGTTTTCCCAAACAAGTGAATTAAAAAAAAAGCAGACAACCCAGTCAGTAGTCGATACAGCGGATGCCATGCTAACTGGGCATGCCTATGTGGTAAGGTGATTGTGCAACTCCGACGAATGGTGTGGTGCCAAGTGGCACGATGTGATTGGTTTAGATTTGGTAGATTTTGATTGGTCGAAAGGTGGCCAACTACAAGCTACCATGTGGCCCAGCCAGGGGCCGCCACGTGCCAGCCCAAGGGCCACCAAAATTTCGGTCAAGGGTTTGGGCAGCAACGACGGGGGTCGAACCTGCGACCTCCAAGTATCAATACAAACCTCCTACCAACACGCTGTTTGGTCAATTTAGTGTGATCTAAATTGCTATTTATAATGTCAACCTGGAGTTCGTAAACTGACGAAGTGAAGTGTAGTGTATGTACTTAGATAACCATTTCCTTAGTCTTTTGTCGTTTTTAGTTTTTTTAAGTTTGTTTTTGAATTTATCTTTCCCTAATGTGAGATGATGAAAAGGTGATAAAGCAAATAAAATGTGGATGATTATGGTGGTCTCTAAGTAGTTTTCAAAACTTAAAAGAAAGAAAGCTTTAAAATGACTGAAATGAAATCAATTCTTCAAAAGAAATAAAGACATCAAACAATGAACTATGACATCGGCCCAGTATCTTTGTTGCTGATTGAAAATGAAAGAGAAATCTACACTAAATGAAAAGTAAGAACAACTAATCCACACTATTTTAACTCTTCAAATAAATCTTCCTTGTGAAAAGATATCATGAAATGTTAAGCAATGTGAAATCTAAAAGAAGTTAAACTGCATAAAAGAAGCTAATCACACTACTTTAACTTTCTTGACCTTCTGCCTTTCAGCTTAATGTACCCTGTGAGAAACAGTCATGAACAAGTCAAGCAATGTGAGATCTAAAGCAAACTAAATCAAGCTATAGTAAGTGATATTTTGGTTCCTAATAAAGTTATTTGATTATAGAAAGGAACCGTTAGTAGATGAATATCATGATATCTAAAAACAGAAAATAAATGTACTACTCAAGGAAATGACAGTACTTGAAAATCAAACTTCATAAAACAAGAGTCAGCTACAAAGATAAGATGATCTCGTATGCCAATAGTTATAAAAAGAAAAGGTGAAAAATTGCCCCGGGCTGCCTAAGAACACCTGCAAAAACACTGATCAGTTGTAACCATAAAAGAGCAGCAACGAAAATGTAAATAAACAGAAATCAAAAGCTTTGTTATGTACAGCTAATATACATGTTGAAATAAAACACAGAATTTAAATGACAACTGTACAGCTAATATACATGAACAGAAATAAAGCAATGCAAAAGTGAAAAGACAACTATACAAGGTCTCAGTAAGCAGGGGCCCTCTGCCACTTCAACCAATTCAACGAACAGCTACACGCGGAAGTTTAAACCAGTCTTCTCATATATTAAACAACAACATAAAAGTGCAGTGGGGAAATACAACAGTCTTCAAATTACATTAACAACGATTAACTTGTACAACATTCATGGACGCATTATTTATAAGGAAAGAGAGCTAAAACAGATTAACTAAATCTACGCTATTAACCACGTTGCCAGAGACATGTGAATCCTCCTCAGCCCAGATCTAGGTAACTGTCATCATGTTTATTAAATCCGAGAGGTATGGCTGTTGGATTTGCGCTGCCAGGATGTCTTCGTGGCTAAGGATTGTGCCACGTAGCTTCACGTGCTCAAAAACAGAGCTACGCAGAGCCGTGCCACCGCTGGACACTTCCGTTGACTATCCTTTGCCCCTTGTTTGACTGCGGGCTTTTATGGCCGTGCTGGATGATCTAGAGGGATACGATCCATGTCCTTGACTCCTGTAACTTGCCCATGTGGCTCATTTCCTGAGAGGACACCTGTAGCATGGTATTTGACAAAACAGCTGCGGAATCCTGTGCTGGCTGCAGAAACCTGGGTCAGCTGCGGAAACCTGTATCAGCTGCGGAAACTACCAAGCTTCCGCAGCTATCTTAGCAAAATTCTAAACCAAACAACAGTCATCAACGTAGTTAGAAAACAATGTCAAAAGCTCATTTTTAAACTAAAATACAATGATTTAATCAACTTGGTGGATAAAATGAGTGGAAAAGAAGGCTGAGAGGGTGTATGGGAAGGTGCAGGTTCGAGGCTCAACATACCCCCACTCTGAAGGTGTTGCATGTCCTCATGCAACCAAAAATTAGTTATTTTCCTCAATCCATATGCTCTGAGGCTTCTGCAAGAACATCTAGCCCTCTTCTCTTTCTCTTTGATGCTAAAATGGTCCTTGGTTTCTTGACTAGACATTTGAATTTAAGATTAATTAATGCCCTGCTCAACTTTTTACATTTCTTCTTCAGCTTCCTGTTCTTCTTCTGCCACAGTCCTAGGTGGAGCATAGTATTGTCATGGACAATCTTGTCTACCTTGCTCTGCTCTTTGAGTGTTTCGTTTTCCTATTTGATGTGCCTATTTAAGACTTCCAATTCAAACACTTCCTGTTTTAAAGACTGTACTTGTGCATCAAGTGGCAAGGTGGTGCTTGGTCCTGCAGCTGATTGTTCCAAGGACTCTAAGTAGTTATATGCTTCTTGCTGGGTGGAATCTACCTCAGGTGTTTTTCTCGGCCTGAACTCAAATTCTGGTGAAGGAGGACTGCTTTCTCTTTCCGGCTGAAAAGGGCTTTCCTCTCGTGGAGGACTTGGCTCAATACTTGGCTGAGTTGGGGATTTATCTAAATCAATAAAATGAGACTGTTTTTCTTTGGTTTTATTCCCCTTCCCTTTTAGTCTAGTGCTCCTTCTTAGGTAGGAACTAGTACTTTTCTCTTGTGCAGCCTGTTTTCCTCTTTGCTTTTTCTTGGTCATGACAGCAGCTTGAAGATCTATTAACCTCTCTGACAGAGGTTGATAATCTTCTTCTACAGATTGTTCAAGTGATGGATAGGTTTCTTGTTTTTAGTTCCCTCCTCTTCTTCTTTCTGATCAGTTTCCTGAATGTCTACTGTAGGAGAGTCTTGAGCTGTAACATTCTTTTCTTTTCTCCTACTTCTCTTTGGAATTTTTGGGGAACTGCTTGCAGAGGCTTCAATCAGTTCTTGGAAGTGATTTCTTGTCAAAAACTTTTCCCAAGTATCCTTAGTGTTTTTCAACTGATCTTCAATAAGGATTTTTATGAACCCGTGATGGTAAAGATGGGATTCAATACTACCTACGTGTTTTTGGACAGCAGAGTTCATTTTCTTCAAACTTGATAACAGAAAATAAGGCAAGTTAAGGGTACAACCTGTTAGCGCTTGAAATTTCACCTCAGGCTGAGAAAGGTAAACCTCAAGGCAACATCAAACCATTTAGCCTCGTAGCTAGCCCTACGGGGCAGGAAAAGGCTCTCTCCGGTCTATCTCAGTAAAATCTTCAATAGATGAGATGACCAATAAGGCAACACTGATATTAAGCTAGTAAACTGATCAAAAGGGTTGATTTGGGGTTTTTTGGGCTTTTGGTGGCAAATTGAGGGGATGGCAATTTTGGGTGCGGGGATTGGACACAGTTTCTGCAGGGGGTTCTTTGGGGCGAGATAGGAGACAATATTGATGCCTTTGATTGAGGTGGATGGTCAGGAATGATAGGTGAGGAGCTAAGGAGAGCAAACAATAACTTTGAATTCTCCTTAAACAGTAGAAAACATTGAAATTAAACAAACTTAAAAGCAGAGCATAACAGTCATGAATTCTTACTTTAACACTTCGTTTGTTTAATGTGCAGAAGGAAAAGAAAGGAAATGATTCACATAACACACTTACAGGTACATAGAGAAACACACCATCAATACATGTAACCACAAGAATCCCAAAAAGGACTGCAAAACCCTGGTCTTCCTTAGCCAAAAATTGCAGAGATACAGTGAATAATACAATGATAGCTTCTCCCTCAAGAGTCCAACCATGAAAATGAGCAAGAAAGTACATAATATAGATGATCTAACCTCTTTCCCTGCCTCCATGGGTCGAGCTCACTATCCTAGGAGCTGTTTCAACCACTTCTAAACTAAGCACTACAAACTAGGCAGTCAAAACAACTTGCCTCTATAAGCTAGGAAACCAATTCATTCATTTAATTTTCACCTTTTTCATGAATGAATCTTCTAGAAGAGGTACATAAGGGTAAAAGTGTCATAAAAGTACAATAATTACATCAAAGAGCCTAATAATCCACCCCAAAAAGTCAAACAGGGTCAAACTGCGTTTTTCTGAGCTGTACAGTGAAATTTGGAAAAGTTTGCCTAATGGGTCGCGCGCCTTTGGGACCACATTTGGGGCACTTCCCTGAGTTCAAATTGAGAAAGAGTAGGCTTGTTGGAAAGGTCTGTGAGTCTACTTTCCAACCCAACTAGAATTTTTGAATTTGGTGGTCATTTGCCCCTCCAAAATTGCAATCTCCCAAGACTGCTTTCTGCAACTCAAAAATGTGGCAGAAAGTCAATTTTTGCTTGTTTTTTGACTTTCTGGATGCCCAAAACTTCATAAAATCTCAAGTCCATTGATGAGCATATGTAACTTCTCATGAAAAATCTAGAAATTCTGAGTTTTTGCAAAATGGAGTTGCCATGATGAAGGGTCGCGCGGGGGGGGGGGGGGGTGAGACCCGTTAATGGAGAAAACCTGTGTTAGGCATAAAAAATTCACAAATGACAAAATTTTCTCCAAATTTCTTGAAATTTGGGCTGGGAGTCCCCAATCAAGTACCATTCTCAGTCAAAGAGGCTTTGGCCAAAATTTGGAGTGGATCGGGCGTTTTCCTTCGTTTTTGTGCTTTGGCCAAGCGTCCTTGGAGCACCTTCGTTCTCGCCGGTATTTTTGACATTTCTTTAAAAACATGACACCTGTGCAAAAAATGAAGGAGGTTTTTCTTCCTTGGAATGTTTTGGACAAAAACCTCTCTCAGTTTTACAAAATGCATCTTTTATTTCTCTGGAACATCATTTGAGTGCGACTTGTCCCGATGTGTGAAACAAGGAATTTTGTCGAAATGGAGCGAAATGAAGGGAATAGGGGGCTTCTAAATTCTTGGGGAAATTTTTGGAAGTAGGGAGGGATGTTGGGAAGCAGGGGAAAGTGGAATCTCAGAGATTGAGTGAGGGGAAGGGGTCCAAAAGGGCAAAACACAGGCCCAACCTAGAAAATTGCCAGGTTGTAGCTAGAAACTAGGGTTTGTGCAAAAATGAGGATTTTGGGGGATCTCAGTGATGGGAAGCATTTGATAAGGTATATGAAGGATAGGGGAAGGTGTATGAACATATGGATACAATTTTTGCCGATGATTTGACCGTCCAAGAGAAATTGGCTTCAAAACCCTAGGAGAGGGAAATGACCTTGCCTGGGCGCAACTGAAGCATGAACAATATGTAAAATGACTCATTAGACACTGACATGATAATGAAAACCATATGAATGATGATAGACTCAGCTGAATAGTGAGATAGATTGGCATTTGGGCAATTTTAGAAGGAGTGAAAGCAAACCCTAGACCTAATGCCTAGTGACCAAATTTTGCTTGAAAACTCTTTGAAATGACAAAATTTGACCTTGACACTTCAAAATCACTTTGTAAGAGCACGTTTGATCACTAGAGGAAGGCTGGAAAGACTGACACTAACATTGGCTCCAATGGGGATGGTAGCTCCTTGGAGGTGCCAAGAACCGCAGACCTCTGGGAGAGCAGACCAGTGCCTTACAATCATTGGGCGATGGAGTCATTATTTGACAAACAATACAAGACTTTGACTCATTTATTGACTGAAACTTGATTCAAACTGACTCAATTATGAAACCTACATGACTGAAATCTGAGTCACAAATGACTCATGACTGACTTAACGAAAACAAGAACTTACAAAGCTTATTGAAGGGCAGCAGTCCATCAAGATTTGAAATCATGATGACAACCACCTTGTTTCTTACAAGACAATATACATCAAACTATATCAAAATGCCAATGCAACCAATCAAGCAGATGCCTTCTTGATTGATTCTTCTTATCAGATCTTCTGGTCAACAGTACAAACCTATAACTGAGCATCCAAAAACATAGCTGACCATGATCTCCTTCATCACTGAACACTGCAATAAACACTATCACTGCTGGCTGCAACAAACTTGCTAGAGGATCGTGAAAAACATGAAGATTTGCCACTGCCACCTCCTGCTGAAAGATCAAGGTGTCCTTTGTTTCAAATTCTAATCTGCTTTCATCATGTGCTTTAGTAAAAGTATGCTCATGGGCTTCAAAAAACTCTGAACAAATGGATGAGCAGATCTCTTCTTGGAAAAGCATTTCAGCACATGAAACATATGAAGAGGAATCTGAATGGAAATCCTGAATGTTTTGTTCTTCTATGGTGTGAATGTGCTGTAGGTCATCTTCATATGATATCACAACCAAATTATCAAGTTCCTTATTACATTCTTCAATATTATCAAGCACAGTATTATCATTTAGATCGTTTGCCACAAATTCACTCAAAGAAACTTTTTCACTTGCTTGAGCAAAGATCTCACCTTGCTGTTCATGAACATCTGAATCCAAAATTCTGTCTATGATCTCAATAGCAGAGCTCTCTTTGATGGGTTGCATGCTGCTCTCTTCTGTGGGCAGATCTGAAACAACATTTGCTCTTTCCTCATTTTCAGCCATATGGAAATCTTCAGCCTGCTGATCTTGACAAGTATCCTCTAAGATTTCTGTGTGCTGCTGAAACGGATTTTCATATAGAGCCTCCATGATCTCAACATCCATAAAATTATCATCTTCATAATATTTCTCAAGGCTTTCAATAAAACTATATGCATGCTGGCAACAGTCATGAACCAAATTTAATGATGGATAAGATGCTTGATATCTTTCAATGAAACAGGCATGAAAATCCTTTAAACAATAAATACAAGCAGGCGGCAAACTTTCATACCATGATTGGGCTTCACCTTCCAGAGTGGCCAGGAATATCTTCATTAAGCAATCTTCAGGAAAATCCACCTTCAACTTGCGAATATGCATATGAAATCTAACTAGATGAAGAGCAGCATCCTTCTTACCATCATCATTAAATGTAGGCAAATTCCTTGACCAATCTACCTTTGGAATTTTATTTGGAAAACCAGGGATGTGATCTCGGCTCAAGGGAGCATATCCTCTTGTGATTCGGTCCATCTTGAAAATCTCACAGCTACTGATCTCTCTGCAGTGAAGTCACCATGAAGCATTGATCTCTGGAGTTCTCAGTGAAGGAGTCGCCAGTGAATGATTTCAGCCTTGTCAGTGTCTGATCATTGTCCACTATCAACAATCAGATCTGAACTTGATACATGTACTGGGGTAAAATGCAAATGAAGTGCTGTATTCACAAGCTCACGGAGATGGACTGAAGCAGCGTTTATCTACTTCCGCTTATGCAAAGCAAAAGCGTTTCGAAGGCTACCTGGCATAACTTCAGGCTCCGTCTAAGACTTATGAAACAAACACATCAACCCACAAACAAGTTTGTTCTCCCCAGTATGGTCGCCAATATGTTAGCGCTTGAAATTTCACCTCAGGCTGAGAAAGGTAAACCTCAAGGCTACATCAAACCATTTAGCCTCGTAGCTAGCCCTACGGGGCAGGAGAAGGCTCTCTCCGGTCTATCTCGGTAAAATTTTCAATAGATGAGATGACCAATAAGGCAACACTGATATTAGGCTAGCAAACTGATCAAAAGGGTTGATTTGGGGTTTTTTGGGTTTTTGGTGGCAAATTCAGGGGATGGCAATTTTGGGTGCGGGGATTGGACACAGTTTCTGCAGGGGGTTCTTTGGGGCGAGATAGGAGACAATATTGATGCCTTTGATTGAGGTGGATGGTCAAGAATGACAGGTGACGAGCTAAGGAGAGCAAACAATAACTTTGAATTCTCTTTAAACAGTAGAAAACATTGAAATTAAACAAACTTAAAAGTAGAGCATGACAATCATGAATTCTTACTTTAACACTTCGTTTGTTTAATGTGCAGAAGGAAAAGAAAGGAAATGATTCACATAACACACTTACAGGTACATAGAGAAACACACCATCAATACATGTAACCACAAGAATCCCAAAAAGGACTGCAAAACCCTGGTCTTCCTTAGCCAAAAATTGCAGAGATACAGTGAATAATACAATGATAGCTTCTCCCTCAAGAGTCCAACCATGAAAATGAGCAAGAAAGTACATAATATAGATGATCTAACCTCTTTCCCTGCCTCCATGGGTCGAGCTCACTATCCTAGGAGCTGTTTCAACCACTTCTAAACTAAGCACTACAAACTAGGCAGTCAAAACAACTTGCCTCTATAAGCTAGGAAACCAATTCATTCATTTAATTTTCACCTTTTTCATGAATGAATCTTCTAGAAGAGGTACATAAGGGTAAAAGTGTCATAAAAGTACAATAATTACATCAAAGAGCCTAATAATCCACCCCAAAAAGTCAAACAGGGTCAAACTGCGTTTTTCTGAGCTGTACAGTGAAATTTGGAAAAGTTTGCCTGACGGGTCGCGCGCCTCTGCCTGACGGGTCGCGTGCCTTTGGGACCACATTTGGGGCACTTCTCGGTGTCCAAATTGAGCAAGAATAGGCTTGTTGGAAAATTCTGTGAGTCTACTTTCCAACCCAACTGGAATTTTTGAATTTTGTGGTAATTTGCCCCTCCAAAATTGCAATCTCCCAAGACTGCTTTCTGCAACTCAAAAATGTGGCAGAAAGTCAATTTTTGCTTGTTTTTTGACTTTCTGGAGGCCCAAAACTTCATAAAATCTCAAGTCCATTGATGAGAATATGTAACTTCTCATGAAAAATCTAGAAATGCTGATTTTTTGCAAAATGGAGTTGCCATGATCAAGGGTTGCGCGGGGGGTGAGACCCGTTAATGGAGAAAACCTGTGTTTGGCATAAAAAAATCACAAATGACAAAATTTTCTCCAAATTTCTTGAAATTTGGGCTGGGAGTCCCCAATCAAGTACCATGCTCAGTCAAATAGGCTTTGGCCAAAATTTGGAGTGGATCAGGCGTTTTCCTTCGTTTTTGTGCTTTGGCCAACCGTCCTTGGAGCACCTTCGTTCTCGCCGGTATTTTTGACATTTATTTAAAAACATGACACATGTGCAAAAAGTGAAGGAGGTTTTTCTTCCTTGGCATGTTTTGGACAAAAACCTCTCTCAGTTTTCCAAAAATCATATTTTATTGCTCTGGAACATCATTTGAGTGCGACTTGTCCCGATGTGTGAAACAAGGAATTTTGTCGAAATGGAGCGAAATGAAGGGAATAGGGGGCTTCTAAATTCTTGGGGAAATTTTTGGAATTAGGGAGGTGTTAGGATATTCCGACACATAGGAAATAGTTAAGTTCAACTTGGTCTAGTATAGAGTTAGGTAAAGTGTGTTTCTTTACCGTTGTACATTTTGTAACTTACAATCCGACGGTCACGATATGTAGTGATCCGACGGTTCACTCTCTCCTCGGTATTACCGACACTTGAGCCGTGGCTTGACACCCGATTGGTCCATGAGTTCTATTTAAAGCGCATGGAGGGTCATTGTTCGGGTAATCCGTGCATGAGAGAAGCTTATGTAAATTTTCATTCTTTGATTAATAAATTGCCTGTAGTAGCCACGTTGGCGCAGGCCGTGGACTGTTTCCCTCTTTGAGGGTTTTAACCACGTCAAAAACACTGGTGTATTGATCTGTGATCTGGTTGTGAGCGGTGTCCTTTTGGTGTTCTTTTTGAGGAACTTACCCTGTAAATTCCTACATGGTATCAGAGCTATTTGAGGGCCGCGTCCGTTGGTGATCCAAATCTGAAGCCGGTAGAACTGCATGCGGCTGTCGTTTCCTAGATCTGCTGTTTCTGACTGCTTTCGGGCCGAGAGGACTGCTCTGTTGTGTTCGGAGCATCTGTTCCAGTGAGGAACCCCTTTCGTTTCACGCGAAAAGGTTTCCGGTAGCCCTATCTGCGTCATTTTTAAGATCTGTAGGTATACAGTCTTTATTTGCAGTTTACTGTTATTTTCTCTCTTCTTATTTCGGTTTCGGTTTATTTAGTTTTTTTTAACCGGATCTATACCTTTCATTTCTGCGTATGCTCTTTGCCCTGCGACTCTGTGCGATCTGGGCAAATCAGAAACAGAAAGGAAGGATTTTTCTCATGCGTATGCTCTTTTCCCTGCACCTTAGTGTGATCTCGGAAAATCAGAAACATTGAGAAAAATATTTAGTTTTTCGGCTAAAGCTAACTTTGAGTCGCAAGGTTCATTTTTTTAAAATATCTAGTTTTTTGGCTAAAGCTAACTTCGAGCCATAAGGTTCGTTTTCTTTGCATGTCAGTGTTGGGTTTTGTGTTTTGTGTTTTGTAGGGAAAAAGAGCTTTCTCAAGGCAAGCACGCAAACCAAGCCCCCCCCTCTCTCTCTCTCTCTCTCAAATTTTTTGTATAGATCAATTGGTTCAAAGCTATTTTAAGAGAGTAGAGGTCTTGGGTTCAAGTCTCCATTTTGTGGGGGCGGATTTTTTCATTTCCGCACATTCGCGCACTTTTCCGGCAACTTCAACAATTTTTTTTCAAAAAGCCATAACTTCTTCATCCGGAAGCCTTTTTCAGAGCCGTTTTTTTTTAAAACCGCCTAATTTTTCGAGATCTATCCATTGGAACACTTACTTTCAGCATCTTCAGCTTCAATTTTTTTAAAATGGAAAGTCCATGCCAAGTCATTCTTGACAGCACTAACTACTTCCAATGGATATCCTACATCGAAGATTTACTTAGAAGTAAAGGTCTCTACAGAATAGCCACAGACCAAGAGAAGAAACCAAAAGATGAAGACAAGGCTGCAAAATGGGAAAATAGACAAGATCAAGCACGTGGTTTGATAGGGATGTCTATTTCTGCTGATCTTAGATTCCATATTGCAGAACTTGAGACTCTTCATGAAGCATTGGAACAACTCACTAAAGTTTTTGGGATTAAAAATGAAATTAGAGCCCATCAACTTGAAAATGAGTTGCTTACATTGGATCCTAATAATTTTTCTTGCATTGAAGATTTCTTGTCCAAATTCAAAACCCTTAGATATCTCTTGGAAGGTGTTAAGGTTAAGAAAGAAGATAGTAACCTTATTTATTCCATCCTTACTAAGTTGGGACCAGCCTACTCTGTATTTGTTTCCACCTTCCATTCTACAAGGGAAGCTTTCATTTGTCAGGGAAAAGACTACAAGGCCCCTTCCTTTGACTCTTTTTGTGATTCTTTAATAAGAGAACAAGAAAAACTCTTACACCTTGGTCTTCTTAATCTTGGAAACTCTTCCAAGAAAGCGTTAGCCGCCCAGCAGCAACCAAATTCAAAGAATCCTAAGAAGTCATTTCCTAAAAAGAATGGTCCTAAACCAAACAAGGGTCCTAAGCAAACTCAGCCTCAAAATGAAAGATCATTTCAGCAAAATGATAGGACCAATAAAAAACAAATGGAAGAAGACTGATAGACATTGTAACTTTTGTAATCGATATGGCCACTTAGAATCTAAATGCTTTAAGAAGATGGAAGCCTTGGAAGCCGCAATGAAGAAACATAACATCCATGTGGAGCATTCTTCAACTTCAACTTCATCTTCAGGAATGGCACTTTCTGCATGTCGTTGTCAATCATCTCAGTCTGGTTATGCATTAAATGTATCTTCTTCTTCTCATTCTCATGAGTGGCTCATTGATTCTGGAGCCTCTTATCACATGGCCAAAAACCAAGCCATGTTTTCTTCTTTAAATGATTGTAACACCAAAAATATATATGTTGGTGATGATAGATCTCTTAATGTTGTAGGGACTGGAACTGTTCATCTAGACAATGGTCAGTTTAATGATGTATTATGTGTTCCAACCTTATCCTGCAACCTTCTATCTATATATCAGATAACTCATTCAGGTGAAGGAAAAATTGTTGAATTTTCACCTCATGATGTTGTAATCAAGGATCTAAAAGATCCTAAACAGATTCTAGCTACTGGTCTTGCTGATGATTCCACAAGGTTGTATAAGTTTCACAACTTTGGGTCATCAAATCTTCCCTCAGTATTTGTTGCTCATAATGATGAAGTGAGCAAACTTTGGCATGAGCGATTTGGTCACTTAAACTATCGCTCCCTTCAGCATCTATGTAAAGAAAATATGGTGACAGGTCTTCCTATGGTATCTTGCAGAGATGGTGTTTGTTCCGGACGTGTACTCGGAAAACATCATCGGGACAGTTTTGAAAAACGTGCCTCTTGGCACGCCTCAGCCCCTTTACAGCTTGTGCACAGTGATTTATGTGGTCCACTTCCTGTTGCTTCATTCTCTGGCTGCAAGTATTTCTTAACTTTTATTGATGATTTCTCCAGACGCACTTGGGTATACTTCTTAAAACTCAAGAGCGAAGTATTTAACACATTTTTGGCCTTCAAAGCCTTTGTTGAAAAACAATCTGGACATCAAATTCTTAAGCTAAGAACTGATAATGGTGGAGAATATGTTAAAAACACATTCATCAACTTTTGCACCGAAAATGGAATTCAAATGCAACATACTGTTCCATACACTCCACAACAAAATGGTGTAGCTGAAAGGAAAAATCGCACCTTAAAGGAAATGGCTAATTGTATGCTGCAATCTAAAGGACTCAGTCTTAGTTTTTGGGCCGAAGCAATTAATTGTGCAAATTATATAATCAATCGCACTCCTACTAAGGTTCTAAAGAATATCACTCCAGAAGAAGCTTGGAGTTCCATTAAACCAGATGTAAGTCACTTTCGTGTTTTTGGAAGTGAAGCATGGGCCCATATTCCAGATGAAAAGCATAAAGCTTTAGAACCTAAGAGTGAGAAATGTACTTTTGTTGGATATTCTGAAGATGTAAAAGGTTATAGACTTATTCCATTTAAGTCCAAAAATGTTATCATTAGAAGAGATGTAAAATTTGATGAAAATAAATCGGCCTGCGAGCCTAGTCCGGCGGATGTGCCACCTCTTCCTATCTCTTCTACTTTTGAAAACATTTCTTCTTCAGATGATGAAAGTGAGGATGACAATCCTCCCCCACCTTCTCAGGATCCTCAACTTCCAAGATGGGTCCGTGCTACTCGGGATGCAGCAGGTGATCTTGCCGGTGATCCTACAGATCAACGACGTACACGTTCTCAGTTTGAAAGAGCCTCTTCTTTACTGGCTCAAGCTCCAGTAAATCATGATCCTGACACTTTTGCAGAAGCTTCAGGCCATCCACATTGGGAAGCAGCTATGAATGAAGAATATCATTCATTGTTGGCAAATGATACATGGGATCTTGTTCCTCTACCAAAGGGACGCAAACTTGTTAGATGTAAATGGGTTTACAGAACCAAGTATGGACCAGATGGGAAAGTTGATAAACATAAAGCTCGTCTTGTTGCTAAGGGCTTTTCACAGGTTGAAGGCATTGACGACACTGAAACCTTCTCCCCTGTTGCCAAAATGAACTCTATCCGCCTTGTTCTTTCCCTTGCTGCCTCTTTAAAATGGGAAGTCCATCAGATGGATGTTAAATCTGCCTTCTTGCATGGGGACTTGCATGAAGAAATCTATATGGAACAACCCATTGGCTTCATCCAAACAGACTCCAGCCTTGTATGTCGACTTAAGAAATCTCTTTATGGTCTCAAGCAAGCTCCTCGGGCTTGGTATGCCAAAATGGATAGCTTTCTTTTAGAATCTGGCTTTTCTAGGTGTCATTCTGACAATACTGTCTACACCAAGAAAGTGGGCAACTCCCTTATCATCCTTGTTCTTTATGTTGATGATCTTATTCTTACTGGTAGTGATCCCAACCTTATAAACCATGTGAAGTCCAGCCTCAAAAAGAAATTTGAAATGACAGACTTAGGACACTTACACTATTTTCTCGGTCTTCAAGTCTTGCAATCCAAGGAGGGTATTTCCCTTTCCCAGTCCAAGTATGCTTGTGATATTCTTCGTCATTTTCACATGGAAGACTGTAAGCCAGCCCCTTCTCCCTTTCAGTCTGGAGTCAAACTTTCAGTCTCTTGTACTTCTCCTGAAGTTGATGCTACCTTATACCGTCAACTTGTAGGAAAACTCTTGTATTTAACCCATACTCGTCCTGACCTTTCCTTTGCTGTTGGCCTTGTTGCTCGTTTTATGCAAAACCCCCGTGAAAGTCATTGGAAAGCAGCTAAAAGAATACTTCGTTATGTTCGAGGTACAGTACAGTTTGGGATTCATTACAGTGCCAAAGCAGCTCCTCTATTAGTTGGTTTCACTGATTCTGATTGGGCTGGTGACCCTGATGATCGGAAGTCTACTGCCGGTTCTATTACATGGGCTTGTAAGAAACAGGCTGCCATTTCTCTTTCGTCAGCAGAAGCAGAGTATCGTGGTGCCGTGGAAGCTAGTAAGGAAGCCTTGTGGCTTCGTCAGATCCTATCAGAGTTTGGCTTTGAGCAGCAGCATTCAACCACACTTTGGCATGATAATCAAAGTGCCATTCAGCTCTGCAAAGATCCAGTCCAGCATCAGCGCAGCAAACACATTGAACTACACATGAACTTCATCAGAAAGCTCCTTCATGACCATGTTCTTGAAGTGCAATATTGTTCAACAGATGATCAGGTTGCAGACATCTTCACAAAGGCTCTCGCAGAGGCGAAGTTCACTAAACTTCGATATATGCTTGGAGTTCAGGAAGTTGTCACTAAAGGGGGATAGGCTCTAGTGCCTCCTTCCTTCTCCTATTGTGTCATATTTGTAAATCCTTCAATCCTATCCCAAGTTGTTCTTAAGGGGGGATGTTAGGATATTCCGACACATAGGAAATAGTTAAGTTCAACTTGGTCTAGTATAGAGTTAGGTATAGAGTTAGGTAAAGTGTGTTTCTTTACCGTTGTACATTTTGTAACTTACAATCCGACGGTCACGATATGTAGTGATCCGACGGTTCACTCTCTCCTCGGTATTACCGACACTTGATCCGTGGCTTGACACCCGATTGGTCCATGAGTTCTATTTAAAGCGCATGGAGGGTCATTGTTTGGGTAATCCGTGCATGAGAGAAGATTATGTAAATTTTTATTCTTTGATTAATAAATTGCCTGTAGTAGCCACGTTGGCGCAGGCCGTGGACTGTTTCCCTCTTTGAGGGTTTTAACCACGTCAAAAATACTGGTGTATTGATCTGTGATCTGGTTGTGAGCGGTGTCCTTTTGGTGTTCTTTCTGAGGAACTTACCTGTAAATTCCTACAGGATGGATGTTACGAAGCAGGGGAAAGTGGAATCTCAGAGATTGAGTGAGGGGAAGGGGTCCAAAAGGGCAAAACACAGGCCCAACCTAGAAAATTGCCAGGTTGTAGCTAGAAACTAGGGTTTGTGCAAAAATGAGGATTTTGGGGGATCTCAGTGATGGGAAGCATTTGATAAGGTATATGAAGGATAGGGGAAGGTGTATGAACATCTGGATACAAGTTTTGCCGATGATTTGACCGTCCAAGAGAAATTGGCTTCAAAACCCTAGGAGATGGAAATGACCTTGCTTGGGCGCAACTGAAGCATGAACAATATGTAAAATGACTCATTAGACACTGACATGATAATGAAAACCCTATGAATGATGTTAGACTCAGCTGAATAGTGAGATAGATTGGCATTTGGGCAATTTTAGAAGGAGTGAAAGCAAACCCTAGACCTAATGCCTAGTGACCAAATTTTGCTTGAAAACTCTTTGAAATGACAAAATTTGACCTTAACACTTCAAAATCACTTTGTAAGAGCACGTTTGATCACTGGAGGAAGGCTGGAAAGACTGACACTAACATTGGCTCCAATGGGGATGGTAGCTCCTTGGAGGTGCCAAGAACCGCAGACCTCTGGGAGAGCAGACCAGTGCCTTATAATCATTGGGCGATGGAGTCATTATTTGACAAACAATACAAGACTTTGACTCATTTATTGACTGAAACTTGATTCAAACCGACTCAATTATGAAACCTACATGACTGAAATCTGAGTCACAAATGACTCATGACTGACTTAACGAAAACAAGAACTTACAAAGCTTATTGAAGGGCAGCAGTCCATCAAGATTTGAAATCATGATGACAACCACCTTGTTTCTTACAAGACAATATACATCAAACTATATCAAAATGCCAATGCAACCAATCAAGCAGATGCCTTCTTGATTGATTCTTCTTATCAGATCTTCTGGTCAACAGTACAAACCTATAACTGAGCATCCAAAAACATAGCTGACCATGATCTCCTTCATCATTGAACACTGCAATAAACACTGTCACTGCTGGCTGCAACAAACTTGCTAGAGGATCGTGAAAAACATGAAGATTTGCCACTGCCACCTCCTGCTGAAAGATCAAGGTGTCCTTTGTTTCAAATTCTAATCTGCCTTCATCATGTGCTTCAGTAAAAGTATGCTCATGGGCTTCAAAAAACTCTGAACAAATGGATGAGCAGATCTCTTCTTGGAAAAGCATTTCAGCACATGAAACATATGAAGAGGAATCTGAATGGAAATCCTGAATGTTTTGTTCTTCTATGGTGTGAATGTGTTGTAGGTCATCTTCATATGATATCACAACCAAATTATCAAGTTCCTTATTACATTCTTCAATATTATCAAGCACAGTATTATCATTTAGATCGTTTGCCACAAATTCACTCAAAGAAACTTTTTCACTTGCTTGAGCAAAGATCTCACCTTGCTGTTCATGAACATCTGAATCCAAAATTTTGTCTATGATCTCAATAGCAGAGCTCTCTTTGATGGGTTGCATGCTGCTGTCTTCTGTGGGCAAATCTGAAACAACATTTGCTCTTTCCTCATTTTCAGCCATATGGAAATCTTCAGCCTGCTGATCTTGACAAGTATCCTCTAAGATTTCTGTGTGCTGCTGAAACAGATTTTCATATAGAGCCTCCATGATCTCAACATCCATAAAATTATCATCTTCATAATATTTCTCAAGGCTTTCAATAAAACTATATGCATGCTGGCAACAGTCATGAACCAAATTTAATGATGGATAAGATGCTTGATATCTTTCAATGAACAAGGCATGAAAATCCTTTAAACAATAAATACAAGCAGGCGGCAAACTTTCATACCATGATTGGGCTTCACCTTCCAGAGTGGCCAGGAATATCTTCATTAAGCAATCTTCAGGAAAATCCACCTTCAACTTGCGAATATGCATATGAAATCTAACTAGATGAAGAGCAGGATCCTTCTTACCATCATCATTAAATGTAGGCAAATTCCTTGACCAATCTACCTTTGGAATTTTATTTGGAAAACCAGGGATGTGATCTCGGCTCAAGGGAGCATATCCTCTTGTGATTCAGTCCATCTTGAAAATCTCACAGCTACTGATCTCTCTGCAGTGAAGTCACCATGAAGCATTGATCTCTGGAGTTCTCAGTGAAGGAGTCGCCAGTGAATGATTTCAGCCTTGTCAGTGTCTGATCATTGTCCACTATCAACAATCAGATCTGAACTTGATACATGTACTAGGGTAAAATGCAAATGAAGTGCTGTATTCACAAGCTCACGGAGATGGACTGAAGAAGCGTTTATCTACTTCCGTTTATGCAAAGCAAAAGCGTTTCGAAGGTTACCTGGCATAACTTCAGGCTCCGTCTAAGACTTATGAAACAAACACATCAACCCACAAACAAGTTTGTTCTCCCCAGTATGGTCGCCAATATGTTAGCGTTTGAAATTTCACCTCAGGCTGAGAAAGGTAAACCTCAAGGCTACATCAAACCATTTAGCCTCGTAGCTAGCCCTACGGGGCAGGAGAAGGCTCTCTCCGGTCTATCTCGGTAAAATCTTCAATAGATGAGATGACCAATAAGGAAACACTGATATTAGGCTAGTAAACTGATCAAAAGGGTTGATTTGGGGTTTTTTGGGTTTTTGGTGGCAAATTCAGGGGATGGCAATTTGGGTGCGGGGATTGGACACAGTTTTTGCAAGGGGTTCTTTGGGGCGAGATAGGAGACAATATTGATGCCTTTGATTGAGGTGGATGGTCAGGAATGACAGGTGAGGAGCTAAGGAGAGCAAACAATAACTTTGAATTCTCCTTAAACAGTAGAAAACATTGAAATTAAACAAACTTAAAAGCAGAGCATGACAGTCATGAATTCTTACTTTAACACTTCGTTTGTTTAATGTGCAGAAGGAAAAGAAAGGAAATGATTTACATAACACACTTACAGGTACATAGAGAAACACACCATCAATACATGTAACCACAAGAATCCCAAAAAGGACTGCAAAACCCTGGTCTTCCTTAGCCAAAAATTGCAGAGATACAGTGAATAATACAATGATAGCTTCTCCCTCAAGAGTCCAACCATGAAAATGAGCAAGAAAGTACATAATATAGATGATCTAACCTCTTTCCCTGCTTCCATGGGTCGAGCTCACTATCCTAGGAGCTGTTTCAACCACTTCTAAACTAAGCACTACAAACTAGGCAGTCAAAACAACTTGCCTCTATAAGCTAGGAAACCAATTCATTCATTTAATTTTCACCTTTTTCATGAATGAATCTTCTAGAAGAGGTACATAAGGGTAAAAGTGTCATAAAAGTACAATAATTACATCAAAGAGCCTAATAATCCACCCCAAAAAGTCAAACAGGGTCAAACTGCGTTTTTCTGAGCTGTACAGTGAAATTTGGAAAAGTTTGCCTGACGGGTCGCACGCCTTTGGGACCACATTTGGGGCACTTCCCGGTGTCCAAATTGAGCAAGAGTAGGCTTGTTGGAAAGGTCTATGAGTCAACTTTCCAACCCAACTGGAATTTTTGAATTTTGTGGTTATTTTCCCCTCCAAAATTGCAATCTCCCAAGATTGCTTTCTGCAACTCAAAAATGTGGCAGAAAGTCAATTTTTGCTTGTTTTTTGACTTTCTGGAGGCCCAAAACTTCATAAAATCTCAAGGCCATTGATGAGCATATGTAACATCTCATGAAAAATCTAGAAATGCTGAGTTTTTGTAAAATGGAGTTGCCATGATGAAGGGTCACGCGGGGGGGTGAGACCTATTAATGGAGAAAACCTGTGTTTGGCATAAAAAATTCACAAATGACAAAATTTTGTCCAAATTTCTTGAAATTTGGGCTGGGAGTTCCCAATCAAGTACCATTCTCAGTCAAAGAGGCTTTGGCCAAAATTTGGAGTGGATCGGGCGTTTTCCTTCGTTTTTGTGCTTTGGCCAACCGTTCTTGGAGCACCTTCGTTCTCGCCGGTATTTTTGACATTTCTTTAAAAACATGACACCTGTGAAAAAAGTGAAGGAGGTTTTTCTTCCTTGGCATGTTGTGGACAAAAACCTCTTTCAGTTTTCCAAAATTCATCTTTTATTGCTCTGGAACATCATTTGAGTGCGACTTGTCCCGATGTGTGAAACAAGGAATTTTGTCGAAATGGAGCGAAATGAAGGGAATAGGGGGCTTCTAAATTCTTGGGGAAATTTTTGGAAGTAGGGAGGGATGTTAGGAAGCAGGGGAAAGTGGAATCTTAGAGATTGAGTGAGGGGAAGGGGTCCAAAAGGGCAAAACACAGGCCCAACCTAGAAAATTGCCAGGTTGTAGCTAGAAACTAGGGTTTGTGCAAAAATGAAGATTTTGGGGGATCTCAGTGATGGGAAGCATTTGATAAGGTATATGAAGGATAGGGGAAGGTGTATGAACATCTGTATACCATTTTTGCCGATGATTTGACCGTCCAGGAGAAATTGGCTTCAAAACCCTAGGAGAGGGAAATGACCTTGCCTAGGCGCAACTGAAGCATGAACAATATGTAAAATGACTCATTAGACACTGACATGATAATGAAAACCCTATGAATGATGATAGAATCAGCTGAATAGTGAGATATATTGGCATTTGGGCAATTTTAGAAGGAGTGAAAGCAAACCCTAGACCTAATGCCTAGTGACCAAATTTTGCTTGAAAACTCTTTGAAATGACAAAATTTGACCTTGACACTTCAAAATCACTTTGTAAGAGCATGTTTGATCACTGGAGGAAGGCTGGAAAGACTGACACTAACACAACCCTCCGTGAAATTCATCATTATCCTGGCATGATACATATACATGGTACCAAAACGACCCTCACATGTGATAAATTTCTGGACAAGTAATAACAGAGTGGACCATTCTTCTTTTATTTCATGCACAGGGATTCCTTTGGTAAATACAGAGGTTTCCATACCTGGATTTTTGAGTATGATTTTCCATCCTTGATCGTCTACACTTCTGTTTTTGAACCACCTTTTGCCTTCTTGTGGGAGATTTGTTGCAGCTGCTATTGTGGCCTCGGTCACTGTAAATTTCAGGTCTCCCACCTCCGTTGTTTGTCCATTAAAGGACCTGGAAAAAGCTTTAGTCACTTCTTTATTATAGCCCGTGAACTTCTGAATGAATCTCAGCCACCTTGCTTTCTTCAACGACTCCTTCGTTTGAGGATAACCCTCCAGATACTTTGGTCCCTCCAGTTCAGCTCTTAGTAGCTTTCCCATTCTCGGCTTTAAATTCCGACTGAGAATTCTACTGCGTATGAAGGTTCAGGAAAAAAATGGGCTGATTACGGGATTCTTAGGATAAATGGAGTAGCCGTAATCGGAGTTCAGGATGTATGTGGTGACTGGAGCCAGGGTTTGGAGCAAACTGTAGTGGATGCAGCGAAAATGGAGAGCGGAGAATGGTATGAGTACCGAGGGTAAGCAACAGTAACAAGTGCAATACCGAACGCATGCGGGAGTGAAGTGATAAATGGGCAGAATAACGGCTGAGTCCTTTTGAATCGGATGGCTTGCGCACACGTCTCAGCAGTCGGCTGCGGGAATTATGGTGAAGGAGAGCCGTGGTACAGTAGGTCACGTCTCACAGTACGGCCAATAAATGGAAGAGCAGTTCATAAATTTAGAATGATCATGGAACCGTTAGAAATGAATAGGGTGTGTGGAATGACGTCGGTGGAAGAGGAGTGGTATGGGGCTTGTCGAATTAAATCATTGCATTTAGTGGAACTTGCCATGGTTTAAATAACTATGCAAAATAATGACATTGAATTGTTATTTGGTAGAGATTTTTTATCATACCTTTGGAAGTTTATCATTTATTTGATTAAAGCTTATGACCCATGGCTGTTCTTTGATCTTGAAGATGCCCCATGTCTTTGCTGCACTTGGTGATGATGACACTAACCTTTGACTGTGATTTTTTTTGAAAACAGAGTGATGCTGGTTGTGGAGATAGAGTGATGTTGGCTGCGGAAATCGTTTCTGACTGCGGAAACTGGTTCTAGCTGCGGAAACGGTTTCCAGCTGCGGAAACTAAGACAACACCCCTTTAACTGCACAAAGATAATTAGAAAAGAACCAACTGAATAAAATAGTCCTGAGAGGGACTTTTATTGATGGAATGAGATGGAAATGGAGTGGAGTGAAGTGGAATGGAGATGAAAATGAGATGGAAATGGAGTGGAGTGAAGTGGAATGGAGATGAAAATGAGATGGAAATGACAAGTGAAGTGGAGTGAAGATGAAAAGGGAGAGAGATTTTTTTTGGAAAATATAGTGTCAGGTGCCCCTGATTTTCATTCTACATTTTCTGTATAAGACTGCCAATCTATGATTGGTTTTCAGGCTTATACATAAGATTTTTTTTTTTCCAACTGAAAGAAACAAAGACTAGGCTGATGGAGGAGAAGGATTCCTCTCCACTAGCCTCATTACAGAATTTTCTTGAAACATTTTGACAAAGTCCTCTTTTGATAGTGGCTTATGATAAATTTTCAATCGGTGGCCATTCACAATGAGAGGAGTTTGAAACTCATCAATAGTCTTGACTCAAACTGCTCCATTGCTAAAGACTTCATCAATCTCATATGGTCCAAGCCAATGAGTCTGAAACTTTCCTTTGAAGTCTTTAAACTTGGAATCAAACAGTAACGCCCAATCTCCCTTTTGAAACTTTCTCTCTTTGATATATTTGTCATGCCACTTAGTTCTTTGGTGCTGAACTAGATCGGTCCTTAAAATTGCATCTTGTTTTATTTCATCTAGCTCATTCAGCTGCTCCATTCTGTGCTTTTGGGCTTCTGATAGATTCATCCCCAACTGAACTGCCATCTTGAAGGTCTTGACTTGAAACTCAATGGGGAGGAAGACTTCTTTCCCATAAACAAGTTCATAGGGAGAATGTCCTGTTGTGTTCCTCCATGTAGTTCTATAGGCCCATAAGGCTTCAGGAAGCCTTTCTGCCCAATCTCTTCTATGGAGATGAACAGTTTTGGTGATGATGCTCTCAAGAACTTTATTTGTAGATTCCACTTGACCATTTGCTTGCGGATGGTACGGAGTAGATTTTCTATGCTTGATTTTGTATTCTTCCATCAGCTTCTCCATCAAGTTAGATGTAAATTGACTTCCCTGATCTGTCACAATTTCTCTTGGGACACCAAAACGAGTAAAAATATCCTCAAAAAGAAATTGAACAACTGAATTTTCAGTGGCAGAAGGCAATGCCTTGGCTTCTACCCATTTAGTAACATAATCAGTGCAAACCAATATATACTTCTTTTGTTTAGATGGTGGATTAATGGGTCCAATGAAATCTAAAGCCCATTTTTCAAAGGGTTCGATGAGTACCTGTGGTTGTAATGGCATTTCATTTGAAAGAGTTGGTCTCCCAACTCTTTGGCAGCTGTCACACCTTCTAACATATTGTTTTGCATCTTTGAAGAGAGAAGGCCAATAATATCCTAAAGAAAGGATTTTATAGGCTGTCCTCTTGTCAGCAAAGTTTCCACCGCATGGTTCATCATGACATGCCTTAAGGATGTTAGGCATTTCATCTTCCCGAACACATCTTCTGATCACACAATCTAGCCCTGTTTTAAACAATTCATTAGAAATCCATGAATACTTTGAACTATCCTGAATAATTTTCCTTTTCTCATTAGGAAATAAGTGTGGAGGTAGCTTCCCTGTAGCCAAATAGTTAGCAATATCTGCATACCAAAGAGTTTTAGTAGTTACTGCAAACAAATATTCATCTGGAAACTTATCCTCTACAGGAGAATCTTCGTTAGTATTTTGAATTCTTGTAAAAGTAAAAGCCATCTTGTAACTCTGCCATTAGTAACAGGTTTGTTCATGAGACATCTAATTGCAGAATGATCAGTATGGACAAAAGTTTCATAGCCAGTTATATAGTGTCTAAACTTGTTGATTGCATGAACAACGGCTAAGAACTCTTTTTCAGTCACAGTATAATTTAACTCAGTAGGAGTCAAATTTTTACTGGTGTAGTAAATGGCATAAGGAACTAAATCCTTTTGACCCAACACAGCTCCTAGAGCTGTATCTGAAGCATCTGTAGAAATATGGAAAGGAAGTTTCCAATTTGGCCCTCTCAAAATGGGTGCTTCAAATATTCTTGTTTTCAAAGTTTCAAATGCAGATTGACAGTCAGGATCACACTTGAATTCACAGTCTTTTGTAAGTAATTTGAAGAGTGGAGATGCTATTTTGGTGAAGTTTTCAATAAACCTTCTATAATATCCAGTAAATCCAAGAAAACTTCTAACATCTTTTTGACAATTTGGAATAGGTAACTTGGATATGACTTCAACTTTTGATCTATCAACTTTAATCTCATCTCCCGAAATATGATGTCCTAAAACAATCCCTTCAGTAAACATCATAAAACATTTTTCATGACTTAATGAAAGATTTGTTTCTTTACATCTTATAAGAACTTTTTCCAAATTTTCTAATGCCTCTTCAAATGAATTACCATAAACTGTAAAATCATCCATATAGACCTCTACACAATCATGAATTAGATCAGAAAAGATTCCCAGTACTGCCCTTTGGAATGTTGCGGGTGCATTACATAATCCAAAAGGAAGTACTCGGTAAGCAAAAGTTCCCCATGGACAGGTAAATGTGGTCTTGTCCTGATCTTCAGGTGCTACCTGAATCTGATTGTAACCACTAAAACCATCCAAGAATGAGAAATACTTTTTGCCTGCTAAAGTATCTAATACTTGATCAATAAAGGGTAAAGGAAAGTGATCCTTCAAGGTTGCTTTGTTCAATTCCCTGTAATCAATGCAAACCCTCCATTTACCATTCTTTTTAGGTACTATAACCAAAGGAGAAACCCACCGGCTATCTGAAATGGGGTAAATGAAGTTTACATTAAGTAACTTTTGGAGCTCTTCTTTCACTATCTCCCTAAGGTTTGGATTCATCCTTCTTTGAGGTTGTCTGATTGGTCTACTATTTTCCTCAATGTAGATGTGATGAATACAAGTCTTAGGGTCAATACCTTTCATATCAGTATACTCCCATGCAAATGCAGTAGAATGTTTTTGTAAGATTTTGGTTAGCTCCTCTTGTTGTGATTTTTCCAAGTTTCTGTTGATATTCAATGCTTTTCCTGGAAAAATCTCAATGGCAGAACTACCAAACTCTTCCATAGAGAAAAGAGACATTTGTCTAGATGATAGATACTCAATGTCAGAATCCAACTGAAATTGTGTGTGGTCATATTCTGAAGATGGTTCAAAGTTTTCTAATGTGTTCAGAATTTGACTATCTTCACTAATCTCAGAAATGGTAAAGACAGGTTGTATAGTATCTTCATCATCAACCCACTCATTATCTCCTATTTCTGTAATTGCTTTTGCTGAAGGATACAGATTGAACTTCTTTGTCGAATTACCATCAGAAATATACATATCCCCAGACCTACAACTTATGAAAGCATCAGTTGTGGCTAGCCAAGGTCTCCCTAAAATAAGAGGATGTCCTCCTAGATTACTCTTGGGAGTTAAAATCATGAAATATACTGGATATTCCCAAGAGTCTAAGGAGACTGGAATGTCTTCTAATACACCATCTGGTTTAATAATTGATCGATCTGCAAGTTGCAATAAAGTAGGTGTAAAAAGAAGATTAGGAAGTTTTAGCTGTTCCATAGTCTGTCTACTCATGATGTTGATAGCAGCCCCTAAATCAATCAAAGTATTTGGTATTTCTACCCCATTGATATGTGTTTTGACAATTGGACTACCGGGATCTACATATTTCTGCATAGTAATTTTTCCCATCATGATATCTGCAATTTTCCCTACCAGGTGGATTCTTCTGGTATCTCTTGGTTTCCTTCCTGGCCTTTTAAGACTCAACTCCTTTATTGTTTTTGCTAGAATAGGAATCTCTTTAATGGCTTGTAACAAGGGAATCTTGATACAGACATTCTTCAATTCATCTAGAAAGTTATAGTCAGGCAACCAAATTTGTTTTTCCACCCCTTTATCAATTTGTAATCTTTCAGGAAAAGGAGGTGTGGATAATGATGCAGGTTGCTCAACTATGGGAGTTGTGGGGGTTAATTCTTTTTCTTTTTCTTTTTGAGTGTTTGGGTTTTGAAGAGATGCTTCAGAACCCTTATTGGCTTCAAGAGACTCTTCCTCAAAAATGATTTGCTTTTGAGCATTTATAGAAGGCTTATCTAGAACTCTACCTGATCTAAGTTGTACTTCATTGAGAGGAACAATCATATAGGTAGGAAATTGTTGACCTTCCATCATGTAAGCATTTTGAGGGTTTTTATTATTGGGGTTTGGCAATGGCTGAGAAGGAAGTTGATTTGACTTCTGTTGGAATGGAAGCAAGAGTTGAGAATTTGGATTCTGTTGAGAAGGTTGTTGTTGTTGTGGAAATGGTAATGATAGTTGTGGATTTTGATTTGGAAGTTGTGGATCTTGTTGGTTTTGAAAAGATGGAGGATATTGGTAAAATTGAGCAAATCTCCCATAAGGATTTTGCATACCTTGTACCCATGATTGAAAAGGATTTTGAGGTTGGGACCAAGGTTGTTGCCAAGGATTCCAATTTGGTGAGGGTTGAAAATTCATAGAGTTGTTAAACCCGTGATTTTGTTGCCCCTGCCAAGGTCTCCTTGCAACAAAACAGAGAGATTCGATTGTATTTGGATCTTCTTGAAAGACAGCTTTGAGCCCAGGAATTGAAGGACAATCCTTGGTCTCATGATTCTCTGAACAAATTACACATGTTTCTACAACTTTTGCATCCAAGGGACATTCCCTTAGAGCATGTTTCTTCCTACACTTTGGGAAAAATAAGGCCAAAGCCTCAGCTTCTGCTTTCTGCTTATTGTGAATCTTAAGGGTATCCAGTTGCTCACTAAGACTCCCTAAGATGTCAGTTTTGAATTCATCAAGCATTTTGCCAATCTCAGCCCTACTTACTGATCCAGTTGTAGATTTATTTGCTCTGATGAGAGAAGGATCTCTAGGCCCTTTTTAAGTTTTAGATTTCCCTCTTGAGAGATGGACACATAGCTCTGCTATATCATTGAGTGAAAGTTGAGATATATCTCCTTTCCCCATCATGTTCAAAATATCTATCCATTCATCTCTAATGACTTTTAATAGAAGGGCTTTCAAGGTCTCCTCATCTAAGTTACTCATTTTTGCTCTTTTCAGGTTGTATTGAAATCTTTCAAGTAAATCCTCTAAGTTTTCATCTTCTCTTTGCATCATTTTGAATACCTCATCCTTGTGATTGGTGGGCATACAATAGTCCAGGTACCTATCCAAAAATGTTTGTTTCATATCATTCCAAGACCTAATGGATTGAGTGAGTAATCCCATGAACCATTTCAAGGCCGCTCCTTTCAATGTTGAAGGAAACAGTTTGAGTTTTTGAGAGTCTTCCAGATAATCATAAGTTCGACACACGACTTCAAACTCAAATAGAAATGTTTCAGGGTCCTCATTCCTTAACCCATGGAAGTTTGGGAGGACAGATGGTGAGATGTTTTTCATGGTGGCTTGGGAGTCCTCATTGACTATAGGAAATCCGAATGAGTTATCTCCATCCCTATTTCCCCCAATGTTACCTCTACCTCCTCCATTGTTTCCTCCTCCTCCTCCTCCTCTTCCTCTACCTCTACCAAATCCAATTGCTCCTTCCTCTATCATGGTAGTTTCCCTGGAGACTTCAGAGTCTTCTCGTTCTTCTACTAAGGGTGAACGAGAAGGAATTTCTCCCTCTTCTTCTTCAGATGACTCTACTTCTTCAATTACAATTTGTCTCTCTGTAGAAGGAAGGAAAGGATCTCTTTCTAATTCAGATTCGATGGAAGGTGTGGGAGAGTTGACTCCTGCCTCTTGAATTCCAGGAATCCTAGGGCTAGGAGTGGAAGTTGGAGATGATGGAGGTGTCTCTTGTCTATTCCTTGAAGTAGATGGACTTGTAAAAATCGAACTCTTAGCTCTAGCTAAAAACCTTCCCCTAGAATCTCTTTCCCTATGCATGTCATTTTTTTTTATTTTTCTTCAAGTCGGGGTAATAATTCTCTTTCTGATCTTCCAGGTCACTCTAGGTGCAAGAAGAGAGCATACTCAAGAAACTATTAAACCAATAACTTTCTCTTTTCTGATCCTCCAGATCACATTAAGTGCAAGAGGAGAGCATACTTTGAGAGGTTATCAATTTTCCTTTCTTGAAATTTTCTTGTTTTTTTTTAAGAATTTGGCTACCTAATTTCACTTCCCCGGCAACGGCGCCAAAATGTTTGGTCAATTTAGTGTGATCTAAATTGCTATTTATAATGTCAACCCGGGGTTCGTAAACTGACGAAGTGAAGTGTACTGTATGTACTTAGATAACCATTTCCTTAGTCTTTTGTCGTTTTTAGTTTTTTTAAGTTTGTTTTTGAATTTATCTTTCCCTAATGTGAGATGATGAAAAGGTGATAAAACAAATAAAATGTGGATGATTATGGTGGTCTCTAAGTAGTTTTCAAAACTTAAAAGAAAGAAAGCTTTAAAATGACTGAAATGAAATCAATTCTTCAAAAGAAATAAAGACATCAAACAATGAACTATGACATCGGCCCAGTATCTTTGTTGCTGATTGAAAATGAAAGTGAAATCTACACTAAATGAAAAGTAAGAACAATTAATCCACACTATTTTAACTCTTCAAATCAATCTTCCTTGTGAAAAGATATCATGAAATGTTAAGCAATGTGAAATCTAAAAGAAGTTAAACTGCATAAAAGAAGCTAATCACACTACTTTAACTTTCTTGACCTTCTGCCTTTCAGCTTAATGTACCCTGTGAGAAACAGTCATGAACAAGTCAAGCAATGTGAGATCTAAAGCAAACTAAATCAAGCTATAGTAAGTGATATTCTGGTTCCTAATAAAGTTATTTGATTATAGAAAGGAACCGTTAGTAGATGAATAGCATGATATCTAAAAACAGAAAATAAATGTACTACTCAAGGAAATGACAGTACTTGAAAATCAAACTTCAGAAAACAAGAGTCAGCTACAAAGATAAGATGATCTCGTATGCCAATAGTTATAAAAAGAAAAGGTGAAAAATTGCCCCGGGCTGCCTAAGAACACCTGCAAAAACACTGATCAGTTGTAACCATAAAAGAGCAGCAACGAAAATGTAAATCAACAGAAATCAAAAGCTTTGTTATGTACAGCTAATATACATGTTGAAATAAAACGCATAATTTAAATGACAACTGTACAACTAATATACATGAACAGAAATAAAGCAATGCAAAAGTGAAAAGACAACTATACAAGGTCTCAGTAAGCAGGGGCCCTCTGCCACTTCAACCAATTCAACGAACAGCTACACGCGGAAGTTTAAACCAGTCTTCTCATATATTAAACAGCAACATAAAAGTGCAGTGGGGAAATACAACAGTCTTCAAATTACATTAACAACGATTAACTTGTACAGCGTTCATGGACGCATTATTTATAAGGAAAGAGAGCTAAAACAGATTAACTAAATCTACGCTATTAACCACGCTGCCAGAGACACGTGAATCCTCCTCGGCCCGGATCTAGGTAATTGTCATCATGTTTATTAAATCCGAGAGGTATGGCTGTTGGATTTGCACTGCCAGGATGTCTTCGTGGCTAAGGATTGTGCCACGTAGCTTCACGTGCTCAAAAACAGAGCTACGCAGAGTCGTGCCACCACTGGACACTTCCGTTGACTATCCTTTGCCCCTTGTTTGACTGCGGGCTTTTATGGCCGTGCTGGATGATCTAGAGGGATACGATCCATGTCCTTGACTCCTGTAACTTGCCCATGTGGCTCATTTCCTGAGAGGACACCTGTAGCATGGTATTTGAAAAAACAGCTGCGGAATCCTGTGCTGGCTGCAGAAACCTGGGTCAGCTGCGGAAACCTGTATCGGCTGCGGAAACTGAGAAGCTTCCGCAGCTATCTGAGCAAAATTCTAAACCAAACAACAGTCATCAGCGTAGTTAGAAAACCATGTCAAAAGCTCATTTTTAAACTAAAATACAATGATTTAATCAACTTGGTGGATAAAATGAGTGGAAAAGAAGGCTGAGAGGGTGTATGGGAAGGTGCAGGTTCGAGGCTCAACACACGCCATACCAGAGTTCTTAATATATATGGGTAGCGATGTTTATTTAAACATTATGTTCGCACCAATCTAGGGAGGGGCCAACCCTTGGATGCACCACCGTATGTGACCACCAACGAACGAAGCGGGGGGGCCAGTTAGGGGGGGCGGGCTATTGGCCTTAGCCCCGAGCACGTGGCCCCCATGTGGCCACAAATTGCTGATTTTAAGAGTTAGAGGCTAATTAAAGCATCCGACAATTTCACCTTGAAATTGGCATAAATGGCGCCCGGTTAGCGGAAATCTTGGAGAAATCATAGGATGGTGTTGGATTTTGGGGAATTTGCGGTGCGATTAGCAGAAATACTTGGGGAACCCATAACTTCTTCAATTTTTTACCAAATTAGGATCTAAAAGAGGCTACATAAGAATTTTTGGGCATTCTTGAGCCATTGGAACATGTTTCAGAGCTATCTGAGTGTTGTAAACTGATCTATTCACAATTTTGAGCATAATAGAGAGGGCCAAGCCATTGGAAGCTGGACCAAGGAGACATAGCCCAGGCGGGGTGAACTCCTTCATCATGTGATGTTGTGATATTGTTTTGGTGATGTTCATGTTTATTATATGTTGTTGTTCAGTCATTTCTTTATGTTAATTTGTACATAAAATTTACATAAAAACACTCAAAAACTCATGTTTAAACTTGCAATTAACTTCATGAATCCTTAAGCAATTTTAAACATATTCTGAAAATGAATTTAGTACAACAAAATAATTATCCCATTTAGACCAAGTTTGGTATCAGAGCACTTGGTTTTCCTTGTGCAAGAAGGATTTAACTATTTGCAAGTAAATATCATGCTTACAAGGTTGAAGCTCAAGAGAGGAGAAGAGAAGCTGGTTGAAATTCCTGAAGTTGGGTCAAGGAGAAGGAGTGCAAGGTTTCCACAATCTCCACCACCAGTTCTTCCTCAAGTTGTGGTTGAAGCTTCAATGAGCATGTCACATGAAGGAGAGCCTACAAATATGACAAAGGATGAGAAGGTATTTAGGAAGGCTTTCTTTGACATGACAGAGATGGTGAAGGTCCTCTATGAAGAGAGGAATACCAGACTGTAAGGTAAAAGCTCCAAGCCTCCAAAAGGAGAAGGTTCTTCAGGAGGAGGAGGTAATGGAAATGGAGATAAACCTCCACCCTCTCCACCATCTTCTTCATCTTCATCTTCACAAGCATCTTCACCCTCTTCCATTAATACAACCCTTACTCAAACTCATCAACATACCTCAAAAGGAACTCGAAAAACACCCATGTTAAAAATTGATGTTAAATTTGAATTGCCCATGTATAATGGTGAAATGAATGCAGAGAAGCTTGACAATTGGGTTCGTTAGTTGGAGGTCTATTGCAGAATTCAAAACCTTCAAGATGATGACATAAAGATTCAGCTAGCTTCCTTGAGGCTGGAGGGTGAAACACTAGTATGGTGGGAATCAAATACACAATAAGAGATAAAAAAAAAAAACATGGTAAAATCTCAATTTCTTGGTCTGATTTCATTGTTGCAATTAAAATATTGTTTTACCCTCTAACATATATGCAGAAAACCATCATGAATTGGCAAATTTTAGATAACTTAAAGGTCAAAATGCGCAAGATTACACCCAAGAATTTAGAAAAAGGTCTCTAATGTTAGGTGTAGATTTGAAATAAAAAGACACGTTGTTGAAGTATATAAGGGGTTTACACAGTTACCTTAGGCACACTATCCTTATGTTTAATCTCGATAATTTAGATGAGGTGTGTGTGCAAGCCACTTATCTTGAGGCAAGAGGAAAAAATACTCCAGAAGAGGGTAGTAAAAATCCATTTAAGGGTAAAGCAAAAGAAAGAGTTTCAAATGGAAAGGAAAGAAAAATTCATCCATTAAGCAGGAAGGAAGGAGAGAAATTAAAATGCAAGCATTGTTCCAAAGAGGGTCACGATGAAGCTCATTGTTGTAAGCTTCATCCTAAGATGAAACCAAAGAAATTCAACAACAAGGGAAAACAAAAGACAAATGCAACCACTCAACAAGATTTGGGATCTGATTCAGGTAATGAAATTAAAATTACAGCCATGGGTATGAAAGGAAAATAAACCATTGCTAGCACTAGTACTTCAAATTTACATAATGAAACTCCAAATGAAAAGAAGAGTATATAGCTTTTTCACATAAGGGTAATCTAAAAACATAGAAAATTTGATACTCTTTTTTATAGTAGCTCTCAAGGCAATCTCATCTCTGAAAACATGGTCAAAAATTTAAACTTGGAAACCATTCCACATCATAAGCCATATCCATTAGGATGGGTGTGTGACAATGCACAATTGCAAGTAACTAGAAAGTGTAAACTGAAATTCGCCATTACTACAAATTTCATAGATGAAGTGGAACTTGATTGTGTCATTAGACATATGTGGTATAATTTTTGGCAGCCCGTATCTCTATGACATAAAAGTTATCTTCCTGTTGAGGCCTCGAAAATCATTGCGTCAACACAAGGGGAAAACCACTGGTCCGGACCTTAAGACGACTCCTTTTCCGTTTATATAGTGGCTCCGACTGGGGATAATGGGACCAGTTTCCCAATTAAAGGTTATTGAATGAATGTGTAATGCTTATAGTGAAGTGAAATAGATGGATTTGCAGTAATGAATTAAATGGAAAACATATGCATTAATCTACTCTATAACCCAGGATTGTTTAGCATTTATCTGGATACGATCTATAATGATTTTCCTTAGTAAATGACAATATAGATTGCTCAAACACCAATGGAAATGAAAATATTTCAAGATGATTACTTTTATTAAATAGTTAATCAAAATAATATGTATAAATCATAACACATTAAGAATATCAAAGCAAATTGTTGAACATGTATTTAAAAATAACAATGGCAGCATGATCAGAAATGAGTATATGTAACACTGTTTTTCAAATACCATGTAATAAACTATCGGAAAAGATAAATTCACTATTTATTTATGAACAAAACATAGGTACAAAGATAGAAATACCAGATGTACGTTGCTCAGTTCATAAAATGAAATAATAGTAGTTTATTCCTTCCCACAAAGATGATTCCAGGAGTACAATAATGCAACTTCTCAAAATTCTTTACGAAAATTCCTAAACAATGTTCAAGTCATTCTATTGAGAAAAATATGAAAGTACAGTAGTGCGAGTTTTCATAAGCCTTTCTTCATAAAATTCCAGACCTTTATTTCATACAACAAGTAAGCTTAAATAGTAGAAAACAACTGAATCTATTGTGCAGGGCGTTGAGGTCATTTAAACAGATCCCTTCAACAATGCTTAAAGGAAAACAATATTTGGTAGAAATTTATGAATGTGATTTGCTGTCGTCATAAGCTTTGCTTTTTCCATCAGATTATCTAGATGCTTTCCTGTATGTTTGAACTGAATTGCCGCTTCTCAGAATAATTGTCCTGTTTTGTCATGAACCTGAATAAGGAAATCAAGAATTGATAAGCTAGAAATAAATGAGACTAATAAGCGAGTTTTATTTGAAACAAATCACTTTTGTAGGAAATCAGGAAACACGTAGAGTCGTAATAAATTCTGAACATAACCATCATGGAGAGGAATGCAGAGTGATGTGTGTGATAAGAGAGGTGGACTTTACTGTTTTATCGTAAATTACAATCGCTTTTAGATCGGGGGCAGAACTCAGAATAATCTAAAAGGGGGCTTTCTTAAAACATATCGCAATCACAACATCCGGAAGGTGGATGGCTTGTTATAAACCGTGTCCTTTTAAAATTTTCGATTGCGAAGTCATGTGGTGAATGTCATGGCAAATCCACGTGGCAGATGATGCGGTGGTTTGGGTCTTATCACAGATCGCAAAATAGACGAGAGGTTTAGTGGTTTTTTTGGAGGGGGTTCGAAATGGTAAGTGATCTATGAAGGGGGGAGTCTAAAAGAAAAAAAGGAGTGACACGTAGAGATAGTACTTAGACAGAAAAACCACTTTTTGGACCCCCTTGTGAGAAACTTAAAATTGAGCGTAGGGGGGTCCGATATCTTATCTGTCATTGATCTGGGTAGATTAGATCTCAGTCAGTGATTCAACTCTGGATTTGGATATTATAGCAATTGGCATTCGAAGCAGAGGCATAGGAATATGGTTTAAGTCCTTAAAGACTTGCGATTTGCGATGTGCGAGATGACGTGGAGGATGACGTCACATGTGACGTGGATATGACATCATTGATCACAATCAGTGATGTGGAGCGAGGCATCAACTTTAGACTGATGTGATTGCGCAGACACGAGATTTTAATGAATCACAGTGAATAATCTCCACGGGTTCGGTTATATCATATATCGCAATCGGTTAAGGCAGGACTTAAGTTATTTGGAACCTTTTACGATAGTCATGGACACATGGAATTTATGAATTGACATATATATTTTCCCATCGGATCCAGTCTAATCACAATTGCAATGGAGTTTTGCAGAGCCTTTGGAACTTTGTTTATCATGGGATGTGTGATGCGGGGTATGGCGGAGAGTTAGAGTTTATAAAGATTTTGACCTTTGGGATTAAAAAACTCCGACTATTTTGTTTTTTATTTAAATAACCCATATTTTTAAATATTTAAGGTTATTGAAGCCTAAGTATAGTTTTGGTCTCGGGGGCTATTAAAATTTGGTTTTTTGGATAATCAAGGTTTAATAGTTGGGTTTTTAATTAAAAAACCTAAGTATTAAATTTTGATTATAGGATTTTATTAACATTTTTTTATGTTGTTTTTCTATATTTTTTTAATCTTTTGGTTTTTTAAGAAAATGAAATAAAAAGCTTTTTAAAACTAAAGGGTTCCTATTTTAATATAATAAATTTCATAGGAAATTTATGATATATTAAAATGGGGGTTGTTGAATAGTACAACATTTCCATAGACATGAAAACAAATACCATTTGTTCAAAGATGGAGTAGAATACATTGTAAGAGCCCATAACAAGAAACTAAATATTTCACTTGTTAATGCATGGCAGATGAAAAGACTAGTGAATTCTAGCAAGAATGTTGTGCTTCTAATGATCAAACCCAAGAATGATATTGATAATGAAGTTTTTCAAGGTTGTGACTAAAGATTGAAATCTGAATTGGTTGATGTTGTTAACCAATATGATGAGATGTTTCAGGAACCAAAAGGATTGCCTCCCAAGAGAGGAATCCAACATGAGATACAGTTGTAGCAAGACAGTCCTCTTCCTAACATTGGCATGTACATGATGTCAGTGACGGAAAGTGCATAAATTAAAAGCAAATTCAATAGTTGTTGGATAAAGGGATAATCAGGCCAAGTTCTTCACCATGTGGGTCACCTATTGTTTTTGTGCCAAAGAAGGATGGAACATGGCACATGTGTGTGGACTTTCGCGCATTGAACGAGATTATGATAAATAATAGTTACCCACTGCCTAGAATAGATGATTTACTTGATCAATTGAAAGATGCAAAGTGTTTTACTAAGTTGGATTTAAGGAGTGGCTACTATCAAATTAGAATTGTTGAAGGATACATTTGGAAGACAACATTCAAAGCAAAACAAGGTTTGTTTGAATGGCTAGTTATGCCTTTTGGTTTATGTAATGATCTTGCTACTTTCATGGGTGTGATGAATGATGTTTTGAGGCCATTTCTTGATGAGTTTGTTATAGTCTACTTAGATGACATCTTAATTTCCAGTAAATCTCGTGATGAACATGTCATGCATGTGATAAAAGTACTTGATGTCTTAAAGAAAGAATAGTTGTATTTAAAGATGTCAAAGTGTGAGTTTGGAAAAACTTCTTTAGTTTACTTAGGTTTATTGTTGGACGAGGTGAGTTGAAAATAGATCCCTCCAAGGTTGATGTCATTTTGGGTTGGCCAAGGCCCAAAACAGTTACTGACGTAAGAAGTTTTTTGAGAGCAGCCCAATATTGGAGGAAATTCATTGCTAACTATCCTTCTATAGCAGCTCCTTTGCATGCATTGACTAGTGTGAAAAAGATTTTTCAGTGGGGAGGCAAACAACAAAAGGCCTTTGATGCATTGAAGGAAAATATCAGTTCAGCTCCAATACTTGCACTTCCATACCTGAGACAGTCATTTGAGATCGAAACTGATGCTAGTGACTATGCCATGGGTGCAATCCTAATGCAACATGGTAAGCCTGTCTGTTTTTATTCGGAAACTTTCAATGGTGCAGTGATTAATTATCCTACATATGACAAGGAATTGTATGCAGTGGTGTGAAGTGTGGAAAAGTGGAAACATTACTTGATGGGTAAGGAATCAATCATTCACATTAATCATCAGCCATTGCAATACTTGCAATCTCAATCTAAGCTGCAGCAATCAAGGCACTTCCGATGGATGGGTTTTCTTCAACAATTCCACTTGGTAATAAGGTATAAGAAATGTATCTACAATAAAGTTTTTGATATGCTTTCTAGGCCTATTATTAGTGTAGCTACTTTACTCAAGCATAATTTTGTTTTGCATGAAAGTTATATTGAGAAATATGCATTACACAATGACTTTCAGGATGTTTATGCAAGCTTGAGTCAAGGTAAACAAGTAGAGGAATTGGATTATCATTTGCATGATAACTTGTTGTACCATCTTGGTAAGCTTTGTATTCCACGGGGAGAAAGAGTCAACATCATAAGAGAGGCACATACTTCTCTTATTGGTAGTCATTTCTGTGTAAGTAAGACGATGGCACATCTACAGAGGTATTGTTATTGGCCTCGTATGCTTGAAAATGTGTCACATTTTATTAAAGGATGTTCATTACATGCAGTCACTAAGCCAAGCAATAAGAAGTTAGGATTTGTTGTACTATTCAACAAACCCCATTTTAATATCTTATAAATTTCCAATGAAATTTATTATATTAAAATAGGGAACCTTCAATTTTAGAAAAGACTTATAATCAAAGTTGAATACTTAGGATTTTTAATTCAAACCCAAGTATTAAACCTTGATTATCCAAAAAAAACAAATTAAATAGCCCCTAGATCTAAGACTTATTCTTAGGCTTTAAAAAACCTTAAGTAATAAGTAATATGGTGTATTTGATTAAACAAAAAACAAAATAAATCAGAGTTTTTTGATCCCCTAAGGTTGAAATCCTCACAAACTCCGACACTCCGCTATACCCCGCATCACAAATAATAAAATATCTTAAAAGGCAAAGACTTCCCCGCCATTATCCATTATGATTGCGATTAGCTCGGAGCCAATGGGATTCAACACCGCAATTCATAAACAATCTCGCATTCGCGGCTATCACAATAAACCAAAAAACTTAAGTCCATATTCCAGTCGAACGTCGATTACAATATGTGATTAAGCCTAGACATGACAAGATTATAAAATTCATTCCATAAATCCCCTCGCGTCTGGAGCTATCACAGTTTCCAAAAGTCCATGCCCTGCTACACAACGTCGATTGTGATATGTGATATATCCAGACCCGTCGGGATTATACAATGAAATTAAATTAAATATTTCGTCCATGCAATCACAAAGTTCCAAGAGTCATGCCTCATTTGAGTTTTGATTGTGATATCCTTCCTCATATCGATTGCGAAATGACGTCATGAATGATGTTAGATCCACGTTAGCTGCCACATCACCCATCGTGTCATTTTCCATGTCACATCATGATGTCATTCGTGACATCATCGCCATGTCACACCAGGACCCTACAATCGCAAGTTTCAAAGGGACACAGCTTATAAAAAATCCTTCACCCTAGCCGATTTGCGATTGCAATAGCCAGACCAACTGGATTATTCACTCCAACCCATAAATCCCCCTGCATTCTCGCAATCACAAGAATCACAGTCTCAATCCTTCTGATGATGATTGCGATTTGTGATAAGCCCCGGACCCGATAAGAATTACATGTCAATTCATAAAAATATTGCATCTGCGGTTATCGCAAAAGCCCCAAAACTTAAGCCATTCCTCCTCTACCCATTCCGATTGAGATTTGGTCTTATTCGGATTTTCGTCTATTTCAATAAGGATTTTCCTTGCTTGAAATATGACGATAATTCAACTCCCAGCCTAAAATTCTACTCTGATTGCAATTGTTTTATGATCTACCCCAAACTCTAATTTCTGATTGCGATAGACCATAAAGTCCACCTCCTCACTCTGCATTCCTCTCCATGATGTTTGTTTGGGATTTATTGCGCTCTACGTTTTTCCTGATTTCCTGCAAAATGTAATTTGTTTCAAATAAAATTCGCTTATCATCTCATTTATGTTTATCTTATCGATTCATGTTTGCCGTGTTCGGGTTCATGACAAAGGAAGACAATTGTGCTGATAAGTGACATATCAATTCAAACAAACAAACAAACATGCAGAGAATTCGATGGAACAAACAAAGTTGATGAAGACAACAATCACTTTCACAAACTTCTACCAAAATACTGTTTTCCTTTATGCGTTGGTAAAGGAATCTGTTTAGATGCCCTCAATGCTCTGCACAATAGATTCAGTAGATTTCTGATATTTAAGCTTACTTGTTGTATGAAATAAAGGTCCATAATTTTATGAAGAAAGGCTTACGAAATATCACACTATTGTACTTTCACACTTTTCTCAATAGAACGAATGGAACATTCTTTTAGGAACTTTCATAAAGAATTTTGAGAGGTTGCACTATTGTACTCCTAGAATCATCTTTGTGAGAAAGACGAAGCTGCTGCTATTTCTTTTATGAGTTGAGCAACGTGCATTTGGTATTTGTATCTTTGTGCCTCTGTTTTGTTCATAAATAAATAGTGAATTTATCTTTTCAGATTGCTTATTACATGGTATTTCTACTCTTCTTTGCAATTCACGAATTCTTGAAGGCATTATTGTATAAAAGATTTAGCGTTGTAGGATAGAGGAGAAAACTCACATCCAAGGGATTATTAAGGATTTTCCTTTTGCACTCTAAATTATGTTTTGATAGGCAGAGTTTGTACTATTACAACTCTAGTTTTAAAAACAGAAGTTCAAGCATTGTAAAAAACTGTTGGAGATCAGAGCCAGAGAAATGCATTTAATAAATTGCTATTTTTAATACTATTGTTTTAAATACTAGTTTCATTTTATAATGGTAGGAATGTGTCATCTTATTCATATTTGTGCACTATTGTCGATATGAGTAATTTGTCTCAATCATATGTTATTATTTATCTCTGCTCTTATGTGTTGAATTCTGATTTTTGAGTAACTATTTACTCAAAAATCTGTCTTTTAATATCGATTTAACAAATAATGATATGTTGTGAACTATTCCTCATATTCTTGTTTAATTATTCGAATTATTGCCTTAACAATCAATATCATTTTGTGAATTACTTCCTAAATGTTATTGGTTGATTATTTCAATTAAGAGGTCTCTGAATAGAATCCATTTTGGTATTCATAATGTCAATTAATTGAACTATTTTGCTAGCTTGATATTCATTATAGGCCAAACATGTTTAAATCCCAAATCATTTAAATATATTGCTCTCCGTTGGGTTAGATCTATTTCTGCCTAATTGAGATAGGATTAGGATTTAGTTCATTTTTCTTGCATTTTAGAATTAGTTTGCATTTAGATTAATTCTACATTTCTAGAAGTCCTCTTTTGAGGCAAAACTTTAGATTGGTTTAGTTGTTCCACAAAAACAACTCAAGGATCATTCTTATTGCTTGATTAGCTCGAAGAATTGATTTGATGGCCCTAGCTATTAGAAATCAGAGATATATTTAATGTTGATAGTGGTTGGGAGAAGGTAACTAGAGCTAATTGAACCAGTTGGAGCCACTACCCCAATCGGAAAAGGAGTTGTTTTAAGGTCCGGACTGGGTGGTTATCCCCAATGTTGTGGCAACGATTTTCGAAGCCTCAACGAGATTGTACACACCACTTCTAGTTCCTTCACAATTGTGGAAGAGTGTTTCTATGGATTTTGTAGGAGGTCTTCCATTGTCAAAAGAGGTCTTGATTATTTCTATGTAGTTGTGGATAGGTTTAACAAAATGTGTATTTTGATGCAATGTAAAAAGCAAATTACAACTGAACAAACTGCTCAGTTATTCTTTCAGAATGTATGGGTGCATTTTCGATTGCCGACATCCATTGTTAGTGATCGAGATTCTCTCTTTGTTGGGATTTTTTGGTCAAGGTTGTGGGCATTCTTGGACACCAAATTGAAAAAGAGTGTTGTTATCACTCAAATATTTCTCTAGAGTTGTTAAAAAAGAAATGATTAGAGGTAACCACAAACCAACTTTGGATATTAGGATCTAGCCTTCCTAATGCTCAAAGAGGACTCTCTCTTTATGATTTAACTTTGTTTAGTTATTTTTTCTTGGGTTTTGATTTGGATTTGGTGGTGGGATTACTTACTTATATGAAAAGAGGGGTGTCTTTTACCATTGGGCTATGGGGTCAAATATCAAGCAGACGAGACTGGATCAAGTTCTAAAAACAGTGTCTACAGGGCAATATAGCAGAGTTACTTCAAATCTCAAGGTTGGATGGTGAAGTGGTTTTCAATCGGATCTAAAGAGAAATTAAGGGTTCCTTAGGCCGGATTATGAAGAAAGTGAAAGCGATCAACCGGGATGGGAGAGCAATTAAGGATTCTCATATTCGGATATCAGAAGAAAACATGTAAATGATTAACTGTTCAGAACAAAGTGTACTTAAACAAATTCTGAGATAAACTTCCAATTAATTCATTAAACTTTAGATAACATTCAAGTTTGTGAAAAAACATAAGAAAATAACAAAATTGACAAATAAAATACTTCATTGTAATAGCTCAACACATGAATCCTATAATGCAATCTCTTTATTACTTGGTCCAATCTGCTGACTTGAAAAATTGGTACAATAACCCTTAGGTTTATGATCAAAATAACTCTACAAATGTATAGCAATCCACCCCCAATACTTCGAATTATGAAGTATTTATACAAAAATAATTTACAAAATATCCCAAATTGTCTTGGGAATTAATCTAGGAGAAAGAAATATCTTCATGCAAAAAGATAGAGACAACTATTGAACTGTTGTTTGTTGTCCCTATTTATTAGGTTGTGTTGTCTTTAATCTTTGATATTTTGCCTTTTAATCTCTGTTTTGTTGTTTGGTCTTCACGCTGGATATTCTATTCACTCTGACCTTTCAAATGATACACTTTCATCTGGCTGGCTTGTCATTATCCTTTTACTGTGTTTTTCAATCTTATTGTAGATTTTTACATTTTGACTATGTATTTCTACAGTAAGTCATTTAATTTCTCCCATGTTTCAACATATGGTAATTGGATATTTATCATCTTCCTGTAAATCTCATCTGCCTCCGTGCACTTGGTAAAAGTAGGCTTATTCACAAAAAGTCGTTTTACCTCATGCTGGAGGTAAAACAAGTTCTCAAAAGTTTGGTATAGAACCTTGCCAGTTGGAATTCCTTTCATAGATGAAGTATTCACTTGATCTTTGGCCACTTCTCTAATTTTTTTGTTGTAGTCCTCCTGTGTCATTAACTTGTTGTTTATTACCAAGGGATTGGGCAAACCCTTTTGCCTCAAAACTTCAAACTTAACCATGAATCTGTCTATAGCCAGTTGCATGGTTTGGCACTTATCTTCAAGGTTTAACATTAAATTCCTCTTGGTGAGGAACCTTTTTACTTCTAATATGGTACCTGTCCTGTCAGGTATCTCTAATTCCTGCAATTCATACTTATTTTTGGATTTGAGGAAGTGAATGATCCTTGCAGCTTCCTCTGGCATGTCTCCCAATTCTGCTTTTACTCTTTGTATGGCTTCTGTAGCCTGTTTTATTAAGTCAATCTACTAAAAAATTACTTGGATGGATGGCCAAATATCATTGACAGAGTCAATGATATTGGCCCACAATTCTTCCTTAGCATGTCCAAGGGGTTCCTTCAAATTTAACTCCTTCTCCAAGTTTTTTATTCTTTCATTCATCCTGGTGGCTTTCTGCACTTCTTCCTTGTGCATGATTTGGGAAAGCTTGTAGTCAATCTCTAGATTGGTCACCTTTTCCTTGAGCTTGTTCATTTCAGTGGTCTGAATGGACATGTCTTCCATTGCCTTGACCAATCTGCTTGCCTCATCACCTGTTGACCCTGTTGGTGTTGACCATGTTGCTGATGTAGACGCTGCAGAAGTTGGCAGTGTTGTAGCCATTGGAGCTGTAGGAGCTAATGATGCTACCAAAGTGGAAGGTACTGCAGTAGTAACTGTTGGGATAACAGTGGCAGGGGCAATCTCCAGACTATATTGTTTTACCTGTATCAAGCTATCTAACTCTTTTTCCATTTCCTTTAGCTGATCATTCAATTGTAGCACCAAGTCCATCATCTCCTCTTGATTTGTTTGGCTCTCCAGGACCTCTTTTGTCTGTGGGTGCTCTGAATGAGGAAGTTTCAATTGTTTTTTAAGAGCTACAATGTCCTCATTCTTCTTCTTGATCAACTTGTCGGCAGCTTTGATGTCACTGGGATCATGTCCTAGGTCAATTACCAAGTCCTCCAACGACTTGATCCTATTGTCCTTGGCATGTGAGGAGGCCTTTTCCAAGTTATATTGGGTTGTAATGTTATCCAATGAATTCTGCAGCTTATGTGTAGCCATGGCCTTCCCTATCAAGGTGGAGTAGATCATATCTCCAGCCTGCTTGTGGAATTCTATCTGGTCAATGGGATGAACATCCCTAGACAACACTTCGAAATCAGTTTTCCTGTAGTCAGTTGATGTCTTTGGCTATTGAACAGTAGGCTGCATGAAAGACACCTGCATTTTCCCTGCTTTGATGTCAAAAGCTGACATCAACTTGCTCTGATTAGCTGGTGTGTGCTTGAAGTATTGGGCATATGTTTCAGCCTTCAACTTCTCATTTCTCAGCTTGATCTCCTTGTACCTGTCCTTGATATATTTTTCCTTGTCTGCTGGGCTAGTAAAAGAAGAAACCTCAACACTGAGTTGTCTCTCAATCAGTTGAGTGTTAGATGTTGATGGTTGTTGTGTTTCTCCTGAAGCAGTTGTGGCTTTGCTTCTTTCCACCATTGTATCAGTGTCAGTTATTTCCACTGATTCAATGGTTTCTTCCTGTTCAGTTACAGGATTCAGCTTGGGCCTTTTCCTGAGCTCAAAATGCTCATCTGTGGTCTCCATAGCAGAACTGGAACCCTCCTCCCTATTTCTCTTTGGGTTTCTCTCCTCATTTGCTGGGGTCTGTAAAACAGGAGGAATATTCATGGGTTCCCCTAGTTCTGGAACCTGCAAGAAAGAAATTTCATCAATTTGTTTCTCTACATCAATCAATGTATTTTCTACATCCACTACTGTGCTATCCATGTCAATTAATGTGTTTTCCAACCATTCTAATTGGTTGGAAAACCTCTCAATATCTGGTCTAGGATGGTGGATGAAAGGTCCCAATTTGACCTTGATTCTTAACTTATTTATGACCCCATGAGGGTCATATTGCCACATAAAGTTGTTCCTGAATTTCATTTCCTACAATATCTTGTCAGCCTCTGGTCCAACCTCTCTGTTATTGCAAATGAAGGGGCCCAATTAATTTTTCATTTTAAATTGGGTTTTCTTCCTAGTTGTTAGGAAGTTGACTTCATCAGAATTGATGATCTGCCTAAAATATTCCAATGCAAATATCCTCATAGGGAGGTATTTGGGCAATTTGTAAGGGGCAAGTTGGCATCCATAAATTCTAATCTCTGTGTGTTTCTGGTACAAATACCAGTCTCCCACCTTGCCGTTCTCCAACTATAACACCCTTTTGATTTCTTGGCTGATTCTGGGTTGAGGGCTATTGGTGAGCATGTTCATGAATGGATGGACAAATGAATCGATGAAGTCCTTATAGGTGAATGTAGTGGAGTATTTCTGGATCAAGGGTGTCCAATAAATAACTGACCTTGGATTCCCTTTGGTATCCAACTTCTGGATGCTGACAGGGAATTTGTTTGATTGATAATATAAAAACATATGAAATAACACAGAGGAGTACTTGAAGACTCTCTCAGTTGGTAGTCTGGTGAACTGTTCATGCATCCTGTCTGCAATGAACTGAGCATAGTTGTAAATGACAGTAAGAGGCTTGCCTGGGCTAAAAATGGAAAGAAAGGCCAAGACAACCTCATCCACATGCTCATCTGAGGTATATCCTAGGATGCAAGAGAGCATGGTAATAATTTGTCTGCCTCTCTCTGAAAAAATGGTGGCAGCATAAGGAGGACTATCTATGGGAGTATGGTGGTCCTCTATAATGAAAGTCTGGAATATTTGGGCTATTTTGGCCAGGTCTAACTTGACATATAGGTCCAGCAAGTCACCAATAGACAGTGGGGTCTCATTAGGGCTTGGTTGGACCTGCAACATTTGGTTGATAGACTCTGCAGTGATGGTAAATAATAGCTGCTAGTTAGGGGTGACAATAGCCCTTTGGCTAGGAATGTAATAGGCATGACAAAATTGGATGATGTCAGGGAATGGGTGTACCTCTAAGAACAAATACTTGGGTAAATTAGATTCCCAAAGGTGGATGTCATCGTTTTGGTTTAGGAATCTGTCCTTACTCCAACAGTGGAGATTTAGAAGGTAAGCTGGGGAAGCAGTATCCTTTATTTGAAAATCTTTGTCTGTTAATGCTAGGAGGTCGATGTCTAGGCAAGGGTTTGACAAAGGTCCCACGTCCAGAGAGGTCTGGGAAGCCATGACTGAGTTTATGGATATGAATTGGGCCTGTAGTAGTTGTAGAAGTGAGGTTTAGACACACTGGAACAGTGGGGTGGTATTTATAGTCTGTAAAAGAGGGGTTTGGGGCATTCAAGAAAATTTCTCTTCAATTTAGGAAAGTTTATTAATTAATTTGAATCAATTAAGCTTTCAATTGGACTGTACATTTTCAAATTGAGAGATTCATTCCGGTTTTTCTCAAGAATACCTGGAATTTGGCAGTTTGGCTTGCAAACTGGGTTCAATGGTGAATGCAAAGGGTACGGTAGCTTGAACTGTCAGCTGGTTGCTTGAATTAGGTGTCCAAAGCTTCTTCAGTTGGCAGACGGTGGTCAATTTTGGTCATAGAGGTTCAGGGTGTCTCAGAATGGCTTGAGCAACAGTTACAGTGAAAAAGAGCGAAAAGAGTGAATTGGAGCTTTTTCGGCCTTTTAACGGGTAACGGTCACATTTTTGTGCGGAAAATGTGAATGAAAAGTGGGCAGTTTTTGGCTTTGGCGGGGAGGTGGTTTTCTAGGCCATCGCACCGCTTTTGGACGGCAGACGGTATTTTTCGCGAGCACGGGATCTCGCCTGGGGCCGCCACGTAGCAAAAAAGCGCTCAGGCAAAACCGTGAATCTCACATGCTCTCAGGCTGTTATCGATCAGACGGTGAACCCGCACGATATGGATGCACACTGTCGAATATGGGAGTAGGAGATCGGACGACAGTCGCATGGTTAAGATACACGGAGGGAATCGAGGAAGGTATTTGCGGAGCCCAAGGTTTAATTACAAATAATTGTAACTAATTAGCAAATAAGGTAGGGATTAGATATAAGCAGTGGGTTTAATAAAGTGGGACCATGGGTTATGTGGCGGGGTTTTTTAACTGCACCGAGGGTTGGTGGGTTAAAAGGGTTTGTGGGGGAAATATGAAGCGGGGAGTTAATTAAATAATGCGGGGAGATAAAACTTAGAATAAGGGGGTTTTTGGGTTTTTGAAGGGAAATAGGGAAATTAATAGGGGGGAAGTTAATATTTGCAATGGGGAATGGGTTTCACACTAGGGAGAGGGGGTTGTGGGTAGGGAAATAATTTTTTGAAGGGTAATTACTTCGAAAATGTGTGAAACCAAGGGGTAAGGGTCAAAATGAGGGAAAAAGGGGATTTATAAATGATAAAGGGATAATGCGGAAATTAACAAATAAGTATGTGGGGGCATAGTGAAATAAAGGGAAATTAGTTAAATCAGCTAGTGAACATCTTTTCTTTCTCATAAATGCCCCTGCACATGAAACATATGATTAAGCATGATAAATGTGCTTTTGACTCAGCAACCTTGTACATTTGCAACGTTTCTTCTACCTACCCTTTATTTACCCTAACATTTTTTTTTCACTTTATTGGGTGCATTTGAGTTTGCTGACCCTTTATTTTCTTTTCTTTTGATAAACAAAATTTCTAATTCTAACCTTATAACTTCCAGTGACTCAGATTAAACTGATGAGCTCATTTTTATTCTCTACCTAACTACTGACCTGCCAAGGTTAAATAGTTTGGCTAGATCTTTATTCTCTATCTATCAACATAAAATTTAAAACATGAATCAGTCAAGATTAAGTTGTTTGACCATCATGGATTGTGGCATTTCTGCAAGCTGCACACAACCTTATTTTGCACAGTAAAGTAAAAAGTAGTGGCATTTGAATTTGCACACTTTCATGATCTCTTTTATTTCTTTTTGGGGTTCATATTTTTCACTTTTTTGATCTTTTTCTTTTCTTTTTGTCCTTTGATTATTCTTTTAGGACATACCCTCTTTACATTTTTTAATTTTTAATATGGAAAACATTTTGGAGAAAGCAAAAGTATGTACAATATTACAAGACTAACCATAGCCAATTCAAAATTATGAATCCTATTATTATAGGACCCTAACAAGTGCAACATTTCATCCACAAACAAATGGTTAAACAGAGGTGGTGAACATGAGAGTGATACATCTTTGTTGTGGGTATTGCAGCAAGCATCGTAAGTTGTGGGATGAACATTTGCACTACATTCAGCATGCTTACAACTGGGCCAAGCACTCTTCAACTCAAACATCGCCATTTGAAGCATGTTTGGGATACTTGCCTAAGTCTCATATGGATTTCATTTTTGGAAAGGATGTTGCTATTGATGGTCATTGTGACATAGACAAAGAAAGAAGGTTCATTGAAAAAATCCAATTGGTACACCAAAGAGTTCAAGAACAACTGGAAAAGATCCAAGGAAAGTACAAAGCAAGGCACGACAAGAATCGTGTAGATCACAAATTCCAAGTTGGTGATGAAGTTTGGCTTCACATTAGGAAAAAGAGGCTCCAAGGAGAAGGTAAAAAACTGAAACCAATTAGATATGTTCCATTCAGAATTCTAGAAAAGATTGGTAACAATACCTTCAGGTTGGATATGCCTTCATACATGCAAATTTATGTTGTTGGTAATGTTGAGAAATTAAGGTTGTATGGGCCTCCTTTGATTGAAGATCAAGTAGAAAATGTCTGAATTCCTTCCATTGAGGATTTTTCTCCTAAATACCTTGATGAACTACAACAAGACACCATTCTTGATAGAAGAACAAGGTCTTCAAAATGAGGGAGTGTGGATTACCTTCGAGTGGGGCTCAAAGGAACAAATCCTTCAAAATCCAAATGGATTGGGATTGGAAAGATGAGAGAATTGTACCCTCACCTACTGGACAACTGAAAGTGATCTTTTTTGGGGTCCAAAAGGCTTCCAGTGGAGAGGAATGATCAGGTGCTCAAAAAAATAGCTGAAATTCAAAGTTGTTGGATCAGTGTGGAAACTAAATGACCGTGTAGTGCTCTTCATCCTGAATCCGCCGCAACTCATTTTGCATGAAATAGACTCCATATGCTCCTATAATCATGTTCTGTTCGTTTTCCCAAATAGCCAAATTTATAAAAAAATGCGCACAACCTAGTTAGCAGTCCGTACAACTGACGTGGCACTGACTGGGCATGCCTATGTGGCATGGTGCCTGTGCAACTCTGACAAATGGTGTGCTACCAAGTGGCACGATGTGATTGGTTCATATTTGGCAGATTTTGATTGGTCGGAAGGTGGCCAACCATAGGCTGCCACATGGCCCAGCCAGGGGCCACCGCGTGTCAGCCTGAGGGCCACCAAAATTTTGGTCAAGGATCCGGGCAGCAGCAGCGGGGGTCAAACCGGCGACCTCCAATACACCATACCATAGTTCTTAATATATATCGATAGCGATGTTTATTTAAAAATTATGTCCGCGCCAATTCGAGGAGGGGCCAACCCTTGGACACGCCACCGTATGTGACCACTAGCGAATAGAGCGGGGGCGAGTCGTTGGCCTTAGCCCCAGGAACGTGGCACCCATGTGGCCACAAATTGTGGATTTTAGGCGTTAGAGGCTAATTAAAGCGTTCGACAATTTCGCCCTGAAATCGGCGAAATTGACCCCTGATTAGCGGAAATCTGGGCGAACTTGTAGGATGGTGCCGGATTTTGGAGAATTTGCAGTGCAATTAGCAGAAAGCCTTGGGGAAGCCATAACTTCTTTAGTTTTTTACCAAATCAGGAGTAGAGAGAGACTATACAGGCATTTTGGGCATTCTGAAGCCATTAGAACATGTTTCAGAGCTATCTGAGCATTGTAAATTGGTGTATTCACACTTTTGATCATAATAGAGAGGGCCAAGCCATTGGAAGCTGGAACAAGGAGACGTAGTCCAGGTGAGGTGAACTCCTTCATCATGTGCTATTGTGATACTGTTTTGATGATGTTCATGTCTGTTATATGTTGTTTTTCAGTCATTTGTTTATGTTAATTTGTACATAAAATTTACATCCTCATAAATTCATGTTTAAACTTGCAATTAACCTCATGAATCCTTAAGAACTTTTAAACATATTCTGAAAATAAATTTAGTACATCAAACTAATTATCCCATTCAGATCAAGTTTATTACAAGGTTTGTACTTGGCCCGTTTGTTGTTATGGCTCCTACTACCATGGCACATAATTAAGTAGTACATTCAAGTAGGATTTTGTTTAATCTAAGGAAGTACTTGAATTATATTGTATCACTATAACTAGGTTATATCATGTTTCTTGCTACACATGGCATGTATTTCTCATGGCCAGCTTACATTAGTGACTCAACTACCACTAGTTCCTCCAAGTTTGGGCATTGTGGTTTCTATCAAATGGAACACATGTAGGTATTACATAACACTTTTAATTTGTTTAATTTTAATATGATAGATAAATAATATGGTTAAATTTATTGTTCTTTTTTCCAACTAACTTCACACCTTATATTTCCAGTCTCTAATAAGACTTCTTACTTGTTAATCTTGTCCACCTTTTGGTCTTGCATCCTTTCCCAACACAACCCTTAGCATTGGATTTTCTATCAACATCACCTAGGTACAAGTTGTTTTAGTTTCACAGTCATGATTTTACGCCTCTAACTAGTTCAAATCCTATTGATTGAAATTATTAATCAGATTCCATCACTAGTCATCCCCACCATGTCTTTAAAGGCCACCGGTTGGCCCTTCTAATCCTATAATACATATATATTGTTTCCTTTCCTATGATGGCTCCTAATAGTGTTGCAACTACCAATATAACATCTATTGCCATTCATTTGGCTTTGTTGCATTAATATCTAATGAATTTACCATTTTAGCCTTGGAGAAGGAGGTTCAATCCATGGCTCCACATCATATCCAAGAAGTACAATCTCCAACATCACCTCAAATTTTCCCAATTAGACAAAAAGTTCATGGGGTTGTTTCCATGCAAATATGGAATTTAATTTAGGCATTATAATTTTTATTTAATTAATTGCATGCAAAATTTGCATGGAGGCATCATAAAGAGGCTCAAGTCTAGGAGGAGGAAACCACTCACAATACTTTCCACATTTATAGTTAGTTTTTGTTAATATTGAATTATCATTTTATTTTGTAAGTTTGTTGATATTTGAAATTTTAGAAAACTACCTATAAGTTTTGTTTCAATTTTAGTGTCTAGAAAATCCTTAACATTCACAACCTCAAAGTTCTTGAAGCACAAATATGTATACCATCACTTTTGAAGATGCCTCTAATAGTGGTGATGGTGATGGAGGATAGTGACTCTCCATCTGTCATTTTTACCATGTAGATTTTTTACATTGGACACAAGTCATAGTGTTAATTGAACGTTATAGTGTTTTTTCTTTCTTTCTTTCTTAAATATTAGTAATAGCACCATGTTGTCACCACTGTTTTTTAATTCAAATCATTCAAGTCATAAACTCTCTCTCTCTCTCTCTCTCTCTCTCTCTATATATATATATATATATATTCATTTTCCCCATGTAGATTACATTCGACACAAGTTATCATTGTTTAGTTTCGGCACGAGTCACGATTATGTACTCGAACATGATGTGATATTTAATAATTAAATGTACATTCAGAAATTTTGGAATTTATGAGTATGATGTCATGATATTTTGTACATTTGTCAATTGAATGTTATGATGTTTTGTTTTGCTTTGTTTTTGTTTTTTTCTTAAATATTATTAATAGTTGTCACCAATATTTTTTAATTCAAATCACACAAGTCATAAGCTACCAAAAACATTTCTCAATATACATATAGAGAGAGAGAGAGAGAGTTGCTACCTTGAAAAATAAGTGACAATCAAATACACGAGTGTCCCTTGTGCTCACTAAAAAAAAAAAACATATTTTAAAACAATTATAACAAAATCAACCTTTCATAGAAATTAGAGCGAACTTACGATCAAAATTAATGACATTGGTAATTATATTTAAAAATACATAAAATATTTTCTTCACTTAACTAAAAATCTCCAACGAAAATACTATATACAACATGGTCTACCATATGCATGTCAAGATACATAAACAAAAAGCCTCAAGTGTTAAATTTTGTTGTTTATACCAATATTTAACGCGATTTCATATATAAGTTCATGGTAATACCAAGAGTACCAATGATTGTTGAAATCTTAATTTGTACAAATATTCCATAAAAATTGAAAAAAAAAAATCATATTTTAAAGCAGTTATAACAAAATCAACCTTTCATAGAAATTAGAGCAAACTTACAACCAAAATTAATGACATTGGTAATTATATTTAAAAATACATAAAATATTTTCTTCACTTTACTAAAAATCTCCAATGAAAATACTATATACGACATGGTCTACCATATGCATGTCAAGATAAATAAACAAAAAGCCTCAAGCGTTAAAATTTGTTGTTTATACCAATATTTAACGCGATTTCATATATAAGTTCATGGTAATACCAAGAGTACCAATGATTGCTGAAATCTTAATTTGTACAAATATTCCATAAAAATTGAGATGCATAATCATGGATATGGTAAAAAAATAAGAATCATATTACATATTCATGGAAAGGTTTTATTTTGAAAGGAAAATTATAGATATATAGAGAATTATTTTCATAATTTGGACAAAAAACTTTTTATTTTTAATGAAAATATGAAATACATTTTAAATAAGTTTCTTTAAAACTTTTAAAAATTAGAAAATTGGTGTTCACTTAGAAAAAGAGCATTAGTTGACACCTCTACTGTAATCACATTGTCCATGTTTCTACATTTGTGTTGGCTTCCTTGTTTTGAAAGTGACCATCATAATTCTTTGCAACATAACAAGTCAATGTTTCTCTTGTTTTTCTTCCCATGGAAATCCTCCCATACAATGAAATAGTTAGTAAATTGTATCGAGCCTAAAGGAGAGACTCTAGTTCAGTAAATGAGGACATTAGTTAGTTATTTGTAGATTTAGAAAATTTATCATTAATTCTTCTTGCTAGGAGTGGCTTGGAAAATATTTTAAGAGCATGTTTTGGGTATATGATAACCAAAACAAAAGAAGTCTATTAGGATACTAACTATGTCTACTCTCAAGCAAGTGTGGTCTACTCTTTCGCAAGAAATACATATGTGAAATTTCTTCATTTCATAAGTAAGTCCTCTTCTTCTGTAATACACCTCAACACTATGGTAATAGTAGTTTATTATGATAACCAAAACCAAAGAAGCCTATTAGGATACACACTATTTATACTCTCAAGCAAGTGCGGTCTACTCTTTCATAAGAAAGACATATGTGAAATTGCTTTATTTTACAAGTAAGACCTCTTCCTATGTAATACACCTCAACACTATGGTAATGAACTAAACTATTGGCCAAAACATGGTTTCTAAAGGGAATATGTACCTTCTTCTTTTTTCCAATTTCAAATGTTGTTATTTAAGAATTTACGTAACAATCCTATTATCATCATCAATGCAATTATCATTAGAAGCCAATGACCATGCAATTATCATTACAAGCCAATAAGCTTGTTCCACATGAGATATCATTAAACATCAAGAGTATAAACTTACCTCTGTGCAATTTGCAACCATATGATAATTATCTATTTATAAGGCATTATAAACCACATTCCTTTTCATATACCAATTTGTCAATATTCAATTGCATTATCACTATTCTCATTTCATAAGTAACATAAGTGTATTATAAGTTATTCTAGTCTCTCAATGATTGGTAATTTCATAAAGGAAATTATTTGTTTCTCTTTGAATAATACATACATAGTAAGGCATGATCTAAGCATTTGTCAATCATGAAATCAGATCAACCTATTACAATCGCTCTTTTCACATAACAAACCAAGTATTCCTTACTCATACTTTGACCATTCAATAGAATTCATATAAGTTCATTCATATGTATTAAGTAATGGAGATGGGCATTGAGATGTTTGCTTCTTAACAAAGATATAGTATACGTATATAACCATCAACAACCTAATTTATGTATTGTTACCTAAACATGTATTTCATACCAATCATTCACATAATCTGATCAACGTGAGTTATTACTTGCCCAAACAATTGTTGTCATACACAAAACTTTATCTATGAGTAATTAGTACTTAATGTAATTTGCAATAATTTAAATGCTTGGATCATTTTAGTTTACCTTTGACATGTGAAGATTCTTTGGGAATCACTTCAATTTTTTTTAATCAGAATGACTATTGGTTATATTAAAAGGCTCCTTTTCATGGCCAAAACCATTTACATGCTTCCTTTACTTCTTCTCCTTCAACATTCTAATACAAACACAACAAAAAATTCTTGCCTCTACGGGATTTTTTCACTAATACCTCCCATAAACTTTACAAAATTGACCCAAAAATAGTTCAAATTTACATTACATAACACATATTTAACTAGGATACCCTGGAGGGACCTTCTTCAGAGTTGTTCCCTAATACTACTTGTTTACCATGAGCTTGGCCTTCACCATGTGACGTTCCTTTGACGCCAACCTTCTGTAGGTCAATTGTCGGGTTAGTGAAGCCTTGTAATGGCATCATCCTCGATGATCCTAGCAACTTGACATGATTGAGTCCTCAATAAGAGAATATTTGCCTTCATATCGATGATCTTCCTCTCCATATGTGATTATATCCACTTGAATATGTGGTCCATGAGTTTGGACCTCTTGTTCCTTTTTCGCTCCATAAAATCCAACCTCTTGATGACCAATTCATACATTCTCATCAAAATTTTAAAAAACCTCTCCACAAACTTCTTCTAGTGGGTTAATTCCCCTTATGCATCTTGGCTCTCCATGGCAGCCTTGTCAAATGTCTATTTCCTCAGTAGGCCAACTGAACGTGGAGAGAAAGAAGCAAATGGAGTGACTACCTCAATATCCATCCAATTTATTATTGCATGCACTTGCTAATAATGACTAACGTTGATAAAGAGCATTAATTAAACCCTCAACAAGATCTCCAATCATCCTCTCCTGCCATACAAATAATATTTACGTAGTGGATCGTTATGGAGCATTAATATTCATGGCATCCAGATATTTCAAACAGATCATCAACATCAAGTGAAGAGTATGATTCACATTAAAAATTCACCACCCTCTAGGCCTTTTAAAACAAATGTTATTGCCTCCATGAAAGATATGTAATGTGTAAAGATCATGCCAACCATGCAGATGTCTATTTGAGAAGATGTTGATGGTGCTAGAAATGTGTCAACCAAGGGGGTATCCCCAATGTGAAGTCATAATTAGACCTCACACCATTGGGAGTAGGAGCCCCAACCGAAAATATAGTCGATTGCCATTGTTCTTAGGGATTTTCCTTTGTTGCAATTATTAACATAAGAGGTTATACAACATTCTTTGAAGCAAGCAAGTAAACTAACATTGTGAGGCATGCAATTGCAATGTATATAAGGTACGTTCATGACAGGGAAAAAGAGAGTGAGTCTTTAGAAGAAAATTAATAGTATTATCCTAAAAGAGCCACACAAGAGCATAAGAGGATCGTTAGTTAACCTTCAAAGTAGTTCACAAGACAACCATGGTCAAAAACCAAATACAACACACCTTCAACAAGATAAGTACCAAATCCACCAAAATAGTTCAATTTCCTTAGTACATATGAACAAAACATATACCCCAAACATATAAATAATATTCATAAGATATTCGCGATACATGCATGAAAATGTGTTGGCTCATCGAACTTCATATATTAAGGGGAGGTGCCAATATATACAAGTACAATGTTGCCACACTAGCCCTAATAGTGGAACATCAAGTCACCACTTTCTCCTCCAAAGAAAGATATTCTCTCCTATGCCAAGCTAGAGAAGCCAAGGTGAAAGTTCAAGTCCCAAAAGTCCTTTTGCTTTAGTTATGAGGGTGTATTTATAACAAATGATGTGACTCTCCACCTCCCATGTTACTCTTGACCTCCCTCATGACTCTTGAGCTTCTACAGTGACTTTTAGAATTCTTACATGACCTTTGAGCTTCTATATGACTTTAGACTCAATAGTGACTCCTCATATTCCATGTGGAACCCTTGGCCCTCCACATATTTTACATTTTCTCATTTTGGGAAATTACACCATTACATTCCACAAATGATGTGGCAAGACATTATAACACATGTGAATCTTGGCAATGATGACATGGAACTTCATGATGATGTGGCATTGCCAAACTACTCTTCTTGTTGCTTTCTTTGCATCTTAATGATGGATCTTGCATGCTTTTTGTCTCCATCCTCCAAGGGGATTATGGATATGGAGTCTTCATGTGATCATTATCTTTGATCTTCTATTGGAAGCTAGTGTCTCTTCATCTTCTCTGTAATGATCAACTTGTCTTATAGCTCCAAAGGTGTCTTCTAGCAGGGTCTCCTTCTTCTTCCCATTCATCATCATCCTGTCATGAGAAGATATAATACTTGTAACTGGAAATCACTCATGACAATATGACACTAGTAAAAAAAACTCATAATATAACACGTTTCATGAAATCATTGATTGAGGTTGGAACTGGGTATTGGATCGAGAGGAATGGTCAAGGATTGTGTAGTGTACAGTTCTAGGGGTCAAGAGCAAGGAACGAGGCTTGAGATTACACAGTGCGTAGTTCAAGGAGGCCTAAGTAAGATTATTATGCAGTTGAGGAGCTCAAGGAGGAAGACTTGAGGCTTAAAGTTTCCCATTGTGCAGTTTTGGGGAGAGAGAGACCAAGGAATTGTGCATTTGTGTAGTTCAAGGAGGCAAGATAGAAATTTTAGGCTTGACATTGTGTAGTGCGCAAAAAGAGCCTGACTATAAGTGTCAATTGCGTAGTTGTGGAGGTCAAGGACAAATTCTTGAGCCTCGAGACTGCTAAATGCACAGTTCTAGAGGGAGACTGATCAATCGATTGTGAAGTTGCATAGTTCAAGGACTCAAGGAGACAAATTGATGACTCAGACTGCACAATGCGTAGTAAGAGACTGGATGGGAGGCAAGATTCGTAGTTTTTGACGACAGGGAGGCAATTCTTGAGCACTATAACTGCGCAGTTCCAGGAGGTAGGGGAGAAGCTTTATCCTTACTATTGCGTAAAGCGCAGTTCAAGGAGGACAAGTTGGGTCAAGTTGGTAGGGAAAAGATCCTTTTTTCAGGATTTGGCTAAGTGCGATATCAATAAGGTAGAAGTAAGACTAGGATGAACTTATGAATGATCAAATACACTCAAAACAATTCGTGACACAACATTGAACACTCAGTACGCAAGAATGACATGATCCCCTCAATGTGACGGCAATACGACAACCTCCTCCAAGTGCGACACTTAGGGTACACTTTGCGATGTCAATGACAACACTTGTATGACAGTGCTTAAGACTTGGGGAATATATATGATGTATTCCCTTATGATGAATGGGACACAAAAGTGCAAGATAATGCATCAGAACTTCCATTTAATAATGTACAATTGACTCCCTTTGACTAGGTGCGACACTTACGATACACTTTGCAATAACAATGATGACACTAGTATGATAATGCATAAAACTTTGGGGATGAGTCTAATACATTTCTAAATGGTAAATACGGCCCACTGGTACCAAATTTGTTGAAAAATCAGTAAGAAAATCTGAGTTTTACTTTTCCTTGATCAAACTAGAGATAATTCGAATTTATATTTTAGCAGAAATCTTGGAGGTAGTTAACTGAGGTGACATGGCACTTGTCACTTACTTAACTCAGTTAATTTAGGTTGGGGAAGCTTGAGTTCAATTCAGTATATTTGATTGTTAATTTGTAGCAATCTATTTCAATTAATTTGACTTATTGTCAATTTAATTAGTTCTAACTATCAGAAGAACCAGTGGAGGTAGAGTTGTGAAAGTGGAACTTCAGCCACACTGAGTGATCAACCAGTTAACTGGTCAACCAACCCAAAATAATTGTTGCATGCAGAGAATTTGAGTTACCCAGTTGAGATGGAGATTCTAGGGCAATGTATTATCAGTTGTAGCATATTCCCATGTGTATAGGTGGTGCATGCAGTTAGAGGAAGGACCATAGGGAATTGCGCAATTCAATAGTGGGAAATTCCTAAATAATAGGGCCCAATTTCCCAAGGAAACAACGCAAGGAAATGGGAGTGGAGGCTTGAAAATTTGGCTAAGTGTTGGCCAGGTTCAGTCAGTCAGGTAGTGAGATATATTAGACAGCTGTAGGTGTTGCCCAGGCTTGAGCAAGCATATGTATTCATCTCTTTTCTCTGATTGATGCAATGTAGATAGTAAAGGGTTTTGAGCAGGTTCTTTCCACTAGATAAATCTCTGTGCATGTGTGATGTTTCCTTTTGCATGTCTATGATTCTTATTCTAGATGGTGAATCTACTTTCATAGATCAGTAGAGTAGCTTCAAGTCTTGTGATTTAGTAAATTTCATCAGTTGTATTGAATCTAGACATTAATTTCTACATGGTATCGAGTTGGAGTCACTATAGAACAGAGATTTCGAAGTTGTCATTGCAGGAGGTTCGAATTTAAATATCAATGTTGCAGGTTTTCTTCAAGACTGAGCAGATGGCTTTCAATGGACTCAGGCTCAAGTATGCCCTAGAAGTCACCTCAAACTTTGTTGCATGGAAGGACCACATGGAGGCAGTATTGGATGGCAATGAGCTACTTGAATACATCAAGGCAAATGTACCAAAACCCCAAACATCCGATGGCCATAATCTTGCTCAATGGAAGAAAGATGTGGAGAAAGTGAGGAGAATCATATTAGAGGGAGTACGGAATCATATTGTCTCGAATCTCCACAGAAAAGAGAATTTGTTCGCGATGTGGAAAGCACTAATAAAATTCTTCAAGAATAGCAGCGACCATATGAAGTTGGCACTTAAGGACAAGCTTCAAAGGATCAAGATGAAGACGAATGACATAATTCCACAATGCCTGAGAAAGTTTACACAGTGTCATGATGAACTTGGCTGGGTCTATTACACAATAATTTGTCACTGTCCTAATCTCAGTCCCTCTACTGTATCATGTGTCAAATAAACATGTTCATATCTTCCCACCAATGTAAGAAGATTAAGAAAATGCTCTCTAATGCTGAAAATTGACCCTCATTCCCTAAGTTTCTGCCTTATCGCAAGTAAAACCTTAATATACTTGACGAACCTCTTTCATAAATGGTGTCATCGCGACCCCGTTGCAGGTGTACACCTGTTTCCCGCGACAGTCGATTTCAAGTCCCGGCGCGAGGCTATTAACTATCTATCACGACGATCGGTCTGCATGCATTACCTCCTAGCGATGTCGTCGCTGAGACTTAGTTCACGGCTAGCGACAATCCAGATTGGGCGAATTTGTTCCAACAGTTGGCCTTCTGGATGTCTCTAGACCTGGTTGTTGAGTTAGGTTGGGTCGCCTTCCCCCTCTGGGATGGTAGTTCCGTCTTTTGTGCTACCTTCTTTGGGGATAAGCTCCCTCTTCCTCATTTCATGGAGACTCCTTCTCCTATAAAATCACTCACCATTGCTATGATCTACTAGTTCTTTTGGTTGTATAGTGCTCCTAGTGCATTTGAGTTTGGTAGATAGCTTTGGTGTGAGTGTGAAAAGTGTGGAATTGCTAAATAGTTTGCAAGAGGTTGTGGAATGCCCTTAACCTTGTATTAAGGCTTGTGAGTGAGAGAGAGATATTATTGTTTGGGAGATCTATCCTTGAGAGTGAATGCTTGAAGAAACATACTGGCTGGACCCTCCGAGAAGGCTTGCGACGTCAAGACTTGGTTGTAAGCCTTGCTCTTGATTTATTATTAATAAAATCAATGATGATTTCCTATGTCTTGTATGTAATTTACTTGATAGCTCATGACTTCTTGACTTTATGAGTAAATAGATCATTGTTGTTCTTGGTTATGTGCTTTGTTGTTTTCTTGTGGTGTTTCAGATTGATTGCTCATTAAGGAGAAGAAAACGAAAGTTGGAGCAACGCAACGGAACTTCATCAACCACCGGTTTGAGGTAGGCCTCCAACGATGACTATTTAAGGGAATCAATTGTTGTTTTGTCTTTGCTGTGACTAGACCCACTCTAGGGCTAGAGGGGTTGCTTCTGTCCGCAGAAGGAACACTTTCCTACTTCACAAGTTGGCGACTCCACTGGGGAGTCCCTTGTATGTTTTCTCTCTTGTTTGCCTTTGTTTGGTTTAGTGTCTATTAAATTTTTGGGTTAAACCATTAGTCTTTTGGGTTACTTGGGTCAATCTGGGAAATCCCTTTACTATCTGAAAGAATAGTATGGTATTTTTTTGAAGTTTTCATCCGTTTCCCATCGTTTTTAAGTTCGTCATTGAAAAAAGCTTAACAGTCGCGCCGAAGTCACCCTGTCTCTGTGTTATAATCCTGTGCATCGTTGAATCTTGTCGTACAGCCACGATGATTCCTGGAATTAGCCCATCGCGGAAGAGACGTGTACTCTCGCTGTTATCACTCAGGTTTTCCCCAAAGTTGTAAGAAAGGGAAGGATGCCGAGGTAACCACAGACCAATCTTTTAGATACAGAATCTAGCCAATTTGTATCCAGAGAGGGCTCTCTCTTTATGATTTAGCTTTGTTTTTAAAGGTATTAGGCTAGTTATGAAGTTCAAGGGTTTTGTTTGAGTTTGGGTGGTGAGATTCAATAGAACAGTGAGGTAAAATAGCGCAGTTCAGTCCATTGGGCTAATGGAGTCAAAGAAGATGGCTTTCTGGATTGGGTTTCTTAACAGAGGATGGTTTCACAAAGCAAGGTAGTCAAACAGGGAACAAATAGAGACTGGAAACAAATGGAATGGGCTCAAATGGGTGAAGGGCAGTTAAGAATCCTTCAACCTATTAAAAGAGGGAAAATGGATGATTATTGATAAGGAGCAGTTTAAGAATTCTTTAGCAAATAATCAACATGAAAGAATTAGGAAACATGAGCAATTAAGATTTCACTATTTATACTAATTCTGAAGAAAACACAGAGAACAATAAAGACTAAAAACAGAGTGCAATCAAGCATATTCTGAAATTAACCATTTTCTTTATCATTCAGATTGTGAAACACAGATGATATAATAAATAAGAAAACTGAAAAACACAAGGTATAGAGGACTTATTGATCCAACGGTTGATTCGAGAAATATGTGACAAGTCCTCTCCTTCAATTCTTCATCCAGAAGGCCATAAAACAGTTGATTCCAACAGCTCTTTATTCCAAAATTTCAATATTACAGCAAAGTCTAGGAAATCCACAATCCACCCCTCAATACTCTAATGGAGGGGGTATTTATACAACAAAATATGTACAACAAATATCTCATAACAGTTGTGATATAATATCTAGGTTTTAACTAATAAGAGTTTACAAAAATAGAAACAGCAAGTCTCTATGATGGGAAAAGGGTAAACTGGTGTTGTGCTGGAGGCAGGCTCTTTAATTCAGTTGGCAGTTGCCTTCTGTAGTAACTCTGCGCCACTATAATGTTGAACTGATACACTTTGACTTGTTTTCCTTTGTTCATCGCTGTCCATAGCGTTCTGGTAAAACAAAAACAGCTAATGTGTCTATTGATCATCTTTCCTCTGGCAATTTGTGTCTCTGAAGGTTCACTGGTTAGGGTAGCAAATATCCCTGTATATCTTTATTTCTTTCTTCTGCAAGCTCGAAAGTCCCTCTGTTTGGTTTAAACTGTGTTTTAAAGAGGAAGAAACTGTAAAAATGGCAATTTGGTTGAGGCTGCGAGCTCGTTGCTGGAGCTTTTCTGGTCAGGAGGCGGTCGAGAAACTGGAGCCGTGAACTCGGTCGATTTTATGCTTGGAGGGCGATATGCAGAAAAATATAGCAAAAATGACGATTTTACCCTTTTTTTGACAAAATGAAGTTTCGGCGGGATTTTATGATTTGAAGGATGGATGACATCAACGAAAGTACGGGGGAAAGTGACGTGGCGGAGGACGTTAGCAGATGACGTTAGTGGAGGGGTGGTAAGCGGTTTTGCCCGCACCGCTTTTGGGGCCAAGTGGTTTCGGGTGGAGGGCGAGCAAGCATACTGGGAGTGCGGCGCGTGGTAGAGTATGGGCGCAAAAACCGTCGGCCGATCGCGCGTTAACGCTCGGCGATTAGGAAGTCGCGATATTGATCATCGGCCGTCAGATGGTCAGGCCCAGATCGGACGGTGGACAGGCTTTGAACTTGGCGGAGAGTTAAGCAGCGGGCCCGGTTTATAATAAACTGTGTTTTTAATATATCGGGACTGTTTTGATTGGGCGGGGGGATTTGGTTATTAATCAACCGGAGGTTAATTAATCCCATAATTGTGTGCGGGAAGGGTTCTTAGTAAGTTTCAAATAAACTTATTAATTCCCAAAGAACATGCTTATGGTTATATTTCAACTGGGGCGGGATATATATTATTTGGGGTTTTTAACATATATTTACATAATACGGGATGGGTAAAAATTATAGGGATTTATATATAATACATGTTAATCATTAATATGAATTTAAATGAAAATATGCGCTAAGCCAATGTTCATAAGTTACATAAAAACTTAGGCTTTGAAGTGGAAAAGGGGTTTATATGATATTTGTGCATTTTCCTAAGTAAAATGGGGTTTTTACTTAGGCAATGATTACGAAATGGAATGAGTGGTTTATGAATGATATTAAGAACATATTCTTAATATTTTAGGGGGGAAATTGGTAAATGATTAGGGAAAAATATGAAGGGAAGTTAGTTATTTCAACCTTGCCTCGCTTGAGCTGCTCCAAGTCTAATGTCTGCCTTTGCACTTGTGATAGAAGTGAAAGTTAACACATTTTTTAGAAACATAATCCATCACAGGTGTCATTCTGCAACACCAATCTACCTACCCTGCCTACTTTGCCTAACATTTTTTACTTCTTTCTTTGGGTGCACTTAAACTGGCAAACCCTCATCAACTTTTCTTTTCTTTGCATGGCAAGCCTACCTAAGTCTGCACTTATTACATCCAAGGGCTCAGATTTAACTGTTGAGCTCCTTTGCTTCTCTACCTATCTACTTATCTGCCAATATAAAACAGTTTGGTCAGATTTTATTCTCTATCTCTAAAACTGAAAATTCAAATATGAACTAGCCAAGATTAAGCTATTTGGCCATTCATCAATTGTGGCATAAATTAACAAGCTACACACAATGCTTTATTTACAGAAAATAAAAAAGTAGTGGCATTTTGGAATTGCACACTTTCCTGGGCTTTCTTTATTTGGGGTTCATTTCTTTCACTCTTTTGACCATTTTATTCTTTTTACCCTTTGATTATTCTTTTAGGGTATACCCTCTTTACATTTTTTACTTTTTTATTTTATTTTATTTTATTTTTATTTTTTTGATAATATGGAAAACCTTTGCAACACGGAAAGGGATGAACATATTACGGAGCTCATCAAGTCAATTATGAAATATGAAACTTATTGGTATAGGAGTATAACAGTGGCTCCACTTGGGGATGGCTTTCCTTGGTGGAAAGCTAAGAACAGCAGGTCAGAGAGCCTTCTGAATAACTTTTACTGTGCTCTAAAATCTTCCTTTGCTGGTTGCTTTATTGTATGTATGATAGCACACTTGTGAAGCTTAGGGCCTTCTCTTCGGGCTTCAATTGCAGCAAGTTACTATCCAATCCAAACTGTGACATGATTAAGGATACAGTATGTACATGTTAGAGTTAGAATGCATTAAAAAACTGGATCAAAGTAATGTTTCAGCATTCGACCATTCACTGGTCCATCTTCTGTTTCTGTACCATCCAGGCTCTTCAGAAAGTAAGTATTGTTCCCTTGCAATGCATGGATGATAAATGGCCCTTTCCACAGGAAGTCAAACTTCCCATGTTTTCCTTTGTCTTCTCTCCTGGAATCCCACCTTAGAACTTTGTCTCCAATGTAGAAGTATTCTGCTTTGGTCCTTTTATCAAATATTTTATTGAGTTTTTCTTGTAACACTTGGGATCTTCGGTGCATTTCTTCTTTGGTCTGCTGCAAATGGATGGTCTGATTTATTCTCCTTTGAATGTCATTGGGTTCCACCTGAGCTTCTTGCAGTAATTTCATTACAGGAATTCCCAAAGATGAAGAAAACACAGCCTCCATGCCATAGACTAACTCATAAGGGCTAGTTCCAATAGATCTCTTTGTAGTAACTCTGTCTGCCCATAGTGCATTTATGAGTTTCTTGTGCCAGTTTTTCTTGTTCTCTTCCAACAATTTCTTAATAATATTAATCAGGCTTTTATTTCAAGACTCAACTAGACCATTACCTTGAGGATAATAGGTTGTGGAATGGCCTAAAGTGATATGGTATTTATTACAGAAATTTATCATTTTCTTGGACTTGAAGGCAGCAGCATTATCGGTTATGATCTTTTCAGGACAGCCAAATCTAGACAATATGTTGGTTTCTAAGAATCCTATAATCACTGTATCATTGGCTTGTCTAGAAGGAATGGCTTCTATCCATTTGGTGAAATAGTCTGTGGCAGTAAGAATCCATTTATGTTGGCCAGAAGAGGGAGGGTGTATTTCTCCAATGAAGTCCAAACCCCATTGTTGAAAAGGCTTTTCAGTGGAAATTGGTCTCAAAGGTAAGGGTAACAGTTTCCTTTTGCTTTCAAAAATTTGGCATTTGTGGCAAGCAGTGACAAACTTCTTTACATCAGCGAACAAGGTTGGCCAGTAAAATCCAGCCCTTAGGATTTTTTTTGCAGTTGATTTCCAATAAAGGTGTCCACCGCAGTCCCCTGCATGAAATTCTTTGAGAACTTTGTCAGCTTCTTCTTTTATTAAACAATTCAATAGAATACCTTCATGATTTTTCCAAAAAATGGCATTATCTAAAATACAGAATTTTGAAGCTTTCATTTTTAAAAACCTTTTCTTTGTTCTGGATAACTCTGGAGGAGCCTGCAGGTTTAATAATACATGGATTATATCAACATACCAAGGTGATTCTAAGAAGGCCTGGCTGATTTGTGGAGTCGCCATCTCCTGTTCCTAGTTCATTAATATCCAGGGCTTGAAAGTTTGTTTCAGTGATGAGTTTAGCCAATCCCTGTCCTTTTATCAGCTTTGTAGGTTTTATTTCAATATCATACTCCAATATATTAGCTATCCATTTACCTCGTTTGCCTTCAATTCCATCATGAATCAGGATGTCTTTGATAACAGCATTTGGTACATAAGCTACTACATGGGAGTACAATATGTAGACTCTGAAGTCCTTAATAGCTTTCACAAGTGCAAAAGCCTGTTTTTCCATGATTTTGTAATTTAGAGGTGCATCTCTGAGTGCTTTACTGAAAAAGGCTATGGGTTTTTCACATCCTTGATCATCTTTTTGCAGTAAAACAGCTGCTATAGTGTGTTCTGATGCAAATGAGAAAATTATGAAGTCTCTATCGAACTTTGGACTTGTGAGGACTGGTGTTCTGGTCAAAGCCATTTTAATTTGTTCAAATGCTTGTTTGGCTTCTGCTGTCCATTTAACCTTTGAATCCTTTTTTAACATATTGTTCAGCAATCTAATTAATTCAACCAAATTAGATATGAATCTTCTCAAAAAGTTAATCTTCCCTAGGAAAGCTTGAAGCTCTTTGACATTTCTATGGTGAGGTATTTGCAGAATAGCTTCTATTCTAGCAGGATCAATTCTAATGCCATCTTTGGAGATGATATGGCCTAACAACTTGCCTTCTTCTAGACCAAACAAAGACTTTTTTGGATTTAATGAAATACCATACTTTCTGCATTTTAAAAACACTTGTCTTAAATGATCTAAATGTTGTTGATCTGATCTACAAAACACAGTGAGGTCATCTAGATATATAACCAGAAAATCATGAATTTCTTTTGCAAAAGCTATGTCCATTGCTCGCTGAAAGGTTGCCCCTACATTCTTAAGTCCGAACGACATTTTAACATATTTGAATGTACCCCATGGTGTTGTAAATGCAGTCTTTTCTTGGTCATCAGGATGAACCAGAATCTGATTAAAACCTGAAAACCCATCCAAAAGTGAAATCCTAGAATCACCTACTACTCTTTGTAAAATATGATCCATGTTAGGTAAAGGGTAATTGTCTTTCAAAGAAACCTTTTTTACATTCCTCAAGTCAACACATAATCTGATTTCTCATGTTTTCTTCCTGGTAGGCACCAAATTAGACACCCACTCTGAAAATTTGATTGGAGCAATTATCCTTGCATCATGCATTCGTTTTATTTCTTTTTCAATTAAAGGAAGCAGTACAAGGTTGGTTCTTCTGAGCTTTTGCTTGAATGGTTTTTGACTTTCCTTGAGGGGTATTGTATGCTAAATTACAGAGGTGTCATAAGACTTCAGGTCTTCATAGCTCCAGGCAAAAACATCCTAGAATTCTTTGATCAGTTCAACATACTTCAGTTTTTGATCCGGGGGCAAAGATTTGGACAATTTCACAATTTTTGGATTCTCTTTAGTTCCTATGTTGTAGTCTTCAATTTCTGCTTTTAGAGGTTCCATCTGAGGTTTCTTTGGAATATCGTTGAAATCAAAGAGATCTTCCAAAATAGTTAATCCTTTGAGCAAATGATTGTCTTTCAAATTGATAATTTCAGATTCTCCTTCAATAATCTCATCAACATCTGTTTCTTTAAGATCTTGTATTTTCTCTTTGGTAAATTTCGTTGGATGAAGCATTTGAGTTGCATTTTCTGCTGAAATGTCTGTTTCTATCTGATTTGTTGGATCCAACTCACTAATCGTATCTCCATCTACGTTAGTGCTGAAAAATTCTTCTTCTAGGGTTAAAAAATTGTTGATCTGGTTATCACTGTCAAATACTTGCCAGTTCTTCACATTATCAGGTATGGCTGGCCTGTGTCTAATTTCAGTTGTGAATTGATGATTTGGTTCAAATGGTAATTTACTGGTGCTAGAAAACATTGCTAGGCTATGAGCTTGCAAGTTGTGTTTTCTCGAGATTTTGGCAAGCTGAGTTTCTAGGAATGTATTGAATATCTCTATAGTTGTTCTTCTATACTCTCTTAATCTGGGATCATTTGTTAAGAACTTCTCTTTTATCTGTTGAATGATTAAATCAGAATCTCCTAGGACTGACACTCTAGTTGCTCCCAATTTCTTGACCAGTTTAAGACCTAGCAACAGAGCTTCATATTCAGCCATATTATTAGTGCACCTGAAGTTTAATCTGTAGGCATGGCCTTCAGCATGATTGTTTTCAAGTTTGTGCACCCAGACTCCTACTCCTGCTCCTAATTTGTTCACAGAACCATCAAATTCTAAGGACCAAAGGATTTCATGTTCATAATTAATATCTAGAGTTTCAGGGATCTGTTCAATAGGGAGATCTGGTTTTTTAGTTTCTTCTGGTTTATCTGATGTTTCATGATTTTCAAAAATTTCTTGGATTCGGACACTAGACCTCTCATTTGCAATTTTTTCTGTTTCATCTACTAGAACTCTTATTGCATGTGGGGGATCAATTTCAGCATTGTAAAGGATAAAAGAATCCATATCTGAATGTACTGAGTAGATAGGAAAATTTTGAGGTTTCTCTTGACTACTTACTACATACTTCATTAAGGTTTCTCTGTATAGTCTCTTGGGTTGACCAAACACTGAAATAGTAGCATACGACATGTCCAACTGTAGAGATCCTTGAAGCTTTGCACCCCAAGATCTAGATAATAGCATGCCATAGTTTGGTGGAATATCAGCTACTACTATGTCCATTAAGATGGTTTTAGTAGGATATTGGACTAGTGATACACATAAGTCTTTGATTAAACCCAAACATTTGACCTGACTTGAATCAAAAGAGAAAAGGTCTTTATATGGCCTGGTGATGTCAAGGTCTAACCTCTCCATTACAGATTTAGACATTAAGTTATGAGAAGCACCAGAATCAAACATGGCATTATGAAGTATTTTATCATGTATGTTTAAACCTACATAGAAAGGAGGAACTTCTCCCTCTGTTGTTTTTCCATTTACTTCAGGGCCAAATATCAATTCAGGCTTGTCATCAAAAACATTTACTGAATCTTCACTCACAGAAATTTTGAGTGATTTGCTGATTTGACTTCTGTAGACATCATGTTTAGCTAATTCTAATAATGGAATGACTATCTTTAATTTGCCTACTTCTGTCTCAAAATTGAAAGATTTTTCGGTCTGAGTTCTTGTATTTCAGACAGCAGGATTTTCTGCGTTTCTTTCCTCTTCAGGAGTGGGATTATGGGCTGAAGTTGTTTCCAGATCGAGTTCTAGAGGCTCTTCTACGTTTCTTTTAGAAGGAATAGAAGTGGAAGGTTGTCTGTTAGGTGGTTGATTATCTTATACATCTTCAACAATTGGGTTATCTGAGTTAGGATCTGTTTTAGAAAGAATATGTACAGGGGGGTACTGATCTTACCTTTGTTAGGCTGCTTGGTATCTCTCTGTTTACTGGTTTCAGGGACATCTATTCTTCTGCTCCTCAGATTGTATTGTTTGTGGACTTCATAAATGGCTGTATCATATCCCTCCCTAAAGTCAAATGATTCACCTGACTGAGTTTGGAATTGTTTAAGGATGTGAGCTTCTTGATCCTCTTGGGTCAAGAAAACTTTTTGTTCATTGTTGAGTCCCATCAGATTAATTTGAGTGTCTTCTGTTGGTTCATCAGAAGTTGAGGCTTCAACATAATTTTCTTGAAATGGGGGCCTAATATTTTGGTCAGGCCCTGTCTTTCCAGTGTTAGGATTTTGGTTCTTCCTGAAATTTGGATTTCTCCCAGTATTGCTTGGTTGACCATCCCAAGGGGATTTTCTCTCAATTGTTTCTACTCTATCTCCAAGTCTATCCATTCCTTTAATAATAGCATCTAATTTATGTTCAAAGGCAGAAGGTTCTTCTTTGAAAGGTGTCCTCCTTTCAGCTCTGGCTCTAGATTGTTTAGATATCAGGTTGGCCTCAACATTGACAGCTATACTCTGCATCTCTTCTAGGTTTCGAGGAGCTCTTTCCCTAAGTTGGTATGCCATATCAGAATCAAATGCATCAGGGAATTTGATCAAGGCCAAATCTAGAGGAGGTCTAAGATTTTGAGGAATAGCATTGTAGACATTATTGAATATGGTACAGTAATCTTGGACAGTTTCTTGTGTGCCTCTTCTTAGGTTTTCATACTCTGATAAAATGTGGAGAGGATCTTTCTTCTTTTCCCATCTGTTCAAGAAGGTCTGATAAAGATCTTGTGGGTCATTGATACTGTTTGCAGGGAGGGCTCTGAACCAGGTTCTAACATCTCTAGTTAAACTTTGAACAAATACTTTCATTCTAACATCATCAGCATCAATCTCATAACTTTCAAAATAGTCGGTCATTTTATTGGTATGTTGTTGAGCTGTGTAAGTGCCAGTACCTTCAAAAGAAGGGATTTTACTTTGATAGTCTTGGGGCATAGCCCCTGGATTGGTAGGTAAGTTTAGGGGAGTATATCGGTTTGCCATGGTTGCAGAAATAGATGTGACAACTGGAGGAGTAGGGATAACAATGGGATTCTTTGTTGCAAACGGAGAAGTGGAAAGGGTAGTTTGAGGTGCTGATGGTGAACTTGGAGAAGCTGTAGTAATCACAGAAAGGTTTGGTGTTCTTTCAGAGGTAAGCTCAGATTGAATGGAGTTCTGCAAATGTCTGTCAAAGTGTGAAGTAACAACTTCAATCTGCAAATTTTCAATGAATATTTGATTTTGAACTGTGTGGGTTAACTCAGATTCTGAAAAGGTCTCAAATGAAGAGTTTTCAACAAATTTATCAACAGTTCGTCCTCAGGGTAGATCCACCTCACAGGATAGGATCTTGATCTGTATAGGGGCCGAGAACTAGCAGAATTTTCTTGGCTCCCTTGTCTTCTAAGAATCCTAGGAATCAGATTAGGATTTTCAAACACAGGTGGGGGATTAGGATCAGGATTTGATCTGGTGTAATGAATCATTTCTAAAGCCAGTTTCTAGGTGTGTTTTTGGTTTTTTCTTGAAATAGGTTTGACAATACAACTTTAACAGTCTCTTCTAGGAGGTTTTAGATGTGGGAGTTTTAAACTTTCCTACAAACTTTTTTGAAAAGAGGAACTCATCAAGTATTTGAAACCAACTATTCAATCTATAAGCTAGACCGGAGATAGACTGAAGTAGCATTCATTTACTTCTACAATTGCAAAGCAAAAGCATTGCAAAGGCTACCTAGCTAACTTCAGGCTCCGTCTGTAGCTTATGAAATAAACAATAGTAACAAACAATTATTCAGTCCCTAGTGGAGTCGCCAATGATGTTATCACTCAGGTTTTCCCCAAAGCTGTAAGAAAGGGAAGGATGTCGAGGTAACCACAGACCAATCTTTTAGATACAGAATCTATCCAATCTGTATCTAGAGAGGGCTCTCTTTATTTAGCTTTGTTTTTAAAGGTATTAGGTTAGTTATGAAGTTCAAGGGTTTTGTTTGAGTTTGGGTGGTGAGATTCAATAGAACAGTGAGGTAAAACAGAGCAGTTCAGTCCATTGGGCTAATGGAGTCAAAGAAGATGGCTTTCTGGATTTGGTTTCTTAATAGAGGATGGTTTCACAGAGCAAGGTAGTCAAATAGAGAACAAATAGAGACTGGAAACAGATGGCATGGGCTCAAATGGGTGAAGGGCAGTTAAGAATCCTTCAACCTACTGAAAGAGGGAAAATGGATGATTACTCATAAGGAGCAGTTTAAGAATTCTTTAGCAAATAATCAACATGAAAGAATCAGGAAACAGGAGCAATTAAAATTTCACTGTTTATACTAATTCTGAAGAAAACACAGAGAACAATAAAGACTGAAAACAGAGTTCAATCAAGCATATTCTGAAATTAACCATTTTCTTTATCATTCAGATTGTGAAATACAGATGATATAATAAACAAGAAAACTGTAAAACACAAGGTATAAAGGACTTATTGATCCAATGGTTGATTCGAGAAATCTGTGACAAGTCCTCTGCTTCAATTCTTCATCCAGTAGGCCATACAACAATTGATTCCAACAGCTCTTTATTCCAAACTTTCAATATTACAACATAGTCTAGGAAATCCACAATCCACCCCTCAATACTCTAATGGAGGGGGTATTTATACAACAAAATATGTACAAAAAATATCTCATAACAGCTGTGAGATAATATCTAGGTTTTAACTAATAAGAGTTTACAAAAGTAGAAAAAGCTAGTCTCTATGATAGGAAAAGGGTAAGCTGGTGTTGTGCTAGAAGCAGGCTCTTTAATTCGGCTGGCAGCTGTCTTCTGTAGTAACTCTGCGCCGGCTACCTGTGTTAACTGTGCTCTTTAATTCTGACTTGCTACTCTTTAATTCTGCTCTGACACTTTTATCGCTAATCTGACACACTTTAATGCTGCACTGATACACTTTGACTTGTTTTCCTTTGTTCATCGTTGTCCATCGCGTTCTAGTAAAACAAAAATAGCTAACATGTCTACTGATCATCTTTCCTCTGGCAATTTGTATCTCTGAAGGTTCACTGGTTAGGGTAGCAAATATCCCTGTATATCTGTATTTTTTTTCTTTTGCAAGCTCGAAAGTCCCTCTATTTGGTTTAAACTGCGTTTTAAAGAGGAAGAAACTGTAAAAATGGCAATTTGGTTGAGGCTACGAGCTCATTGGTGGAGCTTTTCTGGTCAGGAGGCGGTCGAGAAACTGGAGCCGTGAACTCAGTTGATTTTATGCTTGGAGGGCGATATGCAGAAAAATATAGCAAAAATGACGATTTTACCCTTTTTTTGACAAAATGAAGTTTCGGCGGGATTTTATGATTTGAATGATGGATGACGTCAGCGGAAGTACGGGGGAAAGTGACGTGGCGGAGGACATGGCGGGTGATGTCACCACCAGACGGAGGACGTCAGCAGATGACGTCAGCGAGGGGGTGGTAAGCAATTTTGCCCGCACCACTTTTGGGGCCAAGTGGTTTCGGGCAGAGGGCGAGCGAGCATACCGGGAACACGACCCATGGCAGAGTACGGGCGCAAAAACCACCAGCCGATCGCACATTAACGCTCGGTGGTTAGGAAGTCGTGATAGTAATCGTCAGCCGTCAAATGGTCAGGCCTAGATCGGAAGGTGGATGGGCTTTGAACTTGGTGGAGAGTTAAGCAGCGAGCCCGGTTTATAATAAACTGTGTTTTTAATATATCGGGATTGTTTTGATTGGGCCGGGGGATTTGGTTATTAATCAACTGGAGGTTAATTAATCCCATAATTGCACGTGGGAAGGGTTCTTAGTGAGTTTCAAATAAACTTATTAATTCCCAAAGAACATGCTTATGGTTATATTTCAACCGGGGTGGGATACATATTATTTGGGGTTTTTAACATATATTTACATAATACGGGATGGGTAAAAATTATAGGGATTTATATATAATACATGTTAATCGTTAATATGAATTTAAAACGAAAATATGCGCTAAGCCAATGTTCATAAGTTACATAAAAACTTAGGCTTTGGAGTGGAAAAGGGGTTTATATGATATTTGTGCATTTTCCTAAGTAAAATGGGTTTTTACTTGGGCAATCATTATGAAATGGAATGAGTGGTTTATGAATGATATTAAGAACATATTCTTAATATTTTAGGGGGGAAATTAGTAAATGCTTAGGGAAAAATATGAAGGGAAGTTAGTTATTTCAACCTTACCTCGCTTGAGCTGCTCCAAGTCTAATGTCCGCCTTTGCACTTGTGATAGAAGTGAAAGTTAACACATTTTTTAGAAACATAATCCATCACAGGTGTCATTCTGCAACACCAATATACCTACCCTGCCTACTTTGCCTAGCATTTTTTACTTCTTTCTTTGGGTGCACTTAGACTGGCAAACCCTCATCAACTTTTCTTTTCTTTGCATGGCAAACCTACCTAAGTCTGCACATATTACATCCAAGGGCTCAGATTTAACTGTTGAGCTCCTTTGCTTCTCTACCTATCTACTTATCTGCCAAGATAAAACAGTTTGGTCAGATTTTATTCTCTATCTCTAAAACTGAAAATTCAAATATGAACTAGCCAAGATTAAGTTGTTTGGCCATTCATCAATTGTGGCATAAATTAACAAGTTGCACACATTGCTTTATTTACAGAAAAATAAAAAAGTAGTGGCATTTTGGACTTGCACACTTTCTTGGTCTTTCTTTATTTGGGGTTCATTTCTTTCACTCTTTTGACCATTTTATTCTTTTTACCCTTTGATTTTTCTTTTAGGGTATACCCTCTTTACATTTTTTACTTTTTTTTTTTTTTTTTTTGATAATATGGAAAACCTTTGCAACATGGAAAGGGATGAACATATTACGGAGCTCATCAAGTCAATCATGAAATATGACACCTATTGGTATAGGAGTATAACACTCGCGACAACGTCGCTCCGTTGCTATGTCTAGTCATTGATCATCCCTAGTTGTTGTGTTATGCCCGCGACGATTCCTGTAGAGTTGTTTTTTCAATTCTACCTCCTAAATTCACTAGTCTTGTTAATCCCCTGTTGTCTTTCTCTTGCCCATTAGTTTGTTTTTAATTGCTTCTGGTTAAGATACTCTCCCTTTGGTTTCATTGAGTGAATCTTGCATTTTTGGCTTTGTGACCTAGTTTTTTCAAATTTTTGAATTATTTGGCTTGGTTGCTTGTCTGTCCTTGGTTCATCTGTAACCATCTTGTTGGTTTGTTTGAGGCTTTTTCATTGCTTGTTTCTTGCTGGTTGATTTTTAGTGACAATTATTGAACCAATTTTTTATATTGATTCGATTTTGTTTCACTACCAAACATAGATCACAATTGCTTGGATCGATCAGTTCACACTTGATTGTTTGTCTCTTTAAATTCAAAACAATCAAAATCAAAAGACTGCATTCATTTAGTATATGAAAGTGAAAGTATATTTGCATTTCAAGTTTTCATGTTTGAGAAATTGGAAAGCAAACTTAAAATCTATCATTAGTAGTATCGATGCACTGTAGGATTGATGTGTTTATGCATTGTGTCTCCTAGATGATCTTGATTTTGTCTTGGTTTGGGGATGATCTCTCTACCCTCTTGTAAGTAGGTGTTCATTGAAATAAAAGATGATTTACTCATTATAGCTGCATCCTAGGTTTTTGATATACATACGGTAAGGCCTGGAAACTGAAACATAATTCAAGATCAACTCTAAAATGAAATTAATAATGCATTGGAACATAACGCACATTATTTAGAGGTCTAGGCTAGAGACGTGCTTCACCGTCGTTAAACCTAGTCACTATTGCTTTCACTTAAGGTTGGGTGATTCCTCCTTATGTGACTCAATAGCTGCTTGTACGGACTTGTGCTTCCAATACCGTCAAGTATATGTTGGGATACCCCACTAGGTTATCATCCTATATCTTTAGGAAGCCGTGTCTACCGCCTTGCAAACCGTAACGCACTGTACACAGCATTCGGGAAGATTGACTGCCGTATGGGAAGTCCTTGGTTTTCAAATGATCACCAAGGTGTATATGCAATTTTACGGGTTGTTTGGTTAACCTTTTGCCTAGTTTCTCCACAGTAGTCACTTTCGTTCCTTTTCAAACTCCTTAAAAGAAAAGGTCCATCTAAGCACTTATCCTTTCAGGCTCATTAAATATTCAAAGGCAACTAGAGTCATCTTTTCATCCTTTTCTCGACTCTCTAAAGATGAAAAGGTCAAGTTCTGTTCCTATGTCTTAAAATTTATTCGGCCACATTCACACTTACCCTGTTAGATCTTGTTGCGTTTTAGTTTGCGTAGGGTTGTCTTCCTTACTTGATTAGTTTTCCCTAAGATTTTTTAGTTAAATCATCCTGGCAGAATCACCAATCCCGTCCCCCGTTCCAAGTGACCAAGGATCCCAATCTTCTATCACTCTTGAGGTATCGGTTGTTAGTGATACTCTTCCTGTCATTCCGAGTATCCAACCACTTAACTCTCGTGCTACAGAAGACGAGTCTTACGATATTCATTGGAACCCCATTTGGGAGATTTCCGAAGAAGACTTTCCCGTTACTCCTCCTGGTGTTTTGGTCCCAATGTCTTCCTCTGACATGGATGAGACGAACCCCGTCACGGGTGAAGAGACCTTCATGGCAAGTGGCGAAATCCCTATACCTATGGAAACTTCACCCTTCTGTGTCACCCCTCTTGGTATCACGCTACCTCTACGCTATAATGCTTTGGCTGATATCATAGGTTCTAGATCTGCCCTTACAAGTTCCATGTCGTCTTGTACCATCACTCCGACTTCGGAGGCTTTTACACCCCAGATTCACAATGTGCCTATCACATCTATGCCGACTATTCCAACCATTTGTGTGGCTTCCTCAGCCCCCATTGTTAGTGCCGTCACTGCATCTTCAGTTGTGACCACTGTTGCCGGACCTTCAGCTGGTCCTCCAAATGTTGGCCCGTCGGCCTCAACACTTGGGGTTACTAATTCTGGCCATAGTGCCCTACCTTCTTTTGGTTCCATTCCAGCAGGAGGGCATATGATTAGTATTTCCAAGCTCTTCAGAATCCAGATCCACAGAATCCATTTCATTATTATGACTCTCGAGGAGCCCATATTTATCACCCCGGACCCATGCCATCTCAACCTACGGTTGAGGTTTCGGTCCCGTTATTTGTTGCTTGGGGTACCACCACTTATCATGGTGGCCAAGCACAGCCTTCAAATTTTCAAGGTCCACCCTATCAAGGCCACCCGTCTTATGGGCAGTCGTTTCACGAACAATCGTATTACGGGCAACCTTATCCAGGGCAATCTGTCGGCCCACAAGGACAGCCCTTCCAGGGACAACCTTCGGCTTTCAGTGGTTCCTCTTTCACATACTTCGGGCAACCTTCTGGCAACCCAAGACAATCTTATATCCAACAAGGCCAACCTGGTGCCCAGCAAGGTCACCCCTCTAGACAAGTCAGTCAGCTTCAATCCAGCAAGGCCAACCTACTATCCAGCCTAGTCAACCTTATGAACAAGTTGTTCAGCCTCAAATTCAACAAGGCCAACCAATTGTTCAGCCTGCTCCACCATCTGGTCAGTCTGGACAACCTTCGGTTGTGCAAGGTCAACCCAATACCCAGCAAGTTCAACCTTCTGGGCAAATGGGTCAACCTCAACCTCAACCTCAACCGGGCTAACCTTCTAGCTAGATGGCTCAGTCTCAGTTTTCCCAAGGACATCCGTCTGGACCTGCTCAACCGAGCACTTAAATGCTCGTTGCTTCTCAAGCTCCACCCGGTTTTCAGCCCCAGTCTGGGCTCCAGACCCAATCCGGTCTCCAAACTCAAGTTGGATTCCAAACCCAACCTGCTTATCAAACGCAGCCTAGTCCCCAGGCTCAGTTTAGAGCCCAGCCACCTTATGGTTTCCAGCAGCCCCAAGGGCAAATTCAAATTTCCCCATACGAAAATTATAAACAACCGCAGGTTAACCCTTACCAGAATTTTCAACAACCATATGTTGCTCCCGCGGGTCAAGTTGGTAATCAATGGAATGCTGGGGGTCAAATATAGGGTGAACCATGTAGTTATAGTTATAACCCCTATGGACAAAATCCCTACAGACAAAACCCTTATGGGTCGAATCCATCTAGACAAAATCAACGGGGGCAACCAGGAACTGGATGGAACTCTGATGATGTTTCTTATCCGTGGCCTCAGATGTCCTTCAACCCTCAATTACCTTTTTTGGTGACGTTGGAATTACCAGATGTGTCCAAACTAACAAATGATCCCATTCTTCATAATCTGTATTGGCCACCATTTCCAAATAAGATCCCCAGTGATTGTCCCAAATTCGACGGTAAGGCTGGAGAAGATCCCCAAGCTCATGTCATGACCTATCACCTATGGTGTTCATCAAATTCATGGCTTGATGATTCAATCCGGCTCCGCCTTTTCCAATGGACTCCCACTGGCTCTGCCGCAAAATGGTATACTGAGCTAGCTCGCAGAACTTTTCAAGACTTTAACTCGCTGGCTATGGCATTTCTAACTCATTTTTAGTTGTCGCTTCGATATGAAACAGGCACACATCTCCTAACATCCTTAAAACAGGACACGACCACGCATATCTCCGATCATATCCATGAATGGAGGAGATGTCATCATTTGATTAAGTTCTGAATCCCTGATCAGCGTCTGACTGACTGGTTCACAACCTCATTCATAGGACTGATAGCCCGGGATATTGCCATGGGGGCATGTGTAACTGAAGAGCAAGCTATCACGCGTGCTCAGTATCTTAACTTGGTTTACTCCCAGTCTAGTACGCTATATGATTATTTGCCCGATGCTCCACAACCTCGAACTTCCAAAGCCCTGTCAATGCCATCCGTTGACGGTGTCATCGGTTCCGTTAATGTGTCCTCCAAAAAATCTCCTGCGAACCCTGCGAAGCATAAGTTTAACGCTCCAAATGAAAATGCTTCTCAGGTTACATCCAATTCTGGTAAAACTTCTGAGGTTAACACCGTTCAGTCCATCGCGGCGGACAAAGCTTCGAAAGATAAGAAGAAGGGAAAAGGAAAGAATAAAACCAATCAATCAAAGCAAGATTCCCCTAAACCTCCAACCGAGGAAGGTGCCAAGCAAGCCTAAGTATCCTTGTCTTATTTGCGATGAGGATCACTATACTAAAGACTACCCAAGGTGGTCTGAAGTTAGTCGTTTGTTAAAAGGTGCCCCTGGGACTCCTGCCATGCTCAAAGAGCCTTTTCCCTCACAGCAGACTCAAATGGTGGTTGATCCATCTCAATCCTCTTCTCCCTTCGACTCTCAGGTATTTATGGCTGGGAAAATTCCCATCCATATTAGTACACGGAGAAAAGAGTATCCTTCGCCCACCGGGAAGGAAACTGAGGTCCCCTCTAATGCTCCTTCGTCCAGTTCTGGTCCGCTCCATATCGAGCGACCTAGTACTGAGTCAGTCATTTGACCTCCTCCTAAAGGAGTGCTCCAGAAGTCTTCTTACAACCCTAATTCTCATGCTGCATAGCACTATAGCATCGTTGAGGACTTATCCCAAGCTCCTTCAGTTATGTCCGCATTAGAGGTTCTCCAGAGCTACCCCTCCCAGAGGAAGTCATTGTTATTGGCCATCAGTGGCATTGACCCGGCCGACTCAGATTTGATCACTTTTGACCTAGATAATCATGTATCGAGACTGCCTCACCAAATCGTCTTCCTTATTCAAGTCATCATCAATTCCAAGACTATTCACCGCACTGTTATTGATGAAGGCGCTTCTGTTGGAAATAATACTGAGAGGGTGCGGGGTGAATCAGTATTATCAAATCAATTATTTTTCATTTCACAATCAGATTTGTATACGCTACTTCATCTATGGGAAACTGTGTATATACGCTACTGTGTCTGAAGCAACCAGCGTATATCAGAAAACTTAAGATTCATTAATTGTTGATCTTTAATCAGTGCATCAGGACTTCATTAATCACAAGAACAGTAAACAGGAGCAGTAAAACAGAATAGATCATCACACATATGTACACAAAGATATAAGGTGGAAACCCAATGTGGGTGAAAACCACCTACTGCAATTCGTCTCTATCTTCTTTTAAATAGAAACTTCTTTTTACAATGATTCTGTACTGGTGCAGTCTTATACCAGTACGCAAGTTGCTACCTGCAGAAGGCTACAACCTTCTCTCATTCTCCAGCTTCCTCTGGAAGAGAGCTACAACCCCCTTAGCTCTTGTACTAGCTGATGTACTAGTACGTAGGTGCTGACCTACAGAAGGCTACAACCTTCTCTTTTCTTCCAGGGACCACGTTTCATAAATTTTCAGACTAGATCCATCAATCAAACATCAATTATATCTGCATCAACCAATCTCCTTTGCACCAAAAACAACTGAATCAAATAGTCACTTCTCTGAATGTTGTACCCAAAAAACAGTAACAGTAACCAGACACCAATTCTGAACCCAGAACACTGCAACAATGAACAGAAGTAGCTAAAACATATTTCAAGAGACGTACGCTACTTCAATGTGTACAACCTGCGTGCATACGCTACTGAAATAAGGCCAACCAGCGTATATGCTATTCTGCATTACATAACTAGCGTGTATACGTGCATTTTCTTCGCTGAACCTGCATACAGATCTATAAAAGATAATTTATCCTTTTCACTTATTCAGACATCAGTTATACTCAGATTATCAGATTTATAGATCAAGTCATGCGCCAAAAATAACAAATCAAAATCACACAAAGATACTACTATTCAGGCCTTAAGATCTTGATCCATCAATAATACTTATCCTTCTTCTTGCGCTCAGGTTCCTCCTTGATTCAAATCCAACTATATCCCAATGACCAGTATTCTAGTTCTTCATCAGATATTCAATGCTTGAGTCCATGCCTTTGCCTAATGATCTCCTTCCCCTTTTATAGTCTTAGGCCTTACACAATATCATGGTCCAAAACCATAAAGAATCAATACCTTGGACCAAATACCTGGGTTCAACACTTCAAACGAGATACCATGGTCCAAATACCAAGGACTAAATACCATGGACCAAAAATAAGTTTTCCCACACGTACGCGCTTTTTCGTCCATGAAAGTGCGTGCATACGCATACGCAACTTTTGGTCGGCAATCCTGTGTGTATACGTGACTTCGTCAAAGGGAACATGCATATACCTCTTTTTCTTTCCTTCTGAGAGCCTGAACAGTGATCTGCCATCTGAGTGAGTTGCCGTCAAGGACAACACCTGTGCCATAGTGCCAAACCTGTGTCATAATGCCAACAATCTCCCCCTTTGGACTTGATGGTAACCCCAAGTCACTCAAAGTCATTCTCCCCCTTTGACATCAAGGGCAAAGGGTTATGCTCCCCCTGAGTTTATGCTGAAATCTCTGCTCTGCTGTGCTATCCATTCTCCCCCTGACTGTAGGAAAGGTCTTGCAAGAAGATGTTCTACAAGAAGATACATAACTTTATACATCATAAATGACCTTCCTACCACCAAAGACTCATACATACATCCATCTCCCAACCAAGTGGGGATACACCAAAAGTTTACACAAGATAAAACAAGAACATTACATTATCCATCCCAGGCATAGTGGGGAAACCAAAATAGACCGTTACATGTCCTTGATAAGAAAAGAAATACATGACATAGAGATGAAATATCTACAACCAGACTATGATAGTTATCAACAACTATCATCAGCAGCATCTGTCAATCATCATTCAGACTAGCAACCATGTTCTCCTTCTGCACCTGTTCCCCCTGAAACCAAAACACTGTGAACTTGAACCAAGATCTTTTATGATAATGCCAACAATGCATTATTAGAAGAATTTATATGCTCCCCCTGAACCTGTGCCAGATGGTCTCTGTCAGACCCATATCAGACTCCTTTCATCCTGAGCCTGGCCCACTGTTTGTCTTCAAACCAACATATACGCGACTGTATCCACATAAACCGGCATATGTACGTGGATTCTCCTCATTAAACTTGCGTACAACCATTTTTCTCTGAAACAGACAAGTTTCAACAGCAAGATGATGCATCAACTACTCCTAGCTTCTATATGAGGTATTCAAATGTCTCCCTGGGCAGTGGTTTGGTGAGTATATCAACAACCTGTTCCTTGGAGAGAACATACTCCAATTTGACCTTTTGTTCAAGCACTTGTTCTCAGAGAAAATGATATTTGATAGTATGTGCTTGGTCTTTGAATGCATGACTGGATTTTTTGAAATACTGATTGCACTTGTATTATCACATAAAATGGAGATAGGTGGAGTACAAGTGATTTGAAAATCTTGCAAAATTTGCATCATCTAAAGGAGTTGTGTGCAGCAAGATGCAGCAGCCACATATTCCGCTTCAGTTGTAGATAAAGCAATTGAACTTTGTTTCTTGTTGAACCAAGATACTAATCTGGAACCCATAAAGAATGCACCACCACTAGTGCTTTTCTGTCATCTACGCTTCCTGCCCAATCTGCATCTGTATATGCATGAAGTGTGAGATATGTATCTCTAGGATACCATAAGCCATAGTTTTGTGTCCCTTGAAGATATTTGAAAATTCTTTTAACTACCTGAAGGTGTGCTTCTTTCGGATTTGCCTGGAATCTTCCAACTATTCCCACTACATGCATGATGTCTGGTCGGGTACCTGTCAGATAGAGTAGACTACCAATCATGGATCTATAGGTTGGTTGATGAACTACTACTGAATCATCATTTGCGTTGAGGCTGCATCCTGTTACCATAGGGGTACATACTGGTTTCAAATCTTCCATGCCATATTTCTTCAAGATCTCCTTGAGGTACTTGGTTTGTGATAAAAAGATACCGTCTTTATTTTGTTGGACTTGTAAACTAAGAAAATATGTCAGCTCACCAAGCAAGGACATTTCAAATTCTTTCTGCATCACCAAAGCAAAGTTTTGACTCATGGCTTCTTCGTTGCTACCAAAGATGATATCATCAACATACACGACAAGTATTAGCAATTTATCATTATCAATTTTTACATATAGATTGCTATCTGCTGATCCTTTTGAAAAACCTTGTTGATGAAGATATTTGTCCAGACGATAATACCAAGCCCTTGGAGCCTGTTTAAGACCATATAGTGCTTTCTAAAGTCTGCATACAAGTTTCGGATCATTTCCAAGGATGAATCCATCTGGTTGCTCAATATACACTTCTTCTTCCAAGTCTCCATTCAAAAAGGTAGATTTCACATCCATTTGAAAAACTTTGAACTTCTGAAAACTAGAAAGAGCAAGGAACATTCTTATGGTTTCAAGTCTAGCAACCGGTGCAAAATTTTCCTCAAAGTCTATACCTTCTTGTTGAGCATACCCTTTACAAACAAGTCTGGCCTTGTTTCTAATAACATCTCCATTTTCATTCAGCTTGTTTTTGAATATCCATTTTGTCCCTATGACATTCTTATCGTTTGGTCTAGGAACCAACTCCCAAGTGTTATTATTTTCAATCTGCTCAAGTTCTTCATTCATGGCCTTGACCCAGCATTCATCTTTGCATGCTTCTCTTACATTTTGTGGTTCAGTGGAGGAGAGCAATGTTAGATAGCTTGAAGCTTCTGAAATAGTTCTTATTGTTTGCACACCCACCTCTTTCTGCCCCAAAATTTGAGTTTCTGGATGATTCTTCTGAACATACCGGGATGGAGTCTTTTCTTCTATCCTTATCTATTCTTCTAATGCCTCATGGGTTTCTTCTTCATCATAAGTCTGATTTGATGTTGAAGGATAGTCCTCATCATCTTCGAAATCTTTGGATTTTACCTGCCTAGGAATGTTTCCTTCTTCATCAATCACTACATCAATACTTTCAACAATTTTCCAAGTCTTTTATTGTAACACTTATATCCTTTGCTGTGGGGAGAGTAACCAAGGAGAATGCCTTCATCTGCTCTAGGTTCAAACTTGCCAAGGTTTTCATTAGTTCTTTTGATGTAACATTTGCTTCCAAAAATTTTGAAGTATTTAACCGTGGGAGTCTTACTATACCAAAGTTCATGAGGAGTTTGAGTGTTGTTCACCCGGATGTTTGTCTTGTTGAGAATGGTAACCGCAGCAAATGTAGCTTCACCCCAGAAGGTTGCGGGAGTTCCAGACTCATCAAGCATAGCGCGAGCCATTTGTTGAACTATTATGTTCATCCTTTCCACTACTCCATTTTGCTGAGGATTCCTTGCAGTAGAGAATTCCCTTCTTATTCCATGTTCTTCACAAAAATCGAAAAATTCATCTGACGTAAATTCCCCTCCTCGATCAGACCTGAGTCATTTGATTCTACGATCTGATTCATTTTCAACCAAGGCTTTGAATGCTTTGAACTTTTCGAAAGCTTCATCTTTATGCTTCAGAAGTCCTATCCAACACATCCTTGAAAAGTCGTCAATGAACAATATGAAGTATTCTTCTCCTCGAGGTGACCTCTTCCTAGTTGGACCACATACATCAGTATGGACAAGTTCAAGTGGCCTACTAGCTGATCCTTCCTTCTCAAGGAAATTAGTTCTGGTTTGCTTCCCAAACTAACATGATTTGCATATTGTATTGTCTGGAATTATAATGTCAGGGAGATCACGAACCCCCTGATATTTGCATGCTTTCCTTATCTGAGAGAAGCTTAGATGCCCCAATCTTTTGTGCCATAGCTAGTGTTCATCATTCTTGCTTAGATAGCATTGTTGTTGTCCTCCCTTAAGTATGTATAAATTATTTGGTGTTCTTATGCCTTTGATCACTGTTTCTCCTGTATCAAGATCACGAACAATACATCCATTTGATCGAAATATTACCTCGTTTCCTTGATCACACATTTGACTGACACTCAATAGATTATGCTTTAAGCCATCAACATACATAACATTTCCAGCTTTGACCTTTTCTTTCAAAAGAACAGAACCTTTACCTTTTATGAATGCAGGGGTGTCATTTCCAAATGAGACCTTCTTTTCCTTTTCTAAGGCACTATATGATTGAAGTTTTTCTTTATCACCTGTCATATGTTTCGAGCATCCACTGTCGATGTACCATTGATTTTCCTGCCCTTCTGCATATAATGCTATACCACATCTTTCTGGTTGCGGTTGTTTCTTCCTCCATGTTTTGGGACTCAATGAAGCTTGCCTACTCCTGCATTCAGAATCTTCATGACCGAAGTTGTTACAAATAGAACATTCTATTTCATTTTCAAGAGCAGAAAAGTTATTGTAAGTTCTTTTCATGATTCCAGTCACTCTCCTTTGATTTCGTGCTTCTCTGGTCATGAAGGTCTTGTGGGCAACACATTGAGTTGCTTTGTGTCCAAAGTTATGACAGGAGAAACATTGGCCATTGAAGAAATTCTTGCGATTATCAAACCTTCCGTCCAGGTGATTGGAATTTCCATAGCCATTCATTCTTGAGGCAAATTGAGAATGATTTACCTGCGGTTGATTATAGCTTCTATTCATCCTTGAAGTAGATTGCCCTTGATTTACTTGGTGATCTCTTTTCATTCTTGAAGTAAATTGTCCCTGATTTACCTGGTGATCTGCATTGTGCCTTTGCTGTCGATTGTCAACCTGTTCACTTCTCGTTGCTGCTTCAAGATAACTTTTGGAGGTAGATGGCTTTTGTGCTTGAGATGCTTCTTCAGTATACCCAAGACTTGTCTTGATTAGAGGAGAACGTTGCACTTTGATAATCTCATCTAAAGTTTCAGATCCTTTAGCAAATCTAAGATTAAGAGCTTTTGTTTTCTCAATATCTTTTCTAAGTCCCACAATTTCACATTCTAACTTTTCATCGTGTTTTTCTCTTTCAGCAAGTTGGAATGTCAGAGTATCTATAATCATATTCTTTTCTTCTAAACAAATTTTAAGTTTAGAAATTTCTTCATAAAGACCTTCTTCATCTATAGCATCCAAGAAATCATCATCTTCAAAAGCCATCAAAAGTCTATAATCATTACCTTGTTCATCTTCATCACTATTTGAACATCCATCACTATCTTCATGTGTATAATAGCTCTTCTTACCTACATTCGGTTTTATGTTCCATCTAATTAGTTCCTTACCTTTGTCAAGCTTATCTTTATGAGGACACTTGGCTGCATAATGACCAACTATTCCACAAGCAAAGCATTTAAAAGGTATCTTACCTCTGAATCTTCCACAACCCCGTTGAAGGTTCTTGACAAAGTTTGATTCTTCCTCTTCTTCTGACATATGTCATGACTCATTGTATTCTCTTTTTCCTGAGGCTTTGAATACAGATTCTCTCATGTCTGATGGTCCCCCTTTTCTCATTTCGAAAGCAGTTAGGATTCCGTGTAGCTGTGACATGGTAATGCTTTGAAGATTCTTCTTTTCTTCTATGGCCGAAACTTTTGATTCAAACTTAGAAGACAAATATCTTAGAACCTTTTCAACCAAAGTAACTTCTTTTATCTCTTCACCCAAGTTTTTCATACAATTAACAATCTCATCTATATGTAAGAAATAATTAGCCACACTTTCATCATTGTGCATTATGAGATTTTCATATTGAATCCTGAGAGTTTGTGGTTTTGCATGTTTTACCTGATCATCTCCTTCATAGCTCAGAACGATCTTGTCCCATATTTCTTTTGCGGTTTTGAGCTGCATAACCTTGACAAATTCTTATTGAGATAAGCTCCCTAATAGAGTATTGACAGCCTTTGCATTTGTTTCATACTGCTTCTTACCAGCCGTATCTGTAGGAGTTGTTGACAGAAATGTGTATCCTATTTCCACGATATTCCAAACTTCTGTACAAAGAGATTGAAGATAGGTTGTGATTCTTACCTTCCAATAGACGAAGTTGCTTCTATCAAAGATTGGTGGCCTGATAGATGCCTCATTTTCATAGTTGCTCATGATGATAGATCTTCCTTCAAGCGATCAAGCTTCTTCTGAAGGACCTGCTCTGATACCAATTGTTGGAAATAATACTGAGGGGCGGGGTGAATTAGTATTATCAAATCAATTATTTTTCATTTCACAATCAGATTTGTATACGCTACTTCATCTATGGGACACTGCGTAGATATGCTACTGTGTCTGAAGCAACCAGCATATATCAGAAAACTTAAGATTCATTAATTGTTGAACTTTAATCAGTGCATTAGGACTTCATTAATCATAAGAACAGTAAACAGGAGTAGTAAAACAGAACATATCATCACACATATGGACACAAAGATATAAGGTGGAAACCCAATGTGGGTGAAAACCACCTACTGCAATTCATCTCTATCTTCTTTAATTAGAAACTTCTTTTTACAATGATTCTATACTGGTGCATTCTTATACCAGTACGCAGGCTGCTACCTACAGAAGGCTACAACCTTCTCTTGTTTTGTAGCTTCTTCTAGAAGGGAGCTACAACCCCCTTAGCTCTTGTACTAGCTGAGGTACTAGTACATAGGTGCTGACCTACAGAAGGCTACAACCTTCTCTTTTCTTCCAGGGATCACATTTCATAAATTTTCAGACTAGATCCATCAATCAAACATCAATTATATCTGCATCAACCAATCTCCTTTGCACCAAACACAACTGAATCAAATAGTCACTTCTTTGAATGTTGTACCCAGAAAATAGTAACAGTAACCAGACACCAATTCTGAACCCAGAACACTGCAACAATGAACAGAAGTAGCTAAAACATATTTCAAGAGACATACGCTACTTCAATGTGTACAACCTGCGTGCATACACTGCTGAAATAAGGCCAACCAACATATACACTATTCTGCATTACAGAACCAGCGTGTATATGCGCCTTTTCTTCGCTGAACCTGCGTACAGATCTATAAAAGATAATTTATCCTTTTCACTTATTCAGACATTAGTTATACCCAGATTATCATATTTATAGATCAAGTCATGCGCCAAAAATAACAGATCAAAATCACACAAAGATACTACTATTCAGGCCTTAAGATCTTGATCCATCAATAGTACTTATCCTTCTTCTTGCGCTCAGGTTCCTCCTTGATTCAGATCCAGCTATATCCCAATGACCAGTATTCTAGTTCTTCATCAGATATTCAATGCTTGAGTCCATGCCTTTGCCTAATGATCTCCTTCCCCTTTTATAGTCTTAGCCCTTACACAATACCATGGTCCAAAACCATAAAGAATCAATACCTTGGACCAAATACCTGGGTTCAACACTTCAAATGAGATACCATGGTCCAAAACCATAGGTCCAAATACCAAGGACTAAATACCATGGACCAAAAATAAGTTTTCCCACACGTACGCGCTTTTTCGTCCATGAAAGTGTGTGCATACGCATACGCGACTTTTGGTCGACAATCCCGCATGTATACATGACTTCGTCAAAGGGAACATGCGAATACCTCTTTTTCTTTCCTTCTGAGAGCCTGAACAGTGATCTGCCATCTGAGTGAGTTGCCATCAAGGACAACACCTGTGCCATAGTGCCAAACCTGTGTCATAATGCCAACAACTTCTACTTGCATTATGTCTATTGCTTGTTGGAAGGCTATCGGTTCTCCTACTCTGAGTCAGTCTCCCAATACCTTGGAAGCCTTCGATGGGAGAGATTACTGTCCTTATGGTATACTCCCACATCTGCCTATTACCCTGGAAGGGAAGATGGTCGAAGTTGTCGATGCCAATTTAACTTACAACCTCCTTTTAGGACGAAGCTGGACATACGCCATGTGAGTCGTGGCTTCATCTCTATTTCATGTCCTTCGTTTTCCCCATCAAGGGAAGATTGTCACGATAGACCAATTGTCCTTCTTTTCCTCTTCTTCTTCCGATGGCAACGTGACTTTCGTGGAGCATACCTCCGTTCCATATGAGAGTGTGGGTGCTGGACTTTTTAAAGATCCTGCCCTTATGGGTATCTTTTCACTCCCACCTCCCAACATCGCTCCCGTTCATATGATTTTTGTCCGTTCTAATCCTTGGGTTCTTCCTCCTGTTGATCGGATAGAATCCTGGGGTGATGTGATGTCGTTGAGTCCTACCGAGCTCAACTATGTCGAAATTGTTTCTGTATCGGCTTCACCTCCTGAACCTTCTCCTTCGAGCAGGGCTCTCGACTCGTACGTCCAATCCCCTTGGCTCAGAGATGGCACTTCTTCAGACCCTTTACAGGAAATATTTCCTTCTGATGAAGCGATTATCGAGACTATGTCTTTTGAGGAACCCCCTTGGTCTGATCATCACCATCGTTCCTCGTTTCTCCCTACCCACAGGGCAATGCTTACTTGTCTTGAGAAGTTTGCTTCCTGTGTCCCCTCCCAACCCCTTCAGACGCCTATTCAAATCCATCAAGTTTTCTCTGAAGGCAATATGGGGAACATTACGCAAAATCAGCCTATCGACATCTCTATTAAACCAGGGGTTGTCAAGCACATTCATATCAGAGTAACCTGTACTTCGGAGGAGATTCAACTTTATACTAATCTTTTTCGAGAATTTCGTGATGTTTTCACTTGGTCATACAAAGAGATGCCTGGCATCGATCCTAGCATCGTGGTGCATGAAATACCTACGTATCCAGGTGCCAAACCTGTTCGACAACGTCTACGCCCCGTGCACCCCCGAAAGGCTGCAGCTATTAAAGCGGAAGTCGAAAAGCTTCTTAAAGCTGGCTTTATTTACCCTATCCCACTCACAGATTGGGTTTCTAATATTGTCCCTGTGACCAAGAAACAGGGCACTATTAGGGTATGTGTTGATTATCGCGACATTAATCGTGCCTGTCCCAAAGATAACTACCCTACACCTTTCATTGACCAGCTCATTGATGAGTGTGCTGGGAGTGAGATCTATTCATTCATGGATGGCTTTTCTGGTTATAACTAGATTAATATCTCACCTGCGGATCAACACAAGACTGCATTTATCTACCCGTGGGGTACTTTTGCTTATAAAAAAACTCCCTTTCGACCTAAAAAATGCCGAAGCTACCTTCCAGCACGCAATGTCTTACGTGTTTCATGATATTCAACACATTGTGTAGCCTTACCTGGATGACCTTCCGGCTCATTCAGTGAAATGCCAAGATCATCCAAATCACCTTCGCGAAATTTTTCTCCACCATCGACACTATCGTATCCGTCTTAATCCGCATAAGTGTGTCTTCTGCGTTGAATCTGGTAGAATTCTTGGGTTTTTCGTCTCCAAAGAGGGTATCCGTCTAGATCCCCTTAAAGTTGAGGCCATTCTGAATCTCCCTTCCCCTACTTCTTTGCAACAATTGTAGAGTCTGCAGGGCAAAGAGAATTTTTTATGTCGTTTTATTCTGAACTATACTGAAGTGGCCAAAGGCTATACGCAATTATTGAAGTGGGATACCCCTTTTCTTTGGGATATCGTTGCACAAGAGTCATTCGAGCAGCTCAAGGTCCTCCTTGTTTCTGCTCCATTGTTACGTCCGCCTGATTATCACCGTGACTATACTCTTTATTTAGCCGTCGCCGATAGCACCATCGGCATGGTTCTGGTCCAAGATGATGATGATGGTACTAAGCATGTTGTCTATTATCTCAGTCGCAATTTACTTGATACGGAAACTCAATATGCCTATGTCAAGAAGTTGGCATTGGCAGCTGTTCATGCCGTCCAACGTTTCCGCCACTATATATTATTGCGCACCACGACGGTGATTTCTGACTGCAACCCAATGACGTACATCTTGTCACATCAGCTACTGGGGGGCAAGTACTCAAAATGGATTGTCATCCTTCAAGAGTTTGACTTGGAGTTTACTACAGCCAAGTCTAAGAAGTCCCTCATTTTTGCCAAGTTGCTTTACTCCCTACCATCTGCTACTACGCCCTCTCGATCAGAGGACCATATCCCGGATGAATCTCTGTTCTTGATTAGCACCCTCGATCCTTGGTATGGGGATATTATTGTCTACCTTCAGACGTCCTCCTTTCGTCCAGATTTGTCCAAGGATGCTCGGCGACGTATTCACCATCATTCTCAACCTTATCGCATTATTGGGGACACCCTGTACCGTCTCGGCGCTTACTCTATTCTCCGCCATTGTCTAACATTCGAGGAAGCCGAACAAGTTTTAAATGACTGCCATTCTAGCGCCTGTGGTGGTCATATGTCCGGATATGCTACTTCTCAGAAGATCCTTCGTGTTGGTTATTTGTGGCCGTCTGTTTTTAAGGATTGCATTCTTGCCGTCTTCTCTTGTCATGCGTGCCAAATCTATCAACAGAAGTTGCATGCGCCTCCTGCTCCTTTACACCCTGTCATTACCATCGGCCCTTTTGCTAAATGGGGCATTGATTATATGACCTGTAACCCTCGCTCGGCTGGGGGGCATGGGTATATCATCGTTGTCGTCGATTATTTCATGAAATGGGCCGAGGCAATGCCTACACTATCTAATGACGGTAAGACAGCGGTGCAATTTTTATTCAATTATGTCATTTCACGATTCAGAGTCCCTCAGGCTATCGTCACTGATCACGGTTCTCATTTCTGTAATCATATGACGATTGAGTTAACAACCCAATTGGGCTTGCGACATGATAGTTCAACGTCGTATTATCCTCAGGCCAATGGCTAAGTATAACTTGTCAACAAAGTTTTGGTCACGATGCTTCAACGCACCATTGGCATGCACAAGTCCAACTGGCATTTGATGTTGTTTTCTGCCTTATGGGCCTATCGAACTTCAGTGAAGGATGCCACCGGGTTCACCCCGTTCCAATTGGTTTACGGTCTGGAGGCTACCCTTTCGATTGAATGTGAGATCCCTTCTCTTAAATTAGCCGTCGAATTTCTCCCAAACACTACTTCGGTAAAAGAACATATTCTTTACCTAGAGCGGTTAGACAAGACCCGTCAACTAGCCTCTCTAGTCATTGAAGCACAGAAGAAGAGAGTGAAAACTCACTTCGACCAAGCTATCAATCCTCGTTCTTTCGTTGAAGGAGACCTAGTCCTGCTCTATGATCAAGCGAATGATAAGCTGGGGGCAGGAAAATTCGAGCCTATGTGGCATGGGCCTTACATTGTGAAATGTGTTTTGAAAAAAGGGGCCTATGAGCTGATCGATTACGAAGGGAATCCTCTAGATAAGCCCCGAAATGGGCTTTATCTGAAAAAATATTATGCATGAATTTCATGCATCTGATTTGTACATACGTGTGTTTTCAGCATGTGTGTTTTCAGTGTGTGTTTGCATGTTTGGCTTGGTGTGTAGGCATAATTGCTGCTTATTGTGTCTTTTTACTTCTTGTGCAGATGTCTGGTACACCTTACGTTGGTTTCACTAATGGTGCCTACCGTAGTACCCGGAACCTTTCTTCTGCGGCGTGGGTGATCTATGATCCTCACGATGAGTTAGTAAACCTTCAAGGTGTTTGTATGGGTTGCATCACAAACAATGTCACTGAATATAGCACTATCATTGAATTATTGACCGAGACTTTCAACCTCGATATTCGTGTATTGGTTGTGAATTTGGATTCTCAACTTGTTGTCCACCAGATTAACAGACGTTATTCCATCAGAGATCATTGGATTTTAAGGTTGTATTTACGTGTTAAATTATTGGAAAGGAATTTTGATTTTATTACATATCAACACATTCCAAGAAGATTAAACACGTTAACTGATGCATTAGCAAATCATGTATTAGATAGACATTTACGCAACATGTAATCAAAACATTGTATAGAAATCATTTAGAACACAATAATGAACCATATATATATATATATATCATGTGGCGCACCGAGGCACTCAAAAAATAAGTGTGTATGTCAAAAATAGAGTTTGTGTTCCCAATACATCCGAGACACATGTCTCTTAAAAATCAACAGAAAGTAAAGCCTAGCTATCTACTGTAGTGGGTTCTGCTCTCTATATCAGACCACTGCCCGTGCAACTCGTCTCAAGAGCCTATGCACCCTAGGTGGCACTCCGACTGTGTGTCTTTGGTACTCTACTGGGACCTCCTTGATCCCCCTGTAGTCTGGGATCTCGTCAGTCAAGCCCTCAAGGTTACGAGCTATCTCCTCCACTGCATTGCCACCAGGGCGAACCAGGCCAGTTCCATGTTGCCCTGCTGGTCCCTCCGTGCCTCAGGAGCTAGTCCTACAGGTCTCTCCGGTCCCACATCTGCAAGTAACATAAGGGACATTATTAAGACATATACATGATAAAATCCAAAAAACATCATAAAAAACAAAATACATAAATAGTGTGGTGTTTCGATCAAGTGTTTTACCTCCCTCATCCCACTGCTCACCCGCAGGAAGCAACATGTCGAGGTCTCCGTGGAAATCCGTGCATGCGTACGACAAATCCTTTACTATGACTTTCTAACGATCTAGCCACTCTCGAAATAGCATCCCCCATGATACCGGTCGACCGCCACCCCCTTGTGGCATAACATGTGCCCAGCGGGTGATGCGGGTCTCTCGTGGCCCAGGGATGTACAGGTCCATGTCCTGTAGTTGAAGAACCGGTACCCACTCCAGCATGAGCAAAATCAAAATAGATCCGTATCTGAATTGTTTCATCTCCCCTCGTCGGCACTTCATCAGCTGCTTCTTCATGTTAACGGCCACTGCTTCGACCCAGTTATACATGGTCAAGTTAAGGCTATCAAGAGCTAGCCGAAGGTGAGTCATTGTTGCCTCATGTTGGGCTTGAGAGCTCGCCGTTCTTGTCACCATGAACAATACCGAGCGAAAAGTCAAGTCTTCCACTGTCGGGATTTGAAATTTCCTGCTAGTGGCTGATTTGCATGCCCCTGGGCAAACCCGTGCTATCAGCATATCTAGAGTCTCGCCGGCAACTCGTTGGCCGTCTAATATCAACCTCTCGCTGTGATGAGACAACCCAGTCAAAAAATATATGTCCGTAGCATCAAATTCAATATACTTACCACGGATGACGAACTTCCGGTCCGTCGAGTTCCATGATTGGATTAACAGCTCTAGTAGGTCAAGCTATGCTCAAAGATGTGGAGTGAGGAAGAATTCCAACAATCCACACTCAAGTAGGGCTCTCCTGCACTTTTGATTGTTAAAAGCTTGTTCGTCGTTAATATCATGAGTTCTTTCCTGCCACACGAAAGCCATTTTGCCTTGCGTCAAAGGAAAAAATGATTAGAGCCCTTTTCATAAACTTAAAGGCATAAACTAAAAAAAAAAAAAAACTTTACGACGTCGTCACGGGTGTTTTTTAAACAGCGGCGACGGATCGAGGTCAGCCGTTCATTTTTTCCGCGACCGTCGCGAGAGTACATCTATCTCCCGCGACGATCCTAATGGTGGTACGTGTTAACACGCTCGGTCGTCGCTAACCCTCGCGAATCTTTCGCGATGACCGAGCGATGGATTTGGTTTTTAAAATCCGCCCAAAAACCACTTATCCAACATCAAATTGAATGAAAAAAAATTTGAAATGCAGCGCAAAGGGAAGATTACTTACTTGGTAAAGCCTCGGGCAAGATCGTTGACCGTCGGTGCCGGAATCAAGCTCGAGACCTCGCTCAGCTTTGCACACCAAAACACCAAAGGTAAAAACTCACAAGGTAAATGAAAAAATAAACTTATCATACCCCCCTTTTTATAGTGTTTTTTTTCAAAAAATTAAAATTTTACACTATATGGTTTGGGGTTTTCCCATTTATTTTGGAATTTTGATTAGGTTTTTGTGTTTTTTAACCTAATAACCACACATATACTGTATTATCCAGGAGATTGGTCTAGAGATCCCTTTCGGTACCTTGGAGCTTGCATGCCTCAATGGCAAGTTCTTCGCGCCTGACGATAGACTCTCATCATTGCTCTTTGATTGGGTGATTCCACAAGTGTTCGACTTCAACTCATTTTTCACACATAGTGGATTGTACTAGACAATACCTTGAGAGCCATTAGCATTATTGGTGGTTTCTCTCACGCTTGTTAATGGTTTTCATCATTGACCGGTAATCAAGCGACTTTCTATCATGCTCGACCTCAACACATCTATTCGCATGCTAGAAGTTCTACTATGATCGGTTGGGTTTCAAGACCCTGAACTAAGATTACATATGTTCGGGTTGCGTGGATTGGTTCGTAATTACATACATGACTCTTTGATGGATGGTTGCGACCATACTTGAGTCTTCACGGATGGCTGCGACCATACCTTTATCATTATCATGGTCTTATCAGCTAGGTGGCTACGTCCATACCACAGACCAAGTTTCATATGTCTTTTGGATGGCTACGCCCATGCCTAGACTACATGTATTTCACTATTAGAGATATCATTTGTACTTGCACCTGCAGGTTCTTCCAGGTGGTATTCCAGTTCAGACAGTTTCGTAAAGCATTTCACCCCTCCCACTCTCTCGGGCTTCATGCTTTAAGGGGCATCTATTACACAGTAATTTGTCACTGTCCTCATCTCAGTTCCTCTATTGTGTCATGTGTCAAATAAACATGTTCATATCTTCCCACCAATGCAAGAAGATTAAGAAAATGCTCTCTAATGCTGCAAATTGACCCTCATTCCCTAAGTTTTTGCCTCGTCGCGAGTAAAACCTTAATATACGTGACGAACCTCTGTCATAAACGGTGTCATCGTGACCCCGTCGTAGGTGTACACCTGTTTCCTGCGACAGTCGAATTTCAAGTCCCGGCGCGAGGCTATTAACTATCTATCGCGACGATCGGTCTGCATGCATTGCCTCCTAGCGATGCCGTCACTGAGACTTAGTTCACAGCTAGCGACAATCCAGATTCGGTGAATTTGTTCCAACTGTCGGCCTTCTGGATATCTCTAGACCTAGTTGTTGAGTCAGGTTGGGTCGCCTTTCCCCCTCTGGGATGGTAGTTCCATCTTTTGTGCTACCTTCTTTGAGGATAAGCTCCTCTTCCTCATTTCATGGAGACTCCTTCTCCTATAAAATCACTCACCATTGCTATGATCTGCTAGTTCTTTTGGTCGTATAGTGCTGCTAGTGCATTTGAGTTTGGTAGATAGCTTTGGTGTGAGTGTGACAAGTGTGGAATTGCTAAATAGTTTGCAAGAGGTTGTGGAATGCCCTTAACCTTGTATTAAGGTTTGTGAGTGAGAGAGAGATATTGTTGTTTGGGAGATCTATCCTTGAGAGTGAATTCTTGAAGAAACATACTTGCTGGACCCTCCGAGAAGGCTTGCGACGTCAAGACTTGGTTGTAAGCTTTGCTCTTGATTTATTATTAATACAATCAATGATTATTTCCTATGTCTTGTGTGTAATTTACTTGATAGCTCATGACATCTTGACTTTATGAGTAAATAGATCATTGTTGTTCCCATTTACGTGCTCTGTTGTTTTCTTGTGGTGTTTCAGATTGATTTCTCATTAAGGAGAAGGAAACAGAAGCTGGAGCAACGCAATGGAACTTCATCAACCACCGGTTTGAGGTAGGCCTCCAACGATGACTATTTAAGGGAATCAATTGTTGTTTTGTCTTTGTTGTGACTAGACCCACTCTAGGGCTAGAGGGGTTGCTTCTGTCCACATAAGGAACACTTTCCTACTTCACAGGGTCGGTGTTAATGTCCCAGAAGAATACTTGGTAGCTCTACCCCTTTTGGGCCTTCCCAAGAGTTGGCATAGCTATTAAGATTCGGTAAATGGTAGGGAGAAACTACCAAGATGGGAGCGCCTATGGCCTAATTTGGCATAAGATGAGATAAGGAAGAATACCAGAGATGAGACTACATCCAAGGGCGAGGATGAAGAAAATTGTGCCTTGGTTGGAAAGGCAAAGAAGGGGAAAGGGAAGAAATCCCAATTCAAAGTAAAATCTAGTCAAGGTGGCAAGAATAAAGACTTTTCCATAATCAAGTGATTTCATTGTCATGAATTCGAGTGCTATGCCATGATGTGTCCACACAAGAAGACCTCAGGAGGAGCAGCACATGAAGCTTTGGCTTCACAGTTCAAGCTTGATCTTACCCTCATTGCATGCATGGCCAACACAATGATGGGAAGTGTGTGGTACCTCAAGAGTGGTGCCTCATTCCATATGACAGAGAATAGATATTTTTTCAGTGATTTAGAGGAGAAATATCTCCAGATGCACATCAAGATGGGAGATGATGGAAGGTACAATGTGACTGGGATTGTTACAATCACCTTTCAAAGGGAGTCCGTCTCCCCTCTCAAACTCAAGGATGTGATGTTTGTTCCAGGCCTAATGAAGAATATTATCTCCATTACAGTTTTGGAAGACCTTGGATACGATGTGATCTTCAGCAAAGGAAAGGCATTCTTGAGACTCATTGTCGCAGGACAGGTGAAGCAAATTGGGGTTCGGGTGAAGAACATGTACAAGTTGGATGTGGAGGATTGTGCTCCAACGAGCATACACGTTGAGAAGGTGAAAAACCGCGACGTTGATGAACTTTGGCATAGAAGACTTGGCCATTTGCATAATGTAGCTTTGAAGATCATGCAGCAGTAGATAACCAAAGCCCTTCCCAAAGGAGCAGTAGAGCAACAAGACACATGAAAATGGTGTATGTTGGGGATGTACACAAAATCAACTTTCCATGATCGGGACAACAAAGCACATGCAGTCCTTGAAAGGATCCACTTTGATGTTTATGGACCTTTCTCAACAGCCTCCACTGCTAGGCACAAATATTACGTGATATTTGTAGACGATTTCTCACAAAAGTGTTGGATATTCTTCATGCAAAAGAAGGATGAGACATTATCCAAGTTTGTGGAGTTCAAAGCATTGGTTGAGAAAGAAACAAACAAGAAGATGAAGGCTCTTAGCAATGATAATAGAGGTGAGTACGTGTTGAATGAGTTTAAAAATTTATGTGCAAAAGAAGGCATTCGACGAGAGTTGACAATACCCACAACAGAATGGGGTGGTTAAGAGGAAGAACCATAACACTGTGGGAGAAACGTGGGTGATGTTGCATGACTAAAGCCTACCTTTGCACTTGTGTGTTGAAACATGCAACACAATGGTCTATTTGCATAACAAGAGTCCTCATTAGATTCTTGGCATGATCACACCGGAGGAGGTTTTCTTGGGGAGGAATCTCGATGTGTCTCACTTCAGGATCTTTGGAGCCTCTGTTTATTGCCATGTCTCCAAAGAGTCAAGGAAGAATTTAGAGTTAACAACAGAGTTGGGGGTATTTGTGGCTTACGCAAGAACTCCCCATAACTACCGTGTGTATTTTCCATCCCTCAGAATGACAATTGTACGAGGGGATGTTAATTTTGATGAAGAGAAATCCATGTGGTGATCTCTTGAGAGGGAGCTTCAGATCCCAGCAGAGGAGGAGCCTCGGAATGTTGTGGAGCGACCACAATTTGAGGAGCAGAGTGTGGAGACAACCACTCAAGCAGAACCATCCATAGAAGGTAGGAAGAGAACTAGGGAAGTTAAGAGACTTGTGCAGATGTGAGGGAAAATGTGGGTGCTCCCTCAAATCAACGTAAGCAGAGAAGGTCACCAGATTGGTATACTAGCTACATGGCTCTCATGACTGAGCTAATAGAGACTGAGCCATCCTATTTCAAGGAAGTAGTAGAGAAAAGTATGGGTTGAGGCAATGGAGGAGTATGAATCCATTGTAAAAAATAATGTTTTGGAAGTGGTCCTAATACCAACATACAAATTAGTTGTGGGTTCGAGATGGATCTTCAAGGTGAAGCATGCGACATATGGAAGCAGAGAAAAGTACAAGGCAAAATTTGTGGCTAATGGGTATTCTCAGGTTAAGGGGATTAACTATGAGGAGACCTTTTCTCCTATAGCAAGGTACTCATCCATCGGATCAATCCTTGCTTTGGATGCACAGATAGGGTGGAAGATACACCAGATGGATGTGAAAACAGCATTCCTTAATCGAGTTATTGAGGAGGAGGTGTATATCGAGCAACCAGAAGTATTCTAGAATTTTGATCGAGATTCTCATGTGTGCAGACTCAAGCGAGCGTAGTATTGTCTCAAGAAAACACCCCGTGCTTGGTATACCCTCAACGACAACTATCTCACTGGTTTGGGCTTCACCGAAAGTGAAGCAGATGTAAACCTCTATCGTATTTGGGTAGAAGGTAAATGGTTGATTATTGTCTTAAATGTTAATGACTTGATTTTGACTAGTGATGGGCAACTGATCAGACCTTTCAAGGAGGTCCTTACAAGAGAGTTTGAGATGAAAGACATGGGTCTCATGCACTACTTCCTTGGATTGGAAATATGGCAAGGTAATGGGGAATTGTTTGTCTCTCAAAGAAAGTATGCCAATGAGATACTCCAAAGGTCCCAAATGGACAAGTGAAAACCCATGGAGACTCCTCTAGTGACCAACTAGAGGAAGGAGGATCTACTTCAGGTGTGGAAGTGGATACAACTGTTTACTGGTAGTTGATGGGTTCACTCATGTATCCTGTGAGCACATTACCAGACATGTGTTGTGAAGTCAACCAACTTATAAAAGCTATGGTTAGGATAACCAAAGTATTTTAGAGGGAAACTAAGAATGTACTACAGTACCTCAAAGGCACTACCCACCTTGGACTTTGGTATAGACGGACATAGGGAATGAAGCAGTGTCGCTTCACAGATGCAGATAGGGCAGGAAGTCCGTCAGACTGCAAGAGTACATTAGGTGGAATTTTCAGTGTTGGGTCTGCAGCAGTTTCTTGATACAACAAGAAGTAAATATCAGTGACACTCAACTCAATAGAAGCAGAATACATGGTTGCAAGTCAAGCAACATGTGAGGTGATATGGATGAGAAAGATTCTTGTTGACTTGTTTGGTCAGATGATGGATCCTACTGTGATTTACTGTGATAACCATAGTTGTATCAAACTCTCTGAAAATCCTATTTTTCATGATCGATCCAAGCATATTAATATCCAGTATCATCATCTACGAGATTGTGTACATAGGCAGATTAGGTTGTTGCAGTACATTCCAACAAAGGAACAAGATGTTGATATTTTGATAAAGGCCTTATCAAGAGGGAAGTTCGAGTTTCACAAGTGAAAGATAGGGGTTGTTGATAATCCCTTTCTTTCTGAGAGGGAGTGTTGAAAATGCAACAAGAAAATCTCAGTTTGACTTTGCCTTAGTCAAATTAGAGAAAATTCAAATTTCTATTTCAGCAGAAATCTTAGAGGTAGTTAACTAAGGTGACATGGCACTTGTCACTCAGTTAACTCAGTTAATTTGAGTTCGCGAAGCTTGAGTTTAGTTCAATATGTTTGATCGCTAAGTTATAGCAATCTGTTTCAGTTAATTTGAGTTATCATCATTTTAACTAGTTCTAACTGTCAGAAGAACTAGTAGAGGTCAAGTTGTGGAAGTGAAACTTCAACCACACTGAGTGAAAAACCAATTAACTGATTAATCAACCCAAAATAATTGTTGCATGCACAGAATTTGAATTACCCAGTTGAGATGGAGATTCCAAGGCAATGTATTATCAGTTGTAGCATATTCCCATCTGTACAGGTGGTGCATGCAGTCAGATGAAGGACCCTAGGGAATTGCACAATTAAATAGTGGGAAATTCCTAAATAATAAGGGACAATTTCCCAAGGAAACAATGGAAGGAAATAGGGGCTTGGAGGCTTGAAAAATTGGCTAAGTGTTGGCCACGTTCAGTCAGTGAGGAAGAGAGATAAATTATATAGCTGTAGGGTGTGCTTAGGAATGAGCAAGCATATGTATTCATCTATATTCTCTGATTAATGCAATATAGATAGTAAGGGGTTTTGATCAGTTTCTTTTCCTTAGATAAATCTTTGTGCATGTGTGATGTTTCCTTTTACATGTCTATGATTCTTGTTCTAGATGGTGAATCTACTTCCGCAAATCAATAGAGTAGCTTCAAGTCTTGTGATTTAATAAATTTCATGAGCAATATTGAATCTACACATTAATTTTTACAAATTTTTCCTCTCAAATGAACCATAACTTTGCTTATGCCATATGCGACACTTCCCATGCCAAAATACGACATTTGTGATTGTAAGAGAAAAGCGCAAACGACACTTGCAACATGCGAACGACAATTAAAGAGACGTATGCCAGAGTTAAGATAACATGAAAATGACACTTATCAAAGTGAAGGCAAGAAAAAGCGACAATTGTTAACATGGAAGTGGCACTTGCAAAAGAAAAGGTGCACAAAAGTGATAGTTGGAAAAATTCACTGAAATAGAAGCACAATCGCACCCAAAAGTGAGATACTACCAATTAAAAGTATGCACTGACTGTCGACATAGGCTAAACATTACACAAGAATTTTCTTGATGGACTGTGCTATCCCTGTTCAAGCTTGCATAAAGGAATGCACACATGACTAGTTACAGACTAAACATGTGTGAGCAAGTGACTTCGACAACTCGAAAACTGAAAGGAAGACTTAAACACTTAGCGAAACATTCATTTATCATGAAGGGACTATGGAACAACAAATCATTAGATCCTTAGTAGGCTCCAAAATTTACATTTTGGAAAAAATATGGAGGGTGTTGATCACAACACCAATAGAAGAAAAATCTAGGGAAGTGGAATTCCACTTCGCACCCGTCATTTATTCCTTTTATTCCAGTTATCATAAGCTTTGATCGAAGCGACATCCCTATTTTTATCATTGAATTCATCTTACAATCATGGGATTGGAGCCATAGAACTCACTCCATCTTGAAATTTGATAATTCCTTTCTCAAGCTACGAGCCTAGCTTGGAAATCATATTTACCTCATCATTTAAATTTATAAGGATATGTTGGAGGGTAATTTCTTTAAATTTTTAGCTTTGAAGGGTTATTTTGTGAATGATTAAAGGGATACTAGAGAAGCTACCTAATATCGCCTTGGAAATTTGTCTAATAATGATTATAGAATCTCCTAGGACTTTTAATTTCTTTATTCATTTACTTATGGCAACGTCTAGTACTTTCCAAAGTGCCCAGATTTCAACTTGGTTATTTGATGTTGTTCCTAATCCCCACATGAAGCTATAAACCTTTTGTTATTCGAGGCAGTAAATAACCCCTCCTACTCATGGAGCCCTCGGGTTTCCTTTTGAAGCCTCATCAAACCACAAGAGAGTTGACAATTGACTATTTTCCAGACTTAAAAGTCCTCGATCGTCATCTAAAGACTAGTGAAGGAAAGTTCTTTGTGCCAAGTAATGAACCTCACAACATGATCTGATAGGACCATAATTTCTATCCAACTCTTTTCTTTTGAGGATAATCCTTCTTGATCCAAAGAATTAATGCCCTGAGCATCAATAGATTCATGAAGTAGACATTATGCCTTTATGGTTGCTCTGAGGGAGGAAGGAGCCACTTATTTGAAAATGACTTGATTTCTTTAAAGCCATATTATCTAGCATAGAAATTTTGGTAATGAAATCCATACCCACCAAGCCAAGTATCATTTAATCTTTTATCTTGGAATATTACACTTCCATGGTTCAAACATTTATGTCCAGCTGCATGGAATAGTATTAACATAAAATACATTTTTAAAGGTCAATTGCTAGGTGACAAGAGAAATGGAACAAGACTGAAATAAGTGAGGAATCATTTCTTCTTCAAATTTACACATTGGGCATCCAGAAGGGCCTTGTATGTTCCTCCTCCAAATGTTTTCAATAGTTAATATCTTCCCATGGATCAACACCCAACAAAAGGTGTTGGAAATACTGAGAGGGGGGATGAATCAGTATTTCTTTTGAATTATTATTTTTATTAGTTAAAAACATTTATATTTGGAACACAGAAATAGATAACAGGAATAGATGCTTTTATTAATGTGAGCTTTGCAATAAATCAAGAACAATATATATATATATATATATATATATATATATATATATATATATATATATATATATATATATATATATCTGTATGTATGTATGTATGTATAGTTTCAATTAGTTGCCAAGCACCAACTTGGACTCTTTGTGAGGCTCCAACCTCCAATGCACCAACTCCTAGGACACCAATCCTTTCAGTTCTGAGGCACCAACCTCAAGGGCCCCAACCCTCTGTTGTAAACTGTCTGGATCTGTTTGGTTGTAATTCTCTGCTCCCAACCCTACTGGACCTATGACTTACTTCTATCCTCTTGTTCCTTCCACTTCTGCCAGAACTTCGGCTTCCTTTTTTCTTATAGTTCGCCAGCCACAACCACCTTTTTTTTTTAATGTTATAAAAGCCTGATATGCTGACCTTTGGCTTCCTCCTTTCTCACTTGAGCTTCGGCTTCCTCAACGCTGGCTCTACCTTCTGGCTTCCCTCCTCCAGTCGCTTTAGCTTCCTCTGCGCTCGCTTGATTCTTCGACTTCCTGATCTATGGCTTCCTCTGTCTATTCGAGTGTTCCAATACTCACAGGACACGTTAATTTGGAAGAGAGGCCGAATTACAATAGTGTTGCATATTAAAAATATCGGAGAGGCCGTCTTTAATATTCATACAATATACATTAATTTTTCACGGACATCGCATTCCTTTAATTGCAATCGCAGCTTCTGTAGGTCTTTTATAAGTCGTGCCCATACCATAGTCGATGGCCGATTGCCCCTACTGGATGTGATATTATATTAAATTGCTTTTAATAAGTCCATCGGGTCCACAGCCTTATCGCAATCAACGGTTTGACATCCCTTAGAGACTAGCGATACAACGCGGATACGATATTACATTTAGTCATGTTAAATGGTGCATTCGGGTCCACGTTATTATCGCAATCAATGCTTTCAATGTGGCAAGGCTTTACAAGAGGCTTGCGATATGGCAGATGCAATATTTTAATAGGCGGTTTACAATGGAGTTGTGGGTCCGCATGTATTATCACAATCGGAGGTTTCAGGGGTGACAACCCTTCATAACTTGTGATATGAGAGTCTCGATAGGCGGACACGATGTCATATTAATGGTTGTTGCTATAACTTGTTTGGGTCCGTGTATTATATCGCATCTATATATTATATACTCCTCCGCTCTTTGCTTCTCGTGGTTTCAAATGACTCTTCCTCTATGCTTCTCTTGCTCCTTCGATCGGTCTTCCTTTGGATTCTGATAGTTCTTCTTTGGCATATATTACATGCAATACTCCCGATATGGCTCCTCCTCAATCTCCCGCTTTTACACTTACTTGGCTTTCCTGTGGCTTCTGATACCTCTCCAATACCTCTTCACTGCTTTGATAGTTCTGCTCTGATAGCTCCTATGATTTCCGATATTCTCTCTAATGGCTTGACTGTCTTGGCTTTCCTCTGGTTTCTCCTCATGGCTTCTTGCTCCTATTTCTTCACGGATCTGCTCTACTTCTCCTTGGCTTCATATCATCATTTAGTATCCTCATCCATAATATTGCCATATTGACATTAATGACAATCTAAGTCAACAAAAGGTCGACCTTAGGAAGAGCATCCTCATGCCAAATATTTTTCGAACTTTTCGATGAGGTTGGATGTGGAAGATTTTTCAATAATACTTTATATCATTATTTAACAAAGTATTGTAATGATCTACTTGGTTTCCATGAGCGCAAATATGAGGAATCGCTAGTAATAGGGGTTAGTGTTAGGTCCCTATATTCCTAGTGTCTCCCCCTTATCGTTATTATTAGTGTAGCCCCCTATTGTTATTGTTGTGCCATGTAGACCCCATACTTTAATTGTTGTGCCCCATAGAAGCCCACTATTGTTATTGTTGTTCCCTTACGTTATTATTGTTATGTAGGATCTAATTATATTGCAACCCCTTAGACCCCTATATATACCAAAGAGGTCTTGTCATTAGTATCATCCAAGAATAGTTCTTTTATGTAATTTAAACTAGGTTTCCCCCTCGAAGAGGCTAATTTTAAGGTTGTTGATCCATCTTTTTTTTTTTTCTGTTTAGTGAGCTGGTTGCATAACATTTAGCATCAGAGCTTTGGATTTTAGGGTTTCGCATCTTCAAACGACTCATCTTGGAATTTTCGCTATAACTTTTCTTTTATTATGCCTCAGAATCTGAAATTTTGACCATGTGGAGCTGAAATCTGAGTGAAGTCCATGTAGAAATTTCAGATCTTGGTTCACTATATTTTTAGAGATATGGTCCGAATAATTTAGCGTTTTTTCATGTTCCAAAATTTAGTCTCAAACAAGTGACCTAGGGAAAATCAACATAACTTTCATTTCAAGCATGAGATTTGAATTATGTAAAAAGTTGTTGAAAGTACACACACTGCAGTTTCTCATGTATCAATTTTAGGGCTGGAGGTTGAAACAAGGACATGTGGCATCACGTACAAGTTTGCTCTACTAAACTAGTCCATAATCATGCCATTGTGGGAGATTTGGCATAATTTTATATTGAAGAATCCAATATTGGTTTGACTTTTGCATTGGAAATAAGACTCAGAGTACCACCACAGGACCAAATTTCAAACCTTGGAGAGCCAAAATTACATAGATACAACATTTTTCAAGATTAAGCTCCCAAAAACAAGCAAAAAGGTGTGTATTTTTTAAATGGAGGAACTATAAATTTCTCGGGAAAGTGCCATAATATCAAACTAACCATGGGGTCATATCTGTTGAATAGTCCAATGATTTCCATTCCAATGGGTGGTGTTGATGTTGTACTAAGAGTCCAATGGTTACAATCTTTGGGGATGATAGATTCTAATTTTTGAGAACTTTTCTTGAAAATTAAGGAAATTTAATTAAGGGGTATCACAGGGAAACCATGGAAGATAATTATTTCTAATGGTATGACAAAGCTTTTGAAGAAAGAAGAACGGGGTGTAATTGCACAATTACACTCACTAGAGCGTTGTAGTGTTTTCTTCTCAATGATGTACGAAAAGAACCCACTTAAGATCGCGGATGACAAACAATCTCAACAATAGAAATGACTGCTAAACGTTGTATATCTGCAGCTATTGATAGAAACAAAACTTACCAAAATTCTGATCTATGCTACGATCATAGTTAAACAGTGAAAGAAAGAGTAATAACCCCAAATATCCAATGGAAACCAGATATGTAAAGAATAATTTTATAATAACACCTGTGAAGAGAACAGATAAATGTTACCAGTCCCCCTCTATGGGATGGGTTCTTGGCTATCCTCAAACGTCTTCAGCTTCTTAAGAGTCTCTCTCCTCTATAATGCATAAACCCAACAAAAATATGGTGTGTGACAATGAAAATAATCAAAGTTACAACAATGAGTGCAACAATGAAAATAATCAAAAGTGAATAATGAATGGAAAACCCTCTTATTTATAACAAAATATTGATTTATCCTCGAATAATGAGCAATAATAAAATATTATTGATCCCATTCTTGGAATTACCACTTGGAATATTTTATTATATTTGTTTAGGAGGGAAAAAAGTATTTAAATTTTTATTTAGAAATAATAAATAAATAAATCATTTACTTATTATCTCAATGAATTAGTTAAAGAATAATAAACAAATAAGGATTTGCTTAATTATTCCTAAGGGATTTAGTCAAATTCAATAAAGAATAATACTTAATTATTCTTAGAGAAAAATAAGATAAATAATTATTTATCTATTTATTTTTCATGATTGCGTCAAATTTTACAAGGAATAATAATAAAACAGTGGTTAAATTAATTATTCCTAGAAGAAAATCAAATAAATAGTGATTTATTTAATTATTCTTCATGGGTTTTACTATAAATTACTTAATAAAGGTGGTTTATTAGGTAATTTCTCACAGTGAAAGCAATTTTACTATGGTAAAATTGGCTTTACATGGTGTACTTCGATCCATCTAATAGATTAGGCTAGATGATCAATTTTTTGGTGATAACATAGAGGCTCAAACATCGAAAACATATATTTCTCCAAATCTCCAAAAAGTCTTGGGCAATAATTCCAAGGTATTTGAGACTCCCAAAGACCTCCCACCTATTTGTGATTATGATCATGATATTCACTTGATTCCAGATAGTGTTCCTCCTGTAGGAATTTACAGGGTAAGTTCCTCAGAAAGAACACCAAAAGGACACCGCTCACAACCAGATCTCAAATCAATACACCAGTATTTTTGACGTGGTTAAAACCCTCAAAGAGGGAAACAGTCCACGGCCTGAACCAACGTGGCCACTTCAGGCAATTTATTAATCAAAGAATGAAAATTTGCATAACCTTTCTCTCATAGACGGATTACCCGAACAATGACCCTCCATGCGCTTTAAATAGAACTCATGGACCAATCGGGTGTCAAACCACAGATCAAGTTTCAGTAATACCGAGGAGAGAGTGAACCGTCGGATCACTACATATCGTGACCGTCTGATTGTAAGTTACAAAATGTACAACGGTAAAGAAACACACTTTACCTAACTCTATACCTAACTCTATACTAGACCAAGTTGAACTTAACTATTTCCTATGTGTCGGAATATCCTAACATTCCCCCTTAAGAACAACTTGGGATAGGATTGAAGGATTTACAAATATGACACAATAGGAGAAGGAAGGAGGCACTAGAGCCTATCCCCCCTTAGTGACAACTTTCTGAACTCCAAGCATATATCGAAGTTTAGTGAACTTCGCCTCTGTGAGAGCCTTTGTGAAGATGTCTGCAACCTGATCATCTGTTGAACAATATTGTACTTCAAGAACATGGTCATGAATGAGCTTTCTGATGAAGTGCATGTGTAGTTCAATGTGTTTGCTGCGCTGATGCTGGACTGGATCTTTGCATAGCTGAATGGCACTTTGATTATCACACTAAAGTGTGGTGGGATGCTGCTGCTCAAAGCCAAACTCTGATAGGATCTGACGAAGCCACAAGGCTTCCTTACTAGCTTCCATGGCACCACGATACTCTGCTTCTGCTGACGAAAGAGAAATAGCAGCCTGTTTCTTACAAGCCCATGTAATAGGTCCTGAACCAAGAGTGAAGACATAACCGGCAGTAGACTTCCGATCATTAGGGTCACCAGCCCAATCAGAATCAGTGAAACCAACCAATAGAGGAGCGGCTTCGGCACTGTAATGAATCCCAAACTATACTGTACCTCGAACATAACGAAGTATTCTTTTAGCTGCTTTCCAATGACTTTCACGGGGGTTTTGCATAAAACGAGCAACAAGGCCAACAGCAAAGGAAAGGTCCGGACGAGTATGGGTTAAATACAAGAGTTTTCCTACAAGTTGACAGTATAAGGTAGCATCAACTTCAGGAGAAGTACAAGAGACTGAAAGTTTGACTCCAGACTGAAAGGGAGAAGGGGCTGGCTTACAGTCTTCCATGTGAAAATGACGAAGAATATCACAAGCATACTTGGACTGGGAAAGGGAAATACCCTCCTTGGATTGCAAGACTTGAAGACCGAGAAAGTAGTGTAAGTGTCCTAAGTCTGTCATTTCAAATTTCCTTTTAAGGCTAGACTTCACATGGTTTATAAGGTTGGGATCACTACCAGTAAGGATAAGATCATCAACATAAAGAACAAGGATGATAAGAGAGTTGCCCACTTTCTTGGTGTAGACAGTATTGTCAGAATGACACCTAGAAAAGCCAGATTCTAAAAGAAAGCTATCCATTTTGGCATACCAAGCCCGAGGAGCTTGCTTGAGACCATAAAGAGATTTCTTAAGTCGACATACAAGGCTGGAGTCTGTTTGGATGAAGCCAATGGGTTGTTCCATATAGATTTCTTCATGCAAGTCCCCATGCAAGAAGGCAGATTTAACATCCATCTGATGGACTTCCCATTTTAAAGAGGCAGCAAGGGAAAGAACAAGGCGGATAGAGTTCATTTTGGCAACAGGGGAGAAGGTTTTAGTGTAGTCAATGCCTTCAACTTGTGAAAAGCCCTTAGCAACAAGACGAGCTTTATGTTTATCAACTTTCCCATCTGGTCCATACTTGGTTCTGTAAACCCATTTACATCTAACAAGTTTGCGTCCCTTTGGTAGAGGAACAAGATCCCATGTATCATTTGCCAACAATGAATGATATTCTTCATTCATAGCTGCTTCCCAATGTGGATGGCCTGAAGCTTCTGCAAAAGTGTCAGGATCATGATTTACTGGAGCTTGAGCCAGTAAAGAAGAGGCTCTTTCAAACTGAGAACGTGTACGTCGCTGATCTGTAGGATCACCAGCAAGATCACCTGCTGCATCCCGAGTAGCACGGACCCATCTTGGAAGTTGAGGATCCTGAGAAGGTGGGGGAGGATTGTCATCCTCGCTTTCATCATCTGAAGAAGAAATGTTTTCAAAAGTAGAAGAGATAGGAAGAGGTGGCACATCCGCCGGACTAGGCTCGCAGGCCGATTTATTTTCATCAAATTTTACATCTCTTCTAATGATAACATTTTTGGACTTAAATGGAATAAGTCTATAACCTTTTACATCTTCAGAATATCCAACAAAAGTACATTTCTCACTCTTAGGTTCTAAAGCTTTATGCTTTTCATCTGGAATATGGGCCCATGCTTCACTTCCAAAAACACGAAAGTGACTTACATCTGGTTTAATGGAACTCCAAGCTTCTTCTGGAGTGATATTCTTTAGAACCTTAGTAGGAGTGCGATTTATTATATAATTTGCACAATTAATTGCTTCGGCCCAAAAACTAAGACTGAGTCCTTTAGATTGCAGCATACAATTAGCCATTTCCTTTAAGGTGCGATTTTTCCTTTCAGCTACACCATTTTGTTGTGGAGTGTATGGAACAGTATGTTGCATTTGAATTCCATTTTCGGTGCAAAAGTTGATGAATGTGTTTTTAACATATTCTCCACCATTATCAGTTCTTAGCTTAAGGATTTGATGTCCAGATTGTTTTTCAACAAAGGCTTTGAAGGCCAAAAATGTGTTAAATACTTCGCTCTTGAGTTTTAAGAAGTATACCCAAGTGCGTCTGGAGAAATCATCAATGAAAGTTAAGAAATACTTGCAGCCAGAGAATGAAGCAACAGGAAGTGGACCACATAAATCACTGTGCACAAGCTGTAAAGGGGCTGAGGCATGCCAAGAGGCACGTTTTTCAAAACTGTCCCGATGATGTTTTCCGAGTACACATCCGGAACAAACACCATCTCTGCAAGATACCATAGGAAGACCTGTCACCATATTTTCTTTACATAGATGCTGAAGGGAGCGATAGTTTAAGTGACCAAATCGCTCATGCCAAAGTTTGCTCACTTCATCATTATGAGCAACAAATGCTGAGGGAAGATTTGATGACCCAAAGTTGTGAAACTTATACAACCTTGTGGAATCATCAGCAATACCAGTATCTAGAATCTGTTTAGGATCTCTTAGATCCTTGATGACAACATCATGAGGTGAAAATTCAACAATTTTACCTTCACCTGAATGAGTTATCTGATATACAGATAGAAGGTTGCAGGATAAGGTTGGAACACATAATACATCATTAAACTGACCATTGTCTAGATGAACAGTTCCAGTCCCTACAACATTAAGAGATCTATCATCACCAACATATATATTTTTGGTGTTACAATCATTTAAAGAAGAAAACATGGCTTTGTTTTTGGCCATGTGATAAGAGGCTCCAGAATCAATGAGCCACTCATGAGAATGAGAAGAAGAAGATACATTTAATGCATAACCAGACTGAGATGATTGACAACGACATGCAGAAAGTGCCATTCCTGAAGATGAAGTCGAAGTTGAAGTTGAAGAATGCTCCACATGGATATTATGTTTCTTCATTGCGGCTTCCAAGGCTTCCATCTTCTTAAAGCATTTAGATTCTAAGTGGCCATCTCGATTACAAAAGTTACAATGTCTATCAGTCTTCTTCCATTTGTTTTTATTGGTCTTATCATTTTGCTGAAATGATCTTTCATTTTGAGGCTGAGTTTGCTTAGGACCTTTGTTTGGTTTAGGACCATTCTTTTTAGGATATGACTTCTTAGGATTCTTTGAATTTGGTTGCTGCTGGGCGGCTAACGCTTTCTTGGAAGAGTTTCCAAGATTAAGAAGACCAAGGTGTAAGAGTTTTTCTTGTTCTCTTATTAAAGAATCACAAAAAGAGTCAAAGGAAAGGGCCTTGTAGTCTTTTCCTTGACAAATGAAAGCTTCCCTTGTAGAATGGAAGGTGGAAACAAATACAGAGTAGGCTGGTCCCAACTTAGTAAGGATAGAATAAATAAGGTTACTATCTTCTTTCTTAACCTTAACACCTTCCAAGAGATATCTAAGGGTCTTGAATTTGGACAAGAAATCTTAAATGCAAGAAAAATTATTAGGATCCAATGTAAGCAACTCATTTTCAAGTTGATGGGCTCTAATTTCATTTTTAATCCCAAAAACTTTAGTGATTTGTTCCAATGCTTCATGAGGAGTATCAAGTTCTGCAATATGGAATCTAAGATTAGGAGAAATAGACATCCCTATCAAACCACGTGCTTGATCTTGTCTATTTTCCCATTTTGCAGCCTTGTCTTCATCTTTTGGTTTCTTCTCTTGGCCTGTGGCTATTCTGTAGAGACCTTTACTTCTAAGTAAATCTTCCATGTAGGATATCCATTGGAAGTAGTTAGTGCTGTCAAGAATGACTTGGCATGGACTTTCCATTTTAAAAAAACTGAAGCTGAATATGCTGAAAGTAAGTGTTCCAATGGATAGATCTCGAAAAATTAGGCTGTTTTAAAAAAAACAGCTCTGAAAAAGGCTTCCGGATGAAGAAGTTATGGCTTTTTGAAAAAAAATTGTTGAAGTTGCCGGCAAAGTGCGTGAATGTGCGGGAATGAAAAAAAAACGCCCCCACAAAATGGAGATTTGAACCCAAGACCTCTACTCTCTTAAAATAGCTTTGAACCAATTGAGCTATACAAAAAATTTGAGAGAGAGAGAGAGAGAGAGAGAGGGGGGGGGGCCTTGGGTTGCATGCTTGCCTTGAGAAAGCTCTTTTTTCCTACAAAACAAAAACACAAAACCCAACACGAATATGCAAAGAAAAACGAACCTTACGGCTCGAAGTTAGCTTTAGCCGAAAACTAAATATTCTTCTCAATGTTTCTGATTTTCCAAGATCACACTAAGGTGCAGGGAAATGAGCATACGCATGAGAAAAAAAACTTCCTTTCTGTTTCTGATTTGCCCATATCGCACAGAGTCGCAGGGCAAAGAGCATACGCAGAAATGAAAGGTATAGATCCGGTAATAAAAAAGGCTAAATAAACAGAAACCGAAATAACCAGAGAGAAAATAACAGTAAACTGCAGATAAACACTGTATACCTCCAGATCTTAAAAATGACGCAGATGGGGCTACCGGAAACCTTTTCGCGTGAAACGAATGGGGTTCCTCACTGGAACAGATGCTCCGAACACAACAGAGCATTCCTCTCGGCCCAAAAGCAGTCAGAAACAGTAGATCTAGGAAACGACAGCCGCATGCAGCTCTACCTGCTTCAGATTTGGATCACCAACGGACGCGGCCCTCAAATAGCTCTGATACCATGTAGGAATTTACAGGGTAAGTTCCTCAGAAAGAACACCAAAAGGACACCGCTCACAACCAGATCTCAAATCAATACACCAGTATTTTTGACGTGGTTAAAACCCTCAAAGAGGGAAACAGTCCATGGCCTGAGCCAACGTGGCCACTTCAGGCAATTTATTAATCAAAGAATGAAAATTTACATAAGCTTTCTCTCATAGACGGATTACCCGAACAATGACCCTCCATGCGCTTTAAATAGAACTCATGGACCAATCGGGTGTCAAGCCACGGATCAAGTGTCGGTAATACCGAGGAGAGAGTGAACCGTCGGATCACTACATATCGTGACCGTCGGATTGTAAGTTACAAAATGTACAACGGTAAAGAAACACACTTTACCTAACTCTATACTAGACCAAGTTGAACTTAACTATTTCCTATGTGTCGGAATATCCTAACACCTCCAAACATAAGCCTTTACATATATCCCTATGCCCAAAAGAGTGAAATTGAAGGTATGGTTGCAGGAATGCTAGAGGCTGGTATAATTCAACCTAGTCAAAGTTGTTTCTATGTTCCAGCAGTATTGGTGCACAAGAAGGATGGAACATGGCATATGTATCTGGATTATAGGGAGCACAATAAGCTCACTAGTAAAGATAGATTTCCCATTCTTGTCATTGATGAATTTTTGGATGAACTACATGGAGCAATTTACTTCACCAAGTTGGATCTTCATCGAGGATATCACCAAATTAGAATGAAGATTGAAGAAATTCTGAAAACAACATTTAGAACTCATGAAGGTCATTATGATTCATGAGTACCAAAGCACTTCTCCTATCTTGAGTACCAAAGTTGGTACTCATTGGTACAACAAAATTGGTACTAATGATTCAATTCATGAGTACCGATGATTCATTCATGAGTACCAATGATTCATTTGTGATTCATGAGTACGAAAGTTGGTACCATGAAAATTGGTACCAATGGTTCAATTCATGAGTACCAAAGTTCGTACTCATTGTTAGAACCAAATTGCAGGATATGGCAGGGTTTGATATGCAACGAAAGGAGAAAAAACATAGTCCAAATTGGGGGAATGACAATGCTAAAATGGAAGGTTATGTGTTGTTCGAAGATAGGAGAAGTGTTTTGGTACTCATAAGTACCAATTATTCATGATTACTCATGAGTACCAATGATTCTAAGTTGTACCAATGATTCATGAAAAATTCGTGATACATAACATCAACCTTCCATTTTCTCATATTTTGATGGTCCTTTGGAATATTAGATGAACGTATATTTTAGGATATCTTACATCACATTCACCCACCATGCATCCATTCACTTTTACTTTTTCTAAAAGATCTATTAAAGTATTTATTTTCCATCCAAAAACAAAATCTCTTGATCTATAAATAACATAACCACCCTTAGAACAGTGAGAAAAATTGATCTTCTATATATTTTTTACTTTAAATGTTTTTAAATACAAAGAAAGTTGTATTCATCTAAGAGATTCTCTATCACAAAGTTGTTAATCATGTTTAATTATGCTTTATTATTCCTTACCCTTTGAGATGCGAGGACCATAGTAATTAGTTGGTTTTTTTTTTTCAATTAGTAATGCACATGAATGGAATTTCATTGTTTTCAACCATGATTTTGGTACATTCCTACAATTTTTACCATCCCAATTCATTTTTAACCTATGTTAATTTCAGGTCTTATTTTACCTTTTCCAAAGGTAAAGCCCCACATTGTGCACCCATATCTTAGCTTAAACCATAGATTGTATTAGTAATTTTCCCAATGAAGTAATTTCAAAAAATAAGTCTAACATTAGTCCTCTAACATTAAATGTTCCCATGTACATTAAAACATCTTCAAAGAAACATGTTTTTCATATGTTTTCATTTTTTTCGATGTGGATCTACTAAAAAATATGCAAAGTGGATAATCATTGGATGAAAAATTAAATTCCACAACCAGTGGGTACCTACACTTGACATTTGAGTAAAACCACAAGGAGATAAGCTGAAAATACAATTGAAAAAAATAGTTTTTTTCTTCCCCCACAAAAATTATTTACTCCTAAGGAAGACATCATCAACTTGAATCTTATTGATTATTTTAATGTTGATTTTGTCATTACATTTTTTGTTTTGAGGCCCATTTTTTACCTTGAAATTCCCCCAATGTCCTCTCATAGGATAACTAACATCATCACCAAGTTTCACACAAATGCCTCCTTTTTCTCCCAAATTTTACCAAAGAGTGACCTGTTAAAAGCCATATGTCTTGAAGCCCCACAATCCACACCTTCCATATCTAGACACAATGTTAGAAGACAAACAAGAGACTGTGGAGAAGGTGGTCTCAACTTGAGAGGATTCCCTCTTTACAGCTACTGTAATCCCAATTACAACCAATTTCTTTCACTTTCCCTGCTTCTTTAATGGACAATGGTTGGGCATAATTTATGACCTCATAGCATCAAAAACACATCACCTTACTCAAATCCTTCTTTCTTGTCCTTGTTTCTATCTTCTTCTCATAGAATTTATTGTTACCCTTTTACCTCCTCATTCCAAAGTTATGAAAAGGGTGGAATTTTTTCACAAGCATAGACAACCTGAACAAAAGGCCTCCAAGACGAAACAAAATACATTTGAAGCAATGGACACCAGCATATTGTCCACATTCATCCTAGTGGTCCCAAACTAGTATTTCAATTTTATGATCCTAATAATATATCCCACCATCATATCTAGCTTGGTCATGTAAATAGTTGAAACCTTGTTTCTCAAGGGCACTATCAAGAAGCACAAGAGCTTAGATGAAATAAAGTAATCAAAACCTCAGACATGTCCTTTATGATCATCTTATTTATAATGTAAGAGACTAGACAATCCTTGAATTAATCAAGAATGATATTCTTAGCCTTAGCCTCCTCCTTATGGTGAGTTTCCACCTATCCTAGACTGGCAAGTATTAAAACCACTTTCACAACGTGCTGCCAAAGATCATGTTCCTCCATAACCACAGATAACCTAAGTTTCCAAGGAAAATAATTGCAAGGTCCTTTCAACCTATCATATTGTCTAAGACTAAGAGTCACCTTTCAATTTGTATCAATCCTAAAGTGAACAAATCTTAAATATATGAAGTAGAAAAAACCCTCTTTAAGGTTCAAGAATTTTTCCTAAGAAATATAAGGTATCACATATAATTTTTTCAACAAGGCCAAATATATCTCCCAATTCTTTAGCTAAATACTAATTCCCTCTTCACCAAGAGGGTGATTTAGCAAGAAAGGTTTCATACCATGTACATTTAATAATTTCAATTTTGTTGTTCAAAGTAAAAAAAAATGCCTCTTCTTCATCTCTCCCTTATATTTACTCAACCCTATCCTCATACTTATCCATCATTTACCCCCCCCCCCCACACCTCTCCTTACACACCCACCCTACCTCACCCTCCATATCCTTTTCGCTCAATTTCTTTCTCTCCTCATTTTTTTTCTCTACTAATCCTCCTTGCCCCGTCCTCCTTTGCCTCAACCTCTCTTCTCTTCATCTCCCCCCCTACCTCACTTGCATACCCTTAGTATTTATCCTCCATTGCCTCACCCCTCAAAACACTTTCCCCTCCCTTTCCAATATCTTACCTCTACCATACCCACCTCATATCCCCCCTTACCTCCTCCCCTCTTCTCATATGTCTTCCCCATAACTTCCAACCTACTTACCCCATGGTTAATCTCCTCCTCCTCTCCCTTCAACTAAAATCATATACCCCCTCTCCTCCTAGTCCATATCCTTCTATTTCCATTCTCCTCCCTTCCCCTCTTATCCAATCAACTTACATTAAACTCCACATCCAATGGGTGCCTACACTTGACATTTGAGTAAACCTATAAGGAGATAAGCCAAAAATACAATTAAAAAGTAGTTTTATTTATTTTCCTTTAAAAATTCATAACTCTTATTTTATTATTCTAACTATTATTTTATTATTTTCCTTAGGAAACCCATTTTAGACATCAAAATTCCCCCACAATAGATTCCACTTCCATTGAGATGTCACAAGGTGATGTTCTTGAGTTGCATGTTGTTTTATTTGTTCCTAGCTTGAATAAAAATATTCTTTCAATTTCTTGTTTAGTAGTTGATAAATGTAAAGTTGCATTTGAGGGACAACAATGCACTAGCAATGATTATAGTGTAGATAGTCCAAGTACTTTAGCTAGATGTGTGTGAGTTGGTGTCCTTTATAAGTTGCTTCTTGATCCTGTGGCACTTGTGCATTCCAATGAAAGTTGGATGAAACTTCTAGATTTGAGGAGACATATGCAAAGCATACATGGTGGGATGTCCTGGTGATAGCTATAGAACCTATTGTGGAATTAATTCCAAGCTTGCAATTACTATGAGTGTTGTATAGTATAGGGATAGGCTTATTGGATTCTCTCTAAAAGAGGGATTTTACCTTGTTGACGTTGATACCTCTATTTTCCTAAAGGTTTTGAAGTGCATGGGTGAGATACCCATGTTACAAGATCTCGATATATTTAGTTGATGATTCTCGCTTGAGGGAAAATGGAGTTAGGAAAGTGGCTTACGATCCAAACATACATTATTTTAGATTAATATGTGGTTAGTGTTCTTTGTAGGTTAGATATGTGATGGTAGTATTTTGTGTTGATGGATATTTTACGTGACTTCCAAACCTTATAACATCTACATTCTAGCATAGTGGAGGATTGTGGTTAACCAAAATGTGAAGTTTTATGATGAAGTGTGATCTTCTAGTTCATATGTTTCTCCTTTAGATATTGAAAAAAATGAATAGGTTGATGATGCAAATACTAATTCACAGGAGAAATTTCAGTCAAATTTAGACATAGATGAGGTATTATGGGGGTGAATATGCCCTTACATTCTATCCTAGCAAGCAATAGGTTGAGATTTTTTTCTCAAACATCACATGGGGCATAAAAGCTCGTACAATTTCCTAGATATCTAGTGAGGATAAGTATACCTCCTAAGAGATACTCTAGCAACATTACATTGGTTTCTTCTATCTATCAACCATCTAGTGGTTCCGAGGAAAAGAGGTGTGAGGCCTTGATGGAGGATGATGCTTGGGTTGACTCAAAGACTACAAGTACATATTTTCAAATGGTAGGTTTTGTTGAGCTATAGATGGAGAAGAGAGGTGTTGGGAAAACTCTTTTGTCATAAAGAGTAAGTGTTAAGTATCAAGATTACTCTGAAAGTGTTTACCATGTATAGGGGTGCTTCTTGGGAAGGGTGGATGATGTATGATAGTCTTGGTTGTTTCCTGATGGAATTTCACGTTAAATGTTGCTTTCTCAATCATTTCTTGACAACATATGGATACTTGATTGGCATTTTTCCTTAGAGCATTTGAGGCCTATAAATCCCTGTGACTTATTCATGTAGTTGGCCCATCAAGGGAAGTTGCTTGGCTGGAGGATGCCTTACATTAGAGAAGGAGCATTGGATATTCTAGAGGAAGGTATTGACCTTAGACATCATGGGGTTGCTTTGATGGTTACGTGGAGCCTTACACTTGAATTTAGGACACTTAGGTTGAGGGAATGGACTTTTAGGTGGGTTTATTTGGAAATGGCACATTGACTTGGAGAGGCATTGGAAAACTCAAGAGAGGAGAAATGTACCTTAGATAAGGAGCACCCTTACCATGGAGTCTTTTTTGTGGATTATAATCACCTTATAGTTTTGACATGTGTCACTTGTAGGAGGGATGCTTAAAATGTATGGACCTGCATGATCCAATAGGGAGGCGGATGTAAATTATCTTCATCGGTTTTATGATCTAGTAGGTGACTAAATGGCATCTTTATTTTGCTAACAACAGGTCTCAATTATGGGGTGTGTATTAAATGTTTTACTTAAAAATTCCACATGGTGCATGCCCGTTTTAATTGCGTACTTTCTAGAAAACAATGGCACAAACCCTAGTACTCATATGTTGGGTCGATGTCATTAGAAGGTTGACTTCACTTGGGTGAATTGAGCCTTGGATATAAGTAGGATATGTACATAAATAAGCTTACTATGTGAGTGTTTAATTTCCATTTTTTAGAAGTTGTAGTTCTGAATTTCAAGTATTATGAGGAGAGGACTCCCGGCAAATAAAGTTCCAGGAAGATTTTCTAGTTTTACAAGTTCAATATAGTTTTTGACTCCATGCCTAATGGTGAAGGATACTAGTCTACAGTTTCTTAGCACCTTGCCAACAAGGCACTATCCCCCATTGGAGTCGATGTTGACACCTGTCATACCATCTCGTTATTATGTCAAACGGTCCAATTTGTATCTATGCTACAGAAAAAGGATGGGTGCAATCTTGGAAAACCAAAAAGGAAATGCCAAAGTCCAAAATCCAAAGGAGAACTGACATTCGGAGGCCGATATCAAAAGGGAGAGCCAAGAAGGGAAATCCTAAGTCTGAAAGCCAAAAGGGATGGCTGACCATCGAGGCCCAATATCGGAAGGATCAGCAGGCAACATAATCGAGATATTGACGACCAAAAACAAAGTATAGCCAAAGTTAAAAGGTGAAGGTCGACCATTTGGACCTTGATTTTGGAGAAGCTCAACACATTGGAACTGGAATTTTGGAGGGTCAGTTATTTCATAACTTTGGATAATGGGAGTTTCGTAACTCCTCAACAAATGTAATTCCTTGGAAAGTGCCAAAGTTGCGGAGAAGGGAAAATACAAAGGAAATCATAGAAAACCAAAGTACCAATGCTTCAGGTGGATCTCCAAACGCCAGTGGCATGGAAAAGGCTCAAAATTCAAAGTGGCTGAAAGACAATTAACTTGACATCAGATCAAAGTGCTCGTCGCCCTAATTCCAACGATGTGAACGACACTCCAATCCGAGTTTGGATGAGGAAGATAGTGGCAGTCAAAGTTGGGTTGACTTTTTGCTAACTGGCCAGGATTAATGAAGACACAATTTGGACTTTTTTCGGCAGACGGAATCCGGCCAACTCTGGCCAGATTCCAGGCGAAATTGTCGCCTCGTTAAAATGACTCCTTCGTCTCAAAATCAGGATTTTAACAAACGACCATATTGTTTTAATAACAAAATTTATTAAAAAAAAGGGTGGCGGGCCATGACCCCCAGCCCCTCCCCCCACACTATGGAACTGCACAAGGTCGCGTTGAAGATTGGGTGGGCCAGCCCTTGGGCACGGACCCAACCCCCTTAACACAAAAACATGCATGGAAAGGTGGGCCGACCCTTGGGGCGCGGACCCAACCTTAACCCTTCTGCCTTAATAAGGATATGATCTGACAATAGGTGGAGTGGGCGAGTCGCCCAAGGTGGGCCCAGCCCGAACCTATTTTAAAATAACATTTTTGTTTTGTAAAAAAAGGAGGAGGCGGGGTTTGACCACTTGACCTCCTCCATAATAACTGGATCGTAAACCAACTCACCAACAAAACTCTTGCGAAGTCTATGAGCCTATTTTTTATTTAAAACTCAGTTCATCAATGTGCCCAGGTAGAGGAGGGAGTGCACGTAGTTCGAGGCATATTTTTGCAGGAGGGCCAAATTTTCACTTTGATAGATTTTGACAAATTTTATATGGTTTCAGCATTTCTCGACTCCACGAATGCAATGGCGCTGTCCCTTTCTCCATCAAAGTTCTGAATTTTTTGGCCATTTATCAGTATGGAGGTATAAAAATCCTTTTTGTAATTGATGCTTGTACTCTTCTTTATCATGCCACTTAATGAATGAAGGCCTCCCCATTGATCGAGCAGGGCTCGGAGACGTAGTCCAAGTCAGACGAACTCCGTTATCAAGTTTCTTGTCTTCTTTCATGATTTATGTGTTTCTCCTCTTCTCCCATGTGCACATTAAATTTTCTATGTTAAGCTACAATTTATGCATGTAATTCTTTAATACATCTATAAGCAAAAGCTTTTGGATCAAGTGGTATCAGAGCAGGTCTTTTTAGATGTGAATTGCATGTTTGTATGCTAACAAGAAACAGGCTTCGAAGAGGCGAAGGGAAACTAAATTCTTTCGATCCCGAAGTGGGGCGTGCACATCGAAGGAGAAACATTGCAAATGAAGAGGCTCATTATGAAGAGGAGCTCAATTTTTGCAAAACCTTCTATGCAATGGCAGAAAATGTTGGTCAGTTGCTTTCAAGGTTGGAGAAAGCAGAAGGGAAAAAGGCAAAAGAATAAGTTTCAGTGCATGGAAATGGTGAAGAAGAACCCCCTCCTTCTCCTTCCATGAGTGAAAATTCCTCTTCCTCTCATCACCATCATCATAGAAATTCAAGGGATGCATCTAAGAAACCTTTCTTTAAGTTAGATGTCAAATTTGATCTTCCCATGTTTAACGGTGAAAGTAATGCAGAAAAGCTTAATAACTGGATTAGGCATATTGAAATCTAATGCAAGATTCAGCAGATCGAAGAGGACGAGGCAAAGATTCAGCTGGCCTCTCTTCGGCTAAGTAGCACTGCTCTCGTTTGGTGGGAGAGCAAATTGCGAAGCAATAAGAGTGTGGGTAATCTTCTTTCCTCATGGCCTAGTTTCATTTCTGCATTAAAGGAATAATTTTATCCCTTGGGTTAAAAACAAAAATGCAAGGCAGATGACGGGATGTTCAAAGCTTTACAGAGGAATTTAGAAAACAGGCACTTAATTTAGGAATTGCACTTGACTCACCTGAAGTAGTAACTATGTATATTGGATCATTACATAGTTACCTTAGACATTCATTATCATTGTTTGAACTAACTACTATTGACTCAGCTAGTGTAAAGGCCATCCATCTTGAGAATAGGGGCAAAAATGAAAGATATGATCGTTTCAAGAAACCACCTTTCAAACCTCCAAATGGAAAACCCAAAGTGAAAGGAAAAGGAAAGGAGAAGAGGACGATATCAACCAAGAAAGATGAAGGAGAAAGACCTTATTGCACTCACTGCAAAAAGGAAGGTCATGACGATGATCATTGTTGGAAACTATACCCGAAAAAGAGACCAAAGAAGTATGGAGGAAAAGGCAAGCAGAAGACAGTGGCAACTATGCAGCAAGACCTTAGATTCGATTCTGGAGATGAAGCATTGACAACAGCAGTAGGAACAAAAGGTACTCTTACACTTCATGTTAATTTTGAATCACATGAAGGCACTAGTTCAATAGATGAGTCTCTTCCTAATGAATGAAAGAGAATTGAGCTATTTCATATTAGAGTTATCATAAATCATCCAAAAGTGGAAACTCTATTTGATACCAGATCCCAAGCAAACTTAATTTTAGAGTCCTTGGTAAAGAAGCTAGGCAAAGAAACCAAACCACATCCAAAACCTTACCCACTTGGATGGATACATGATAAAGCAAAATTGAATGTAACTAAGCAATGCAAGGTTAAAGTTGTGATCGCTTCTAAGTTAGTGAATGAGGTAAAACTTGATGTGATACCATTGGATATATGTGGCATGGTGTTAGGGAGTCCATATCTATATGATAGAAATGCAATCTTCTTTCATCATGAAAACAAATATCAAATCACAAAAGATGGGGTAGAATATATTGTAAGGGCTCATCAAACTAAAATCAATGCTAGCCTTGTAAGTGCAGGACAAATGAAGAGGTTGGTGAATTCCAATAAGGGTTGCATGCTTATGGCTGTAAGGGGGAAAGATGTAGAATTATCTGATGCTTTCCAAGGTTCTGATCATGTGCATGAAAAGGAATTATGTGATGAATTTCTAACTATGATGAGATGTTTCAGGAACCAATGGGATTACCTCCGAAGAGGGAAATCCAACATGAGATCCATTTCCAGCATGACGCTCATTTACCAAATATTGGCATGTACAGGATGTCGACCATTGAGATGGGGGATATCAAAAAGCAGGTGCTGGAACTATTGAACCAAGGGGTCATTAGATCGAGTACTTCTCCATGCAACTCACCGATTATCTTAGTGCTGAAGAAATATGGCACATAGAGGATGTGCGTGGATTACCGAGCACTAAACAAAATCACGATGAATTGGAAAACTGCCTTCAAGACGAAACAAGGGTTGTTCGAATGGATGGTGATGCCATTCGGACTTTGCAACGCTCCAACCAATTTCATGAGGGTTATGAATGATCTCTTTAGGCCTTTCATTGATGAATTTGTTCTTGTATATCTAGATGATATTCTTGTCTTTAGTAAAAGTTGGAATGAACATGTATGCCATGTGAAGAAAGTGCTTGATGTATTGAAAAAAGAAAAACTCTATGTGAAATTGTCAAAGTGTGAGTTTGGGAAAAACTCTTTGGTTTACCTAGGTCATATTGTTGGTCATGGTCAGTTAAAAATTGATCCTTCTAAAGTTGAAGTGTGATCCGGATTTAAACAGGAACGCAACAAATTACAGAGATAACCATAAACACAGAGATGCAATGGAAATAATACTTCATTTCATTAATGTAAAATACTGAAATATGCTTACAAACAGAAATGGAAATACACCATCTAGGGCGATGGTAGCTTATCTCTGAGAAGAGATGTGGCGGCTACTTGCCTCTGAACTGTGTTACAATGAGGCTCGAAGGCCTATTTATTGTTGAGGAACAATGGAAAACCCCTAACATCCCAAAACCTAACCCTAGAAAATGAAACGCCAAATTGTGGGCCCCGTTTTGGGTAAGTTCGTACATCAACTTCCCAGAGTCGTAAATTTGGCACCCGATCTTCGTTTGACACGTACAATAGCTCGTTAGAAAGATATATCGGAGAAGTACAACTTTTGGAAGAGAAACATCGGTCCATGTACCCATGTTGCTCCCAGATTTCCCAAAAAATGTCGTTTAGGGCCCCAAAACGGCTCCGAAAGTTCAAGACCTGAAAAACTGCTAAAAATAATAAATTGTGCTACAATTATGGAAACTGAAAAACTGAAAGAGACAGTTGTGGGGGTCCAAGTGGGATAGGTGGGTGGCCACCAACATCCACCTGGATCAAAGCGATTGTAAATTGGCCTAAGCCTACTAGCGTAACCGAGGTTCTCAACTTTTTGGGTGCAGTACAGTATTGGAGGAGATTTATTGCCAATTTCTCTATTATTGCAACACCTTTACACGCATTGACAAGTGTAAAGCAAATATTTCAATGGGGAGGAAATCAGCAGAAGTCCTTCAAAACATTGAAAGAAAAGAACAGCACGGCACCGGTCTTGGCCTTACCAGATCTCCAACAGCCATTCGAGATTGAGACAGATGTCAGTGGATATGCCATGGGAGTTGTACTGATGCAAAAAAATAAGCCGATATGTTACCATTCAAAGAAATTCTCTCAGGTTGTGATAAACTATCCCACTTATGACAAGGAGTTATATGCCTTGGTCCAGAGTGTGAAAAAGTGGAAACACTACCTGATCGGCAAGGAGACCATCATCCATACGGATCATCAGCCCTTGTAGTATCTTCAGTCACAAACCAAGTTGCAACAATCTCATCATTTTAGGTGGATGGGTTTTCTTCCGTAGTTTCATCTGGTAATAAAGTATAAGAAGGGCACTAGCAACAAAGTGGTCGATATGCTATCTCTCCCTCCAATTTCTGCTTTTGTTATTTTGCATAATGCTTCATTATCTTTTGAAATTTATGTTGAACAGTATGCTAACGATGATGACTTTAAGGAGATTTATGCAAAACTAACCCATGGTTCACAGGTGGACAAATATCACTTGCAGGGGAAACTATTGTATCACCTTGGCAAATTGTGCATACTCACAGGAGAAAGGGTACATGTAATCTGGGAGGCCCACACCTCCCTTGTGTTTGGTCATTTTGGTGTTGAAAAAACTTTGTGTCATGTTCAAATATTTTGTTTTTGGCCTCATATGAAGAACATCATGACTCGCTATGTAAAGGGATGTGTGATGTGTTCTATTTCAAAGCCCTCTAATAGAAAACTTAGGCTCTACACACCACTCCCTATTCCAAGTCATCCATGGGAAAGTGTGTCGATGGATTTTGTAGGAGGTTTGCTTTTGTCTAGGAAAAGTCACAACTATTTGTATGTCGTCCTTGACCATTTTAGTAAGATGTGTATTTTAATGCCTTGTAAAAAGCAGATCACTACAGAGCAGACTGCTTATCTTTTCTTTTAGTATGTTTGGGTCCATTTTGGGTTGCCCACATCGATTGTGTCAGATATGGACTCTCGTTTTCTCAGAGAGTTTTGGACCAGCTCGTGGAAGATGATGGACACCAAGTTGAAAGAAGCACGACATTTTGTCCACAGACTGACGAACTAACAGAGGTTGTCAACTGCACCCTGGCACACTTATTGCGAGGCTATTGTGGGAAACATCCTAAGTTGTGGGATGAGCATCTTCCAAATGTGCAACATTCCTACAATCGAGGAGTGCACTCATCTATGCATCGTTCACCATTTGAGACATGTTTTGGCTACCTGCCAAAAGACCCTTTTGATATGGTCTTTGGAAGGAAAGATGACTCCTATGGACGTGATGACAAGGACAAAGCGCAGTGGTTCATTCAGCGGATCTAGTTGATTCACCAAGCAATACAGGAGAAGTTGGAGAAAAGTCAAGCCCAGTACAAGGCTCGACATGAAAAACACCGAGTCGACCATCAATTTCAAGTGGGTGACAAAGTGTGATTCCATATCAGCAAGGATAGGATGAAGGGAGAAGGGAAGAAGTTACGACCAATCCAGTATGGTCCATTCACCATCTTGGAGAAGATTGGAAACAATGCCTTCCATCTCGATTTACCGATATATATGCAAATGTACTCCGTAGTGAATGTGGAAAACTTAAAGTTGTATGAGCCACCATTGATTATGGACACTGAAGAGGTGGGCATAGTTCCTACAGTTGATGACTTTGCACCAGAGTACCTCGGTGAGTTACCTGAAGATATCATCCTTGACAGAAGAACCAGGACTTCACGATGAGGAGATGTGGAATACCTTCAAGTTGGTTTCAAGGGGATGCACCCTAGAAAGGCAAAATAGCTTGGGAAAGAAAGAGTGATGGAACAATTCCCTCACTTGACAATTTACTAATAAAGCTTTTGGCGGTCCAAAAGCTCCTCAATGGGGAGGATTGATCCAGATGGATCTCCAGACACCAATGGCATGGCAAAGGCTCAAAATTCAAAGTGGCGAAAAGATCATTAGCATGACATCAGATCGAAGTGCTCGTCACCTTGATTCCAACAGTGTGAACAACACTTCAATCCGAGTCCGGATGAGGAAGATAGAGGCAGTCAAATTTGGGTTGACTTTTTGCTAACTGGGCAGTATTAATGAAGACACAATTTGGACTTTTCCTAACAGACGGAATCCAGCCAGATCTGTCTAGATTTCGGGTGAAATTTTCGCCTCGTTAAAATGACTCCTTCAGCTCAAAATCGAGATTTTAACAAACGACCATATTGTTTTAATAACAAAAATTATTTAAAAAGGGGTGGCGGGCCACCAACCCCGCCATCCCAAACCTTATCAATGGCATTATTAGTGGAGGGGTGGACCACGACCTCTAGCCCCTCCCCCCACACTACGAAACTGCATAAGGCCATCCTGAAGATTGGGTGGGCCGGCCCTTAGGGCACGGACCCAACCCCCTTAACACAAAAACATGCACGGGAAAGGTGGGCCGGCCCTTGTGGCACACACCCAACCTTAATCCTTCTGCCTTAATAAGGATATGATATGGAAATAGGTGGAGTGGGTGGGTCGCCCAAGGCGGGCCCAAATCGAACCTATTTTAAAATAGCATTTTTGTTGTGTAAAGAAAGGAGGAGGCGGGGTTTGACCGCCTGACCTCCCCCATAATAACCGAACCGTAAACCAACTCGCCAACAGAACTCTTGTGAAGTCTGTCAGCATATTTGTTATTTAAAACTCATTTCATCAGTGCACCCAAGCAAAGGAGGGAGTGCACGTAGTTCGAGGCAGATTTTTGCAGGAGGGCCAGATTTTCACTTTGTCAGATTTTGACAAATTTTATATGGTTTCAGCATTTCTCGATGCCACGAATGCAATGGCACTATCCATTTATCCATCAAATTTCTGCATTTTTCGGCCATTTTCTGCATGGAGGTATAAAACTCCTTTTTGTAACTAATGCTTGTAGTCTTCTTTCTGTCAGACCATGCAGTAATTCCTCAAAATCAATTTGTTTCTATTCATTCAAGTTGGTCTTTATTATATACATGAGGGAGATACTGTTCACTTCATCTCCTGGTGACTATTCACATTTCTTATTATTTATTTACATCTGTTACACTTATTCACCCAATCCTGATGATTAGGTGTCAACATTCCCCCCCTTAATCTGAAGGGATGTTGGTGAGTCCAAGCATCGTTCTGAATCGTTCAAGCTTTTCTCTTCCAAGCGCTTTGGTGAAGATGTCTGTAATTTGCTCATTTGTGGAAAAATGGCGGAGATAGATTGTTTTGGCCTCAACATGATGTTGAATCAAATGATATTTAGTATTGATGTGCTTTGTTTGATCATGGAACTTTGGGTTCTTGGCCAACTTTATTGCCGAGGTATTGTCAATCATGAGTGGAGTCGATTGTACTTGTTTTACCTGCAAATCTTGAAGAATTTTCCTGAGCCACACAATTTCTTTTGTTGCCTCAGTTGCTGCTACATATTCTGCTTCTTTTGTGGAATCTGCTGGAACTGATTGTTTGCATGATCTCCAGGAGATAGCTCCTGATCCAAGACTTATAGCATAACCTGAAGTAGATACCCCAGTTTCTTTGTCTCCATCGAAGTCTGAATCAGAGTATCCAATCAAACTGAAGTCGTCCACCTGTGTGTACTTGAGTCCAAAGTCTTGAATTCCCCTCACGTACCTCAGAACTCTTTTTGCAGCAGACCAATGTCCCTCACAAGGCTTTTGCATAAACTTGGAGAGGATTCCAACAACAAACGAAATGTATGTTCTCGTAGTAGTTAGGTAGTTGAGACTTGAGCATCCTCAAATTCTTTTCCTTCAATGGATGTGAGCTTTAAGTTTTGTTCCATTGGAGTAGTAAGAGGATTGCATTCTGTCATGCCAAACTTGTTCAACAGATATCCAATGTACTTATTTTGAGAAAGAAATATGGACTTCGGATGTTGAGTTACTTCAATACCAAGATAGTAATGAACATAGCCCAAATCAGTCATTTCAAAACCTTTCCTCAATTCCTTCTTTATGGATGCAATGTAGCTTTCATTGTTCCCTATCATCAAAAGATCATCTACATATACCACAATATATACAACTGTTTTGCCAACTTTCTTGACAAATAAAGTTACATCATCAAGATCATAATGTTTGAAATTGATTTTCAGAAGATGCTCAGTTAGTTTTTCATACCAGGCTCGCGGTGCTTGTTTGAGGCCATACAAGGATTTCACAAGTTTTCATACTTTATGTTCATGTCCTTTCACATTAAATCCTTCAGGCTGGGACATAAAAACATTCTCTTTCATATCTCCATCCAAGAAAGCAGTTTTTACATCCATTTGATGGACTTTCCAACCGTTCTAAGCTGCTAGGGCAAAGAGTGTCCAGATGGTACCCCATTTTGTTGTGGGGGAAAAGTCTCCTCATAATCAACCCCTTCCTTCTGTGCAAAACCTTTTTCCACAAGCCTGGCTTTGTGCTTATCAAGTGAGCCATTAGCGTTATACTTGTTCTTGTAGACCCACTTGCAGCCAATTAGTTTGGTTCCTAATGGAGGATTAACCAGCTTCCAAGTGCCATTCTTTATGAGGGCATCATACTCGTTTTTCATCGCTTCTTTCCATTCATCATGAGAAGTAGCTTCTTTGAAGGAAGTTGGTTCGAAATCTGTAGACAAATTAAATTCACAATAATAAGAAACATCCATATCAACATGGGAATTAGAGTCATCTACATCACCTCTATTTTGTCGGTTTGAATTTCTAGTTCCTGTCTTTCCAATCTCATTAGGATGAACACTTTCAAGTGTCTTTGTTAGCCACTTTGGGGGACCTTTCTCAGATGGTCCAGGCTGCTCCGTTGATTGAGTTGGGATTGAATCAGGATTGAGTCTCCCAATTCTATCAATCACATCACTTAAAGTATCATTCGTTGTTGGAGTTTCATGCGGGGGAGAGAGTTCTTCAGAAGAAGATTCCAGAGGTTGATTTAGTATAGGAATCCCCCATTCAAGATGTGGAATCTGATTATCAAATTCTTGAAATGATTTTGCATTTGCGAATCTAGCCAAGCGATCAAGTTGCCAGTCAACAACATTGTCAGTTTTGGATGATTCAAGAAAGATTACATCTCTAGATACAACAAACTTTTTATTGACTTCATCATAGAGACGGTATGCTTTGGAGGTGTTTGAATACCCCAGGAAGATACACTTACGACTTCTTGCACCAAGTTTGTTTCTATGTACCTTTGGTATCAAGGCATAACAGGTGGAACCAAAGACCCTAAGATGCTTTGCCGAAGGAAAATGCCCATACCACATTTCATAGGGAGTCTTGTTTCTGATAGCATTAGATGGACATCTATTCTTTGTATATGCAGCACATAGAACTGCATCAGCCCAAAACATCAATTTTACATTTTTTAAAAACATCATGGAGCGCACCATATTTAAGATTGTCCTATTCATTCTTTCAGCTACACCGTTCTGTTGGGGATTATAAGGCACAGTTTCTTGATGTTTGATCCCATGTTGGCGAAGATAGTTTTCAAATTCATTTGAAGTGTATTCTTTACCATTATCAGTGTGAATAGATCCAATATGGATTGTGCATCATTTTCAATCCATTTATGGAAGTTCTTGAATGTTTGAAAAGCATCAGATTTGTTCTTCAATAAATAAACCCAAGACATTCTGGAGTAGTCATCAATAAATGTCATCATATATTTTTTTCCATTTGAACAAGGAACAGGCATTGGACCACATAAATTTGAATGAATGAGTTCAAGTTTTCTATGTGCTCTTGAATGTGAATCATGAAAAGACTGTTTGCTATGCTTTCCTAGAATACAAGCATCACATTGCTTAAGTTTTCTAGGAATTGTAGGCAAACCAGCAACACCATTTTTCTTCAACAAGCGGAGGCTGTCATAGTTCAAATGTCCAAATCTATCATGCCATAATAAACTTGATGGAAGTTTACCTTCTTCATAATGAGAGTTGTATGAGAAATGTTGTGCACCAGCAGAGTTACCTTGCAGCTTGAGAAGCCTTTCTTCTTCTATCCCCCTCATGACAAGTGAGTGGTCAGATGCTTTTCTCACCTCAAGATTGCCATCAAACATATGAATGGAGTGACCTTGCTGGCGGATGTGGACCAAGGACAACAGGTTTCTCTTTAGTTGTGGCAGATATAGAACATGATGCAGAAGAAAGTCTGGAAGACCAGGCAATTTAAGCCTGATTGTGCCAAGCCCTGATGGCTTGAGTTTTGATTGGTCTGCAAAGTATACTACTCCATCAACATTGTCAGTAAATTCTTCAAAAAAATCTTTTCTATGAGTCATGTGGCAAGTTGCTCCTGAATCAAGCAACCAATCATTTTTCCAAGAAGCAAGTGAAGCATTAAATAAATCTTTGTTTACTCCGATATTACATTTCTCCACAACATAATGAGCGGATTCAGGTGCTTTACCTTTGTCTGTGTCATTAGTTTTACCTTTCGGTTGGTTTCTTTGCTGCTCAATTTTGTCCCAAGGTAACCTGCATGTAGAGGCATCATGTGATCCATTTCTTTTACAGCGTATGCAGTGCAAATCTGACTTTTCTCCTTGAGAGTGTCTACCCCCCTGCCTCTGAAATATCTTCCTCTTCCTCTTAGACCACCTCTTCCTTTGAAAGAATCTTGAGCAAGATTCTTTTCTTTATGAGCAAGGCACACAACCTCTTCAGAAGATTCAGGGGTTGTCTTCTTTCCAAAATCTTTCTCTCCTTCAGCAAATTTTTTCATAAGAGAGTCAAAGGTAATCTCTTTGAGATTTCCATTTGCTTGCAATGACTCAAGATAATTGGAGTAAGTAGGATAAAGTGCCTTGAGAAAAGTGATAAGAGGAATATCCAATTCAACCTTAGTGGCTTTGATATCATGTATTATAGATTTTACTTCGGATGCAAGAGCAAGAGGATCATTATTTTGTAATTCAAGAGTGAAGAGTTTAATCATGAGTTGAACAACTTCCAGTGCAGAATGTGAGTCATAAAGTTCTTTCAGCATTTGTAAGGCTTCAAAAGCAGTTGAAAATGGTGAAATATGGCGACTCACCTCTTCACTTACAGATGTTGCAATTAATGCATAGGCTTTGTTGTTCTTATTTTCCCAAATGGTGAACTCTTTGTCTGAGGTAGGTTGTTTTGGCTCTTTGTCTCCTTCTCAAACACACACTCCTTTCCACAACTCATTGAAAATGAGGGTGTGTTTTATCATCCAGGACCACTCAAGATAGTTCTCCTTGCCAGTGAGAACTATTCCCACAATGTATATGATTGAATGCATTGTAAAATCTGAGTGTTGTAAAAATACTTTTGTTGATAGAAAAAATACTTTTGCTAATAGAAAATTTTATAAAGTTGACGTGCACTTCATATATTATATGCCCATTCTATATGGCTCAACGTATAAGATTTCAACTGATTTTTAATGGCATCTTTTCTCAACACATGCACCATGGATACCATACATATTTCTGAGCTAATGCAAAAAAAATCCAATGCATCAAATAAAAGGCATTCAGAGCATGCATACACAGTCTTCAAAAAATGTTTAATGCACATGAAGCATATATTGTATACAGATCCACTAGCGCTCCCACCACTAGCCACAGTAGACCAGAACTTCTTCAAGGTAATGAAAAATTTGTGTATGGTAGTAGAGAGGAGGGGAGGTCTGCGTATTACCAATGCTTATTTTTGGGAGCAGCGTGGAGAGAGCAGCTCATTGGAGGTCTGTGTATGGAGCGTTTCAAGAACTGGAACTTCAGCAAGGAGGACGCAAGCGGATAAGGTATTGGCAGAGGCGTTGGGTGAAAAGAAATTTGCATCAGAGATGATGAATTTGGTACATCATTTCGAAGGAAAATGCGGAGTGGAAGTAGACGTGGTGAGTTGCAAATGTTGTGGGCAAAATGGAGAATGCATGCCTACTTACATAGCCCTCATCCGAGACATGTTTTGTGGGAAATGGGTGTGTGGACTCTGCGCCGAAGTCGTGAAAGACGAATTCCGCAGATCAGGCAACAAATACAAAGGGATAGAGGAAGCTCTGTAGCATAACGGTTGTTTGTTGGAACCTCCTAAAACATGCTATGAGTTTGATTAGCTGCACCTCCAGTCGAAAAAGAAAAGCGGTACTTTACAGTACCCTACCTCTCATGGTGCACATCGCTTTCTGCAACAGTTTTGGAGAGGCGTAATGGAAGCCCAAGAAGTCCCAATAGTTGTTTGGCCATTGTCCTGGTAGTACCAACGCATATGCAGTTGCCACCGAGCAGAACAGTTGGAGGGCGAACTATTCAAAAACGTATATGAAACTGTATGGACGGTTGGAGCAGGCTTCAGGAAACTGACACTAGGAAGAGGTGTGAGTTTTGCAAAATAGGCAGAACATAGGTAGGAAACTGACACCAGGAGTTACACAAAAGCTAATTTTGGGAGCTGGCTCTGATACCATGTCAGACCAGGCAGTAACTCCTCAAAATCAATTCGTTTCTATTCATTCAGGTTGGTCTTTAATATATACATGAGGAAGAGACTGTTCGCTTCATTTCTCGGTGACTATTCATATTTCTTATTATTTATTTACATCAGTTACACTTATTCACCCAATCCTGATGATTAGGTGTCAACACTTTCTCGTGCCACTTAATGAATAAAGGACTCCCCATTGATCGAGCAGGACCCGGAGATGTAGTCCAAGTCGAACGAACTATGTTATCAAGTTTCTTGTCTTCTTTCATGCTTTATGTGTTTCTCCTCTTCTCTCATGTGCACATTAAGTTTTCTATGTTAAGCTACAATTTATGCATGTAATTCTTTAATACATCTATAAGCAAAATATTTTGGATCAATCGAGGGATCCTTTCTCTCTCCTCTGAAGAAGACACAAGGCAATAGATAATTGGCTCCGAGAAGCTGACAAGGCAGATGACGTCAGCATGACATGGTCATACAGTGAACACGTGTTAGTCAATTTCAACTTTTTTTAGGGCCAAATGGGGTGAATTTGGGTGTTAATTGTCACCACTCAAGTGGTTCCACGTGGAAATGATGACATCAGCGTGATGTCACCTCAAAGGTTAGCATATTAGATGTTGGAAATATCATAATACCTTTATAAAAAAATCAAAAAGTTTTGATGAAGGGGGCTCCGATGAGGACTAGCCCCTGGTCACAAGGATTCCAAAAAAACCAGAGCAGAGTGATGGTCTAGCACCTAGGTGCTTTAGAAAATATAAGAGGTCAAAGCTTTCAGAATCCCTCTGTAATTTCATTTGAGAAAAGTTATGATGGGAGGCACTTCCGATGTGGAATGGAGTTTGTTATAGAAGCCCAAAGAACCAAGTGGCAAGAGCCAATACACTACCAGATAGGCCCCTGACAGGATCCTAAAGACCTCAACGCTTAAGCGCCAAGCATTCGGTCACAGCACCCGATCACATGGAGGAGAAATTGGAAAAGGGTCTATGCAACAAGGAGTTAATGGAAAATCAAGACATCATAATATGGTACCATCCTCTTAATAGAAGTTACGATATACAAGGCTCGAGAATATCCAACGCAATGTTGTATGAAAGCCTCCGGTCACAAATCATAATCCTATGGTCGATAAACAATAAAGGGGGTGAAGTCATCAGAACTCTGTGAAATCGTAAGACTTTTCTAAAGAAAATCACAACGAAGGAAGGCTCTGATATTGTAGTGCTCAAGTATTATGCTAATGGTCCCAAGTGACAATCCTATGGAGGTAAAACAAGAAGGTTATTAAGAGAAAATGGGATTAGAGCATCGGGATGATATGATTTCGTAACATTTATTTCAAATGGAGTTACAATAGAAGAAGGCTCCAATACTGCAACCCCCCAAGTGCTATACTAGTGGTCACACATGGTGTTTCTATGGTATATGAACAATAAGGGGCTAAGCACAAAATGGCTCAAGGCATCAGAACTTTGGATTTTCATGATGTCGTGTTAAAGGAAGTTACGATGAGTCGCAGCTCTAAGGTTGCACTATGCTATATCATAAGATGTATTAGGCCCCCAAAGTGAACCACATAAGTAATAAAGGAGTGGATGGGTCAACAAATAAGCTACAAAGGCACTATAACACCACCACACTCAACCACGTCCAGCTCCAGAAAGGGGAAGTTTCAAGTTGTTAAAGGGAGAAAGCGACAGGCGAACTAGCCGGTAACCGTGGAGGGATACCATGGCCTAATCATAGGTAATAAGAGGAATTGGCATTCGAGATATTTTGTTGTGTCCATCATGACCCCTCATGTTTCTCATGTTTTGTTATTTTGTTAATTTTTCCATTTTCAAGAAAAGAAACGAATCTGTTTTGTAATCATTAGGACAACTAGAATATTCACACGCTTAGACAGCTAAAGCATTTTGGGATGTTTTGTAACTCTTGTTTGAGCTCTCTCCCTGTATAAGGGAAGAAGAAACTCATTAGAAAGGTTCTAAAATTTTGTTTGCAAGGGTCTGACTTCTATCTTTGGAGGGATTGTGAGTTCTATTTGCAAAGAAAGAGGTTCCAGTTTTTGTTCAATTACTTTTTCATGAGGTGGTAATTGTTATACAAAGCTCAACAGTTTGAGCTTCTGATATGGACTCCATTTTTTAAGATTAATGAAGAAGACCTGGTGATTCCAAGCATGGTAATGTGTAGTATGTGTTCTTCCTCTGTGTGTCACTTCATATGTGTTTCTCTTCCTAAAAAAAATGCGTAAGTAGTAGTTGTTGGATTCACTTATAAATCATGGATTTACTTATGTTATATTGTAGCATACAATACCTGTGATATTATATGCTAAATCCCTTAAATGTGCTTCATAATTATTTCACTTAATTTCCTTATTCTTTCATGACACTGTTGGGATTTATTACTTAGGATTTTGGGTGTGTCTAGCCCTCTATGCTAAATCCCTTCCTTATTTTTCTCCTCCCGATATTTACTGCAATGAAAAATTGAGTTGCATTTACTGTGTATAGGCCACCAAACTTGGACATTTATTCTTGGGGTGATCTATATTGTTTAGGTATATGTTTGAATCTACCTCCGTGAAAGGTAATTGAACCAAATTTAAAAATCATTTTTCATTTTTCTCTTGTGTAGAAATTAATTGTCTTCAAGAGAGACTAAGATGTCCTAGGCATTAACCTCTCCTCAACCCAAGGGTTGTCTCTAAGAGCTACAACATCTTATAGCATTGTTGGTAGCGAAAGAATCAAAATATATTTCCCTGGGTACAACATTTGTATACCCCTAGGTTAAGTGAGTAAGAGGGGGTGTGGGTTGAAGATATCCCACCTTAGCAACTCCACTGTTTAAATCTTTGTTTGATCATCCTGGCTTTCAAAAGGCCTCATAATCACTCTGACACTTCTTGACATAAAACTCTCCCTGAATTCAACGCTGAGATCTCTCACCTAAAGGGGTTTTCAAAATGACTCTTCCTGCATTCTTGGCCAACAAATTCACCCCATTAGAATTTTCTTTCGTCGTTGGTTACCCACATCATGTTCTTACATTTCAAGAATGGTTTACCTATTTGCCTAGATTCAATGAAAACATAGATGGAAGCCCGACCCAACACCTTAAGGAATTTCATGAATGCATGGAGCAACAGGGTATTGTTCATGAAGATGTGAAAATGAAATTGTTCATGTATTATTTGGATACGGATGCCATGGTTTGGTACATAACACTACCTCATGGCAACATATCTTCTTTCAAGAGCTTTCACATAGCATTTAGTTGTTTTTACAAAAGATTATATCCACCAGCTTCTCTGTTTAAAGATTGTTGTGAATATTTTAATGTTGAAAATCTTTCCAAGACTAATGATGTTGTTGAAGATATTTGTGGAGCTCAATTCCATGAAGACATATACTTGCATCAAGAATCATTGCCCAATAATCAAGAAAAGGAAGACGAAGACATTGTTAAGCTGCAAATAAACCCTCAAAAATAATATTTTGTTGAAGTTGATGGTTCTCCTTTATATCATTTGCATGACTCAGATGTGGAATTGGATGTTGTAGAACCACAACAGTTATAGTCATCGGAAGATGCTAAAAAAAGGTGGCTGACAACGGGATTAACAAAGAGGCTCTAGTTTATTATTTACATCCTTCAGATGGAGAACAAGGTATTAGCATATGCCCAAGGCAACCACAAGAAGAAAATTATTCCCAACAAATAAAGACAACCTCTTCTTTTGAGTATATATTAGCGATTGCCGATTAGTTTTACTTGCCCATGTTTTTACCTAACTCTGTTTTTGAAGTTCAAGAAGCTAGTAATAAAGTTGATGAAAATTCTTCGATTTATGATTCGTATGATTTAGAGGAGGATGATATTGTTGTAGGTTTTCAAAGGGATTTTCTTACCAACAAGTGGCCAAAAGATTACTAGCAACAACATTTTCAAGAAGAGCCCAAAGTTGAAGAGCCAAGCAGTGTTCGTGGCTGCCTTTTGAAGAAATATTCCTACCTAGAAATTGTTCAAGAAAGGGAGGCGGTTGTAAAAAAAAATCATCAGTTATATGATACACTAGCTGATTATATGGCATCTTTCTTTAGCCAACAACAGGTCTCAATTATGGGGTATGTATTAAATGTTTTGTCTAAAAATTCCACATGGTGCATGCCTGTTTTAATTGCTAACTTTCTAGAGAACAATGGCATAAGTTCCAATACTCAAATGTTGGGTTGGTATCATTGGAAGGTTGACTTCACTTGGGTGAATTGAGCCTTGGACATAAGTAGGAGTTGTACATAAATAAGCTCATTATGTGAGTGTTTAATTTCCAGTTTTTAGAAGTTGTAGTTCTGCATTTCAAGTATTATGAGGAGAAGACTCCCAACAAATAAAGTTCCAGGGAGATTTTATGGTTTTACAGGTTCAATAATTTTTTTGACTCGATGCCCAATGTTGAAGGCTACTAGTCTACAGGTTCTCAGCACCTTGCTAGCAAGGCATTGTCCCCAATTGGAGTCGATGTTGTCACCTGTCATACCCTCTTATGATTATGTCAAATGGTCCTATTTTTATCCCTGTTACAGAAAAAGGATGGTTGCAGTCTTGGAAAGCCAAAAAGGAAGGGCCGAAGTCCAAAATCCAAAGGAGAATCAAAATTTGGAGGTCGATATCAAAAGGGAGAGCCAAAAAGGGAAGGCCTAAGTCTGAAAGCCAAAAGGGATCGCTGACCATCGGGGCCCGATATCAAAAGGATCGGTAGGCAGCATAATCGGGATATCAACGGACCAAACAAAGCAGAGCCAAAATTCAAAGTCGAAATAAAAAGGTGAAGGTTGACCATTTGGATCTCGATTTTGGAGAAAGCTCAACACATTGGAACCCGAAGTTTGGAGGGTTAATCATTTCAGAGCTTCGAAGAGTCAGATTTTCATAACTCCTCAACAAATTCCATTCCTTGGAAAGCACCTAAGTTGTGGAGAAGGGAAAATACATAGGAAATCACATAAAACCAAAGGCCCAAGGTACCCTTTCTCTCTCCTTTGAAGAAGACACATGTCAACAGATAATTGGCTCCGAGAATCTGACAAGGCAGATGATGTCAGTGTGACGTGGCCGTACAGTGGACACCTATCAGTCAGTTTTGACATTTTTTTAGGGCCTATTGGGGCGAATTTGGTTGACAAGTGTCACCAATCAAGTGGTGCCACGTGGAAATGATGATGTTAATGTGACGTCACCTCAGAGGTCAGCATATCAGTTGTTGGAAATATCAGAACACCTTTATAAAAGTTTTTTGAAAAGTTCTAATGAGGGGGGTTTCGATGAGGACTAACCCGTGGTCACAAGGACTCCAAAGAACCCAGAGCGGAGTGATTTTATAGCACCTAGGTGCTATGGAGAATATCATAGGTTAGAGCTTTCATAATCCCTTTGTAATTGCATTTGAGAAAATTTACAATGGGAGGCACTTCTGATGCGGAATTGTGTTTGGTTATAGAAGCCCAAAGAACCAAGAGACGTGAGCCAATACACTACGAGATAGGCCCTCGACAGGATCTTAAAGACCTCAACCCCTGAGCGCCACGCCTCCGGTCACAACACCTGATCCCATGGTGGAGAAATAAGAAGAGGGGTTAAGTAATAAGGAGCTAAGGGGCAATCGAGATGTTGTAATATCGTAGCATCTTATTAATAGAAATTACGATATACAAGGCTCTGAAATCTCCAACGTAGTGTTGTATGAAAGCCTCTGGTCACAACTCACAGTCCTATGGTCGATAAACAATAAAGGGGGCCAATCTCAAAAGGGGGTAAGTCATCAGAACACTGTGAAATCGACGATGAAGGAAGGCTCTAATATTGTAGCGCTCAAGTATTATACCTGTGGAACCATGGAGGTAAAACAACAAGGGAATTAAGAGCAAAGGGGCTAAGAGAAACAAGATGATATGATTTCATAATGTTTATTTCAAATGGATTTATGATGTACGGAGCCTCTGATATTGTATCCCCCCAAGCGCTATATCGGTGGTCACAGGTGGAATTTCTATGGTACATGAACAATAAGGAGCTAAGCATAGAAGAGATCAAGGATTCAGAACTTTGGATTTTGTAATGTCATGTTAAAGGAATTTACGATGAGTCGTGGCTCCGAGGTTGCACTATGTTATATCACAAAATGTATTGGGCCCCCATAGTGAACCAAAAAAGCAATAAAGGAGTGGATGGGTCAAAAACTAAGCTACAAAGCCACTCTAACGCCACCACACTCGACCACGTCCGACTCTAGAAAGGGGAAGTTTCAAGCTATTAAAGGGAGAAAATGGTAGGTGAACTGGCTGATAATCGTGGAGGGATATTGTGGCATGATTAGAGGCAATCAGAGGAATTTTCATTGAAGATATTTTGTTGTTTCCATCATGAAACCTCATGTTTCTCATGTTTTATTATTTTGTTAATTTTCCATTTTCAAGAAAATAAATGGATCTATTTTTAATCATTAGGATAACTAGAATATTCACATGCTCAAATAATTGGTTGTTCAGACAGCTGGAGAATTTGAGATGTTTTGTAAATGTTGTTTGAGCTCTCTCCCCCTATATAAGGGAAGAAGAAACTCATTAGAAAGGTTTTGAATTTCTGTTTTCAGGGACCTAAATTATGTTTTGGAGGGATCCCGAGTTTTGTTTACAGAGAAATAGGTTCCAAGTTTTGGTTCAATTGTTTGTTCATGAGGTGGTAATTGTTATACAAATTTCAACAATTTGAGCCTGTGATATGGACTCCATTATTGAAGATTAATGAAGAAGATTTGGTGATTCCAAGCATAGTAATGTGTATTACGTGTTCTTCCTCTATGTGTCACTTCATATGTGTTTCTCTTCCTCGTAAATTGTGTAAGTAGTGGTTGTTGGATTCAATTATAAGTCATGGATTTACTTAAGTTATATTGTAGCAGACAATACCTGTGAGGTTACAGATTTACTGTGTTATAATGCAGCAGAAAGTACCCATGAAATATTAAAATGCGCTCCATAATTTATGCACTTCAATTCCTTATTCTTTCATGATTATGCTGGGATTTATTACTTAGGATTTTGGGTCTGTCCAACCCTCTGTGCTGAATTCCTTCCTTATTTTTATCCTCCCCATTTTTACTCAAACGAAAAATTGAGTTGCATTTACTATGCGTAGGCCACCAGACTTGGACATTTATTCTTAGGATGATCTATATTGTTTAGGTATATTTTTGAATCTACCTCTGTGAAAGGTAATTGAACTAGATTTAGAAATCATTTTTCATTTATCGCTTGAGCAACAATGAATTATCTTCAAGAGAGAGTAAGGTGTCCTAGGCACTGACCTCTTCTCAACCTAGGGGTTGTCTCTAGGAGCTACAATAAGTACTAACTTGTGATAAGTTGAACTATGTACTTGAACTTCATCTCTCTCTCATGTGTGTGTACTAACTTGTCATAAGTTGAAGTATGTACTTCGACTTCATCTCTCTATCATTGCCATCATCGTTTGGTAATTTCCAAAGCTTATAAGTTTTTCTTTTTTGACATAATTTAACATTGAATTGGTTAAAGGTTTAACATTAATATTGAATATGATACGATATAATTTCCTGCTACAATTTTTGTTATGATAAAGTGAATTTCATACCTAATTTATGCTGATAATATTTATGTGCAATGGTAAAACTTGTGGCATAAGTTTGGTATCTTTTCTCTTGAATTGCCTAATGGGTTGGAATTGTTAATGCTAGAATACTTAGACTCTTAGGATTTAGTTAACATCAACTTGTTCTAATGTGTCTTTAGGTAAAAGTGTGTTTCTTTATAATGTGTTAGTATAAATTTGTAGTTATGTATTTTGATGATTACAATATGTCTAGACTCATAAGAAGTTATTAAGCTATCAACCAAGAAGTAGGAGGACTATATTTGCTCCTCACATAAATCTAGGTGTCTATATGGAATAGATCCATATAAAATCATCCCATTTGAGGGAGTTCTTGATTACTCATACAAACCAATTTAGGTAATAGATCAATTGTACCAAAATAATATTTGATGACATTTATTACTATAGAGCATGCTTGTAAGATCCTAGCTACAATCATAATATCAAGGGTTACTCGTACTTTGGTAAAAATATTTTCCCCATATATGGAATATAGTATGCATGAGGCATTGCTCTATGTATTACAAGCATCCATAATGTAACAGCCCTGGTAAAAAATCCATGTAAATATACATATATGGCCACATTTGATGGGAAACATATTCCAAGATGAATGGTGGGGGAAACATCATAGTGGGTGTTGATTCAATTTATTATGGCTAAAGAAATTGGCAAATGCAATGGCTAAGGCTTTGGAAAGGCAAAATGAAATTTTTGGCACAGTTATTTATGAAAATAATGGAAATTAGCATAAAAGGAAGGTGAAAGGTCACAGGTTGCATGTGAGGATGAAATTGAAAAAAAATGATGGAAAATGAAGAAAAATAGAGGCCTTATTGATAAGAAGGCTTCTGAGGATCAGTTTGCAAGCTTGATCAGTTAAGTTTTGAAGATCCCTTCCATTTTCTCTCTCTCACTCTCACTTTTGGACACTTAGAGTTTTCTTGGAGCACTTTGGCATTGGAGCAAGAAAGGCAAAGAAGGCGAGACGAAGCAAAGATCAAGTAAGGAAAGGCAGGATCAAGCAACTACAACAAGCTGCATTGCAAGTATTGACTTGCATGTGTATTTTCCTTTCTAGATTTAACATGCATGGTATTTCATGTAGTTGATTTCTGTCCAGGCATGGGTTTTTCCAAGTGTGACAGTGTTCTTCAGCCTAGCCTTGCCATTCCTAATAGCTTTAATGAGATGGGTTCTCAGACTTTGGTTAATGTGGGATGCCCGAATGGATTTGAAGCTAAGTGGGGTGAATCTCCGAAATGACAAGCACATGGCCTAGTGGTCCCTGAATTGGACTATGGATCACGGAAAATCCACTCTCCTAGTAATGCCTGAGCCATACTGTGGGTTGTGGTAAAGCCAGGATTATGTGCCTGAATGGGCCTAGGAATCATTGTCGGTAAATGGTATGATATACGGTAAAGCCAAGAGGTGGATTTCTCTCCATTGGGCCTAGAAATCCCAAGATGGGATGTATGGTAAATCCTGGAGAGTGTGTCTTGGTGTAGGGCCTAGTGATCCTTGGATCAGACTATGGATTATGGTAAAGCCTGAGAGACTAGGAGGTACTCAAATTCCTCACGAACGCTGGTGGCATCCATGCTTATTTGGTGTTTTGTGGTGTGTTCTATGAGTCCCGCATTCATGCTTGGAATATGGAACACGGGTCATTGGCTAAAGAGAGGCTTGGATCAGCCAATCTATGGTCGGGTGGAACGTGGTAGTCTCATCTCCAGTTGGCTTATTGCATCGTTAATGAATGGTTATTTCTCCTTGTATTTCCATGAGTATTTTGATGGATTATATGTGATCTATATGGCTCTACTTTCATGATTATTTATGTTTTTATTATGCCGGTTATATGTGTGTTTTATGACAGTAACTATGTATGGCTCTCAGCATGTTTTTACTTGTAAATGATTGGATAATGTATCTATGGCCTAATAGATGATAATGCAACAAATGACATGAGGGAACAATGGTTAATAGCGATTCTCGGATAAGTATGAGATCCCTACGCTTAATTTTGTTGTTTACACCTTTAGGTTACATGTTTGATGATATGTTTGACGAAATGTTTATCATTGCTAATAGGGTTTGATTAAGGTCGTGTTTAACTTGTTGCTTTTACATCATTGTTTCCCTATTCTTTGATTTATCTTAAGCTATCATTCCATTCTAGGCAGTGACCTGGGCTCCAGGCCTGGAAAAGTGACTCAAATCCCAAGGGCGCTGGCACAGAACTAGAAAATTGGGTCTCTAGGCGATGGCAGGCAAGCCTGCAAGAGCGACTCTAGGTTTCTGGACACTCTCATGCATATAACATGAGAGCGACAGAGGCTTAAGATGTCCAAAACATCAGTGGGACCCAAGGACAGGATGTCTGAATGGCCGACATGCCTCTTGAGGGTTCTATTGTTGACGTGGATAGGTTGGTCAATTTGTTCTGTCGATTCCACTTCCATAAGGTCACATAGGAGCTCGAATCCAATCATAGTAGCCTCTGGTCACATGTTTACCCCAGTTGGATGGTTACTTGGGTAGATGTGTGAGGAGGGTGTTACACATAACACCATTGAAGCCAGGACAACGTAACAGACCTTACTCCACTATCGATTAGGTGACCACATCCTTGATAAAGATTATCTATTTTGGTCTGTTATTTGCTATACTTCATTTCTTGGCCCTTTTCTTTAGATAATTGCTTTAACAATTTAGGAATAAGGTAAGCAATGGCCCTTTACAAGCTTTGTGGGGGTGATTGCCTTCTATTAGGATTTTCGATGGTTTTCCATGCCTAGATATTAAACTATCTCATTTTGATTTTCATCCATGGGATTTTGAACTTTCATCTTTCACATGACTTGCTCATTTTAATATGTATGGATGGATTCCATTAACGAAACTACAACACTATAATGACCATAAGATAAATCACTTGGAAGGTTCCAAGTTCAACCACTATTGAAGTATTTTCACAATCTCGATGATTCAAATTTAAATCTTCTTTCTTCAAGATCATAACCCAACATAGACATGTGGAATTTGCAAAGCTTACATAATGTGCACCAAACGTTGATCCACATAGAAGGTTAAAAATATAAATGGGCAAAAAGTTGCATTCAAGGAAAATGATAGAACTATAATAAAGCACTAGAAAATTAGACTTCATGTAAATGAGAATTAAAAGCAAAAAGTAGAGGCAACTTAAAAATAAACTAAAGTGAACTACTTTGTGAAAGAACAATAAAGCAAATTAGCAAAAAACAATAAAGCATAAATTCAATGCAATAAAGTTGAATTTGTGAGCAAGCTAGCAACTTTAAGGGAAAACTAACTCAATTACCACTTCAATATTTGGGCATTAGATGAAAGGACATCTTTGTTCCCTTCCATTATTTGCAAATCACGTGTGCTAAGGGTAATTGGTATGTACCAAATATTAAAATATCATATTAAATGAGAGTAGGCATAATGCATATAAGACGTGAACAAGGAGCATAACTCCAAAATAGAAAATTGAAGTGAATCACACATAATCCTTTAAATAATAGGAGAACCTCATCCAAACAACCCAAGTAAAACCACACATCTAAATTGATCTATCTATATATATACCTAATCTCACTCATTGCACATGTGGACCCTTTATTAGGCCAATCCATATTAGATATACATTTACCCTATTACATATGCATTCCACCCCATATATGCCCCCCCTTTGTGTCATGTCATAATTATCCTCCTTTGAAAAGTTTTGTTCTCAAAGCTTTGTAGTTAAGGGTTTTACATGTGAAGAGACCAAATAATATGATTGTCTTATATTCCTTCTCTATTGCTATCATTGATGATGATTAGAAATAACTAGTTGTTGCATAATTTTCTTTCTTTTGATTCCATGTTCTGGTATTATAATTGCTCCAATTTGTTGAAGTTGGTGTTCATTGATAATATTCCAACAAATGATGGTTTTATGATGCCCTATTCCATGAATATCATTGATTATGTCATATTCTTCCTTGGTAATGTTGATGCCAATCCTTTTGTCTTTCTTGAAAGAAAAAAAAATTAAACAACTTTTCCACCACTTGGTAAGGTCATAAACACAATTGTTGCAATTTTGTGTATTTTCCTGTGGGCTCACTCATTTTTCCCAACTCCAAGGCAATTTTACTAATTTTCAATTCTTTGTCACTTAGATCGTGCTTATGAAACCACCACTTAACAATGTTTTAATGGCAACAAAGTTTTCTTTATTTGTGCCTTGTTCCAACTTCAACAAAATGTCAATTTTATTTTATCCGGCTAAAGAGCTTTCGCTAGTTCCATGAAATAATTATGAAGGAGGTAGATATATATTTGCTTCTTTGTTATAAATAAGAAAATATGGAGATGTACCCAATGATACCTTTGGTGTGACTATATTAGCCTACAATGCATTGGAGAGTGCATTGTGCAAATTCCAATGATGGTTAATCATTGTCTTCTTGACAATCCTAATCCACTTCTTATTTAAAAATTTCTTAGAGACCATTCCCTCAAGAATGATAGTTAGCTAAATAATGTAACATACTCACTTTCCAAAGTGAACTCAATAATATCCATGGAAGAAAAATAAGATGCATTGTAAAATTCCAGTGTAGATGGAATGAAAAACTTGGTAGTGATTTGTTGTTGTAATAATTGGATTATTGTTGTATCATCCACATTTGATTGTAGCGAAATTTCCATTCACCGAGAAAAGTAATTTATAGCTACTAATATATATTTTTTTGTTGCTTTAAGGTCCCATTGCTCAAATGATATATCATTAGTAATAGGTTGGAAAGGCATTGTGACTTTCTACTCCTTACCTACAAATGTTCAACAATTCAACACTTGTTCACACATGCATTTGCAAATTTGAATAGTCATGGTCAGTAGCATCTTACTCTCAAAACCTTATGTGCAGTAATGATATCTCTAAAGATATTTTTCTTTGTTAGATAATCATGTAAATCAATAAAAATAACTTTGTCACTACCATTCTTATCCAAATATATCAATGGTATAGTTTCATAATTCTTCCTAAAACCTAATTCCATTGATGAGCTACTATTTAGAGTATTTTAGCCTCAATATCATTATTTTCTTAGTATATGAATGACTCAGAGTGGACCCATGTTGCAAATACTATTTCAAATCATAATACCATGAGTCTATGTCTATAAGTATGTCGAAAACATCAATTGTATGCAAGTTTGCTTCATTTCTTGAACCTACTTCATTAACTCGATCTTTCACCTCAATTAATAACTTTCATAAGACTTGTTCATGAATAATAATACTAGGTTCAATATCTAAATCATATTCTTAAATAGTAGGCATCAAAATTGTATGCACTTCGTTGAGCTCTTTTTGGATAGATACATATCTTAAAGTAGAATATGGAACACTCACCTTAGTGTGGTTCCATAGTATGTAACATATAAATTGTTTGAGAATGCCAACTACACGACATATGATTTCTTTTTCACTGTTGAGTAGTTTACTTCAACACCTTAGTATAGTCTCGTGCTTATAAATAAGATTATAAATTCACTCTTCCCTTCATCCTTTTCCATAAGCATCTTAGCGAGGAGGTGATCAAATGCAAGATTGTAGAGATAAAAATCTTTGTTAACCTTAAAATCTCAACTACTCAAAGTTGGAGCAGCAACGATTACCACCTCAATCTTTTCAAATGATACTTTCTTGACCTTATTCCCCTGAAAGACTACATCCTTCTAAATGTATCTTGCAAGAGTTTGATAATTTTGAAGAAGTAAAAAATAAACCACCCTACAAAACCAATCTTCCCCAAAAATGATTCCATAGATTTATCGTTGTTTGCTAATGTGATATGAGTTATAGCCTTTGTTCTTTAAAATCTACTAACATCCCATCTTTTTGAAACGTTATTTCAATCCAAATCTAGATTTTAAAAAATTCCATAGTCCTTGCATGTATCAAACATTTGCTTCAAGTATTGCAAGTGATTGGAGTGCTTATTTGAAAAAACCATTTTGTCATCCATATAGACAACTGCTTTGAATAATAAATATTGTAAATTGTTGTCATTGTGACAACGACCCACCAAATTATTTTTGTATGCCAATTTGGAGCCTACGCTAATTGTCGTTTCAAGCTCCCATGTGTCATCATCTATTTTGATTTGATATTTGTGTGTTTCCTCCTAAGTCAATTTTTCCTAAGTATCGCACACTCAAAAAGCATAAAAAAGTAAGCAAAACATGAAAATCTCTCACAAAAGCAAAAAACACGCTTAAAGTTGACAAAGGCTTCCACTTGAAGAAAGCACACTTCTTCGGGTTGAAGGAATGTGCCCTACTTGGGCACACTCCTTCAAGCTAAGCAAGTGTGCCCTGCTTGGGTGCACTTCTTCGTGTCGAAGACATGCGCCCTGTCCAACTGCATGCATGAACCAACTTGTTCATGAGGGCACACTCCTAGGAAATAAGAACCGCCTTAACTTCCTCTTAACTAATCCTTTCATCCGACGACAAGTGACACTCATGCACGAATCTATTTTGCATGTTGATCTCATTAAAAGAATGTAGTTAATCATTCCTTCACTATCATTTCATATGAGCGCATAACTGGAGAATCATCAAGTCCTTCATCAACCGGTGCATCAAGTAAGTTGCATGTTCAAATCTTGATTTTTTTCATCATTTAACAGCCAAGTATTGCTTTGTTTTCTATAGATTTATTGTTTTAAAGTGTGTTTTTTTGGAATTTTAGCTGGCTCTTCATCTTGCAAGTGCTCATTCGTTGTCGCATGCAAGTATATTTTCACATTCCTGTAACCTTTCACCTTCCACCATGCATGCAACAACAACTATAAATCTTTATCGGACCTTCTCTATCTCATCTTAGCATTGATTTCTAATTTCGGTACTTGTTTCTAAGCTCTTTTCAGACAAAGCACACTTCCTGAGCTCAAAGCTCCTTCAGTCTCAAAAATTGCACCCTGTTCAACCCAGTTTTCCTCGTAGGCACATGGGCGCATCATGAAGGCACAAAGCTTTCACCTTCAGCCCTTCGGAGTGCTACAATTCTCCCTCTTTTTCTTAGAGCACATGGGTGCATCGCAAAGGCACAAAGCCTCATCACTTAGTCCTTCGACATGTGACAATGCACCCTCCTTTGTCTTGAGTACATAGGCGCACTTTGAAGACATAAAGCTCCACTTTCCTTATCCTTCATCTATTTGAAGTACGAAAATGCACTCTCCTTGTCTCCTAGGGTGTATGGGCACATAGAGAAGACCTGAAGGTATTTTCTCCCATTCCTTCAACCCTTCAGGGCACTACAGTGCGCCCTCCTAGTTTGCATGTGTGTTTTTACTTGCATGCAAGTTATTTTTGCTTTCGTTCATTATTTTTCATGCTCTATCATCATTGATGACACTTTAAGAGCGATTTACAAGTTTTTTTGAAAAGTTAGTTGTTTTAAGTTGATGTTGTCATTGTGAGTGTGATTTCACAAACAAGTTTTTGTGCTACAAGTGTTACCACTATATCGTCATCTATTAGAGACATGTTTCCACGCAAAGTAGCCTCTGAAGAAATTTCAAAAGAAAGCGCTAATGAGCTGCTTGAAGTTGCAAATTCTAATGTCCCCATATATGCAGACACTCTGTGTTCTATTGACAAGACAACAGAGGTTACCTAGAGCAAGATCTACAACACGTTCATGTAGGAAACATTCCCTAAGGACTTAGAAGATGTACATGCATATATAAACATAAAGAAGTCCAGGATACATAGGATCATGCATAGATATTCAGTCATTCCATGTGTTGAAGCTATTGAATGGATAATTACACATATGGATGACTCACACCTTGTGCTATGTAGTGAGAGTGGCAGTCACCTCGCCACTTATTATGGTGAGGATATGCAGACATACTATAATATGATCAAGCCCAATGAGTATGAAAATGATAGTTTCTACACAAAATGGGGCAACCTTGACCTCATTGACATTATCAAACAATGGTGTTGAGAACCTACCAAGCTCTGCCATCTCCCATTAACAGTTTATCCGACGAAGATCTTAAGAGAAGTGTATCAATATTTGATGCCTATGTATTGTTGAATGTTTGGGCTTAAGAATGTTGAGGTTTTCCAAGAGAATTTGGTATATATAATCAATTTAGTGGTGAACCTAGGAAGATATTTTAATTGGGTGGATATGTTATCATATGAGTTGTAGCAACAGGTGGGGCAAGTCAAAGCATCTTTGCAATCAAATCAAGCTCCATAATTTTAATGTCTGCATATCTCTTTGATGGTATATGTGCATGATATCTGTTCCCAAAGTTACATTGGAACTGGAATCCTAAAGATAAGTTCCCATTGTATGTCCACTACAAGGTGCTATCAGAAGGAAGATTCAAAGATGCATACGACAAATTAGTCGAACCGAGTCGCCATGCATGACATATCAAGTAAGGGAGTCACTCTGAGATATTGCAGACTTGCTTGCAGCTCTAGAGGGAACATACACCAGATGCTTCAGATGTCAAATAACCCACCATCTTATGCCACAATACATGACAAACAAGGTGGTCATGCAGGAGGTGGAAAATCAGTTGGACAAGGGATTGTTGGGAACCCTTCACAGGAGGAAGAAAGCCCCTTGGCCTAACTTTCCATTAAGAATCAACTTATATGAATTAAAGAGTCACAAGTCATTAGTAGTGGAAACAAGAGAGCTGAGCCAACTACACTTGGTCACCAAATACTTTCATGCATATGAACCCAGACGAATTGTCAGGCAACATTATGAAAGGATCAGGCATAATATAAGGTATTCATCAATATGTCGACCAGAGGATGAAAAGCTAAAGAACTGGTACAATGCCAGAATGAATACACATCCATTGATGGATACTAGTTCACCTCCCAATTCACTAGCTCAAGACTTGTAGGAGCAAGAACAAGAACAGGAGGAGGAAGGAACAACACCTCTAGTAAAGAAGTTAGATCCCAGGAAAAGGATTAGGTACTCATCAGGTGAGAGAAACAAGAAATGGGAGGCTGGTCCTTTAAATATAGGATCTACACAAACATATCTAGAGAGGAGAGGAGAAGAAAAGGAGGAGGAGGAGAGCAGGAAAAGCAATTGGTAGAAGAAGAAAAGAAGAGACAGGAAGAGGACTAACAACATATGCAGTCTTAGGAGGAGGAAGCAACATAGAGGCTAGAAGAATAAATATTGACTCGGGAGCTAAAGGATGAGCAGGCATAGGAAGAAGACACCATCCATCCCATGGATGATGAACCCAGTACTCTCGGTGAACATCCACTGACAGGGGAACATCTTCCATTAGGAAAATGGGGATTACACCTCCTCCAACAGACCGAGTCATGAATATATGTAGCGTAATGTTTGATCATTTGAAGAATAGGATGGTGCAACAAAGGCATAGGTACTTTCCCAATGTTACTCAGAACCCAGTCTCAGTAGTGACAAAAAAGCTAATTACCTCCAACACTAGAAGAAATCTGAGGGCAGTTATGGCAGCGAATGTCGCATTTGTTAAAGTGACACAGGATAACTCTAAGTACTTACTAAATGAGGATGTTAGGTTGAAAACAGAACTTGATACGACGAAGCAACAATTGGAGCATCTTGCAGCAGAGAACCAATGACTGTCATCACAAAACTTCAATAACACATAATGGCAGTCGACGATGTTGGATGATTTGGGACCATTGGAGGATACCATGGGATGACTATACGATGAGATGATACTCATACAATAGGTAATGGCCCCTCTCATTGCCATTCAAAAAGAAAAAAACTCCTGAAGATAGCAACCAAAGTAGTTGATCTGATGCAGGAGAGAATTGCCAAATATCCAGATGCTCAAGAGCACTTAGAAAAGAAGGAGAAGATTGCCACTGAAATTGATAGAGTGCAGTTGAGACTCCACCTGCAAAACTAATCACTTCTTGGAGCATAGTCATTTAACACTATGGTTGCTTATAACCAACTGCATAAGGGGTGTGAGTCTCTTACACAAAAGCAATGGTTGCCCGCCATCAAAACTCTTGAAGCAATCAGAAGCAGGGAGGCTATATTTAAGGAGATCAGGGATTACATTGCAAAAATCAAGTAGGTGATCGAACAAGAAGGCTTTTAGGTGACTAAATACATTATTCAACAATATACCTTTACACCAGTCAAAGCGCACATGAAGATTTCATGGTTGTGGAATAATGTCCAGTCAAGCTCCAAGAACATATTGTCAGAGGCATTAGAGTTGAAAGTGTGTTACAAAGGAGACTTTCCATATCAGATTGAAGCCATCGCAAAGGAGTACAGAGATTGGCACTCTTACATCATAGATGAACTCCATGAAGAAGCACATGATATATCCATTCTTTTAGTAATTTTGTCTTATTAGGCCATCGTCTCATGTGTAAATTGTTTTATGTAATAAATGTTATGTAATTAAGTCCAAGGGACATATGTGGAATATGAAAAGTCACACATTGGAATGTAATGAGTCATTTTAGAATATGAATAGTTATAGAATTAAAAGAGTCATAAGAAGCTCAATAGTCATTGTATTTGTTATAAATAACTCCTCATAACTCAAGCCAGAGGCTTTTGGAGGCTTGGCCTTAGTTTCTCTTGTACCACATACCAAATAGATTATTCTTCGCATAAGCAAGTTTTGGCTTCGTGTTCCACTATTGGATGCAACGTTTCATCCACATAACAATGTACTTGGAATCTTATGCTTATAATCAAAAACTCATTGAGCTGACATTCCTTCATACATGTATCATGTATATAGTTGGACTATTCTGGTTATGTGTATGGTATATTTTGTTTTATTCACATACTAAGTTAATGAACTATTTTGTTGGTTAGCTATGTTCTTTGTTGACTGGATCTTGCATGTCTCAACGATCTTTGTTTACTATGTGGGCTAATTTGTGTAGAAATTTTCACTGTAGATTAAACTAATTATGCAATGTACTAAAGCAAAATACTTAATCTACTTCTACAATCAAACTTGCGGAAGCTTAATCGATTTTGAGCAATATCAAACAGAACACATATAATAGAGAAGAAGATTCAATCACACATGAAACACAGAAGAATACTCTGGGGAAAGCCTCAGCTAAAAACCACGCTATCTGTATTATCATACAAGTGGAAATATCTCAGGATTACACAAAGCTTTAGCTCTCAAGCTATCCAACTCTCAGTATAATCCCTCACTGCTGCTCGTAGACAGAATAGACAACACATATGCCTTCCTTCAGTACTCCAAGCCTCTTATTTTCTTGCGCAGTTTCTCCTGGGTCCTCTAGCTGCCACCTGTGTAATTCTTACCTCACACACTACTTTGACCTCTGTAGTAACTGCTCAATCCTCAAGGAATGAATTCCTTCTGCATGCAAGAGATATTCACATGGGAATATTTTAGCAACTGATAGTACGTTGTCCCTGCCTTTAATTTCAACTGGGTCTTTGTCTAAAATGACATGCATTGGTTATTTATGAGAGAATATTCAGTTATTTGGAGAACACTAGTTGCATGCATACATGCATTAACTGACTGAACTCACAATTAGTTCCACAAACTATTTGGAACAAATTTAACTAGACTTAACTCAGTTAACTGAGCTAACTAATTATAACTCAAATACAACTCATCCTTATCTCCTTAATTAAGGGATAACTTCCTCAATCAAAGGGATAATTGTTGCATGTCTTCACAAAGACTTCATGTTTGAATTTCTCTAACTAATTAACTCAAGATGAATTAATTAATTATTTTTCAAACAGCTGGTGAGACTAAATTCGAATTTTAATTCTCAATTTTAATTCAAGGACAAATTAAAATTGGAATATATCATGAAATGCTATCTATAGCAATGTTGTTTTTAGCATTTCTATTTTTAACATTTTTTGTTGCTATTTTCAACACTCCCTCTCAACAATAAATGGATTTTCTACCACCCTTATCCTGTCTCTGTGGAACTCGGATTTACACTTTGAAAATGCCTTAGTCAAAATGTCAGCATCTTACTCCTCGTTCGAAATATACTGCAACAACATGATTCTCCTCGCCACACAGCCTCTGAGATTATGATACCGAATGTCTATGTGCTTGGACCTATAACGAAATACTAAATTCTCAGAGAGTTTGATACAACTTTGATTATCACAATAGATCACAGTTGGATCCATCCTCTGATCAAACAAACCAACTAGAATTTTCCGCATCCAAATGGCCTCACATGCTGCCTGACTTGCGGCCATGTATTCAACCTCTATTGAGCTAAGTGCAACTGACCTCTATTTCCTGTTGTACCAAGAAACTGCAGCTGAACCAAGGTTGAAAATTCTTCTTGATGTGCTCTTCTGATCTAGTGGACTCCCTGCCCAATCTGCATCTATGAAGCCTTGTAGCTTCACTCCCTCTGACCATTTGTACCATAATCCATACTGAGATGTGCCTTTGAGGTATCTCAAAACATGCTTCGCTGCCTTTCAAAACAACTTGGTAAGCTGAACCATAGCTTGACTCAGCTAGTTCATCGCAAAGCACAAATTTGGTCATGTGTTCACTAAGTACATCAGTCAACCTACAAGTTGCCGATACACAGTAGCCTCTATTACTTCTCCTGAAGTAGCATCCTCCTTCCTCCAGTTACCTTCTAGAGGTGTTTGCATGGGCTTGCACTTGTCCATGTAGAATCTCCTGAGTATCTCATTGGCATACTTGCCTTGAGACACAAACACTTCCCCATCCTTCTGCCACACTTCCATGCCTATAAAGTAGTGCATGAGACCCATGCCTTTCATCTCGAACTCTCTTGCAAGGTCCTCCTTGCAAGACATGATCAATTGATCATCACCTGTCAATATCAGATCATCAACATAAATAACAATGATCTGCTTACCTTCCACCATGATGTGGTACAAGTTCGCATCCGCTTCACTCTTTATGAAGCCCAACCTGGTGAAGTAGTTGTCGATCCTGGTGTACCAAGCATGAGGTGCTTGCTTCAGCCCGTAAAAAGATCTCTTGAGTCGGCACACATGCAACTCACGATCGAAGGTCTCAAATCCTTCCAGCTGCTCTATGTACACCTATTCCTCAATCTTGCCATTGAGGAATGCAATCTTCGCATCCATCTGATGGATCTTCCAATCCATTTGTGCTTATAGTGCCAACATCGATTTGATAGATAAGTACCTTGCTACAGGAGCAAAAGTCTCATCATAGTCGATCCCCTCGACCTGTGAGAAACCACGGGCAACAAACCTTGCCTTATGTTTCTCCACACTACCATCAACAGCATGCTTTACCTTGTAAAGCCAACGGGAACTCACAACTAACTTGTTCTCCGGTCTTGGAACAACATCCCAAACACTATTCCGAACTATGGAGTCTTACTCCTCCACCATAACATCAACCTAGACTGGCTGCTGCGCTACTTCCTCAAAGGAAGATGGTTCGGTCTCTACACATTCCCCAACAAGGACCATGTAACCAGTGTACCGCTCAGGTGACCTCCTCTGTTTGCATTGAGAAGATGACTCTCCCACATTCTCTCTCACATCCATCAACAATCTGTCAACTTCCCTTATGCATTTTTGCCCCTCTCTAGAAGACTCTGCATGAGTGGATGTCTCCACTCTTGGAACCTCTGCATGCGACTGCGCCGGATCAGTCTAAGGCTCCTCCTCCTTAAGAACCAAAAGTTCCTCCTCTGCCTACAACTTGAGCTCCCTCTCAAGGGAAACTTTCAAGGCCTTCACCTCATCGAACTTAAGATCTTTGCGAACCACTATCCTATGACTGGTAGGCAAATACACCCGATAGTTGTGGGGAGTATCAGTGTACCCCACAAGTATCCCCAACTCTGTTGTCGGCTCTAGCTTCTTCCGGGCATCCTTGGTCACATGGCAATAAACTGATGAGCCAAAGATCCTGAAGTGACCCACATCTGGTCTCTTCCCGGAGAAAGCTTCCTCTGGTGTCTTCATCCCAAGTATGCAATGCGGGCTTCTATTATGCAAGTAAACCATAGTGTTGCATGCCTCAACCCACAAATGAAGTGGTAGGCCTTGGTTATGAAGCATCGCCCAAGCTGCTCCCACAATCATTTTGTTCTTCCTCTCGGCCACCCCATTCTGCTGTGGGTTATGAGGTGTCGTCAACTCCCGTTTAATTCCTTCTGTAGCACAGAAGTCCTTAAACTCTTGAGAAACATACTCTCCACCATTGTCACTTTGCAAGGCCCTGATCTTCTTTCTTGATTCTTTCTCAACCAAGGATTTGAACTCACAAAACCTTGAGAAGGTTTGATCCTTCTTCTACATGGAATAGATCCAGCATCTACGAGAAAAATCATCAATGAAAATCACATAATACCTTTGTTTAGCGGTGGAGGCCGTCAAGAATGGTACACACACATCTGTATGAACTCGCTCCAAGATTGCTTCAGCTCGACTGTCTCGATCATGAAAGGAAGATTTCGCATACTTACCCAAGGTACAACCTTTTCATGTGTCCACTTGCTCGAGTTTACCTTTGGGAAGTCTAGTAGAAATCTGTTGCATTATCTTCAAGGCCCCATGATGCAAGTGGCCCAACCGTCTATGCCATAACTCTCCAATATCTTGGCTTTGCACCGATTCTGCTTTGCAACTCAATGTAGCACAGTCATCTACCTCCAGCTTGTAGAGATTCTTCACTCAAATCCAAATCCTCTTGGTCTGACCCGTGGCTATGTGTCTCAGGAACGCCTTTCCTTTACTGAAGACTACATCATAACCTTCGTCTTCGAACATCGCGACCGATACCAAGTTTTTCTTTAGTCCAGGCACATACTTTGCATCAGTCAGGGTGAGAGGAGCTCCATGCTCCCTCTGAAACACAACCGTACCTTCACCTGAAACACGGTACTTTCCATCACCACTCATCTCTATGCGCATCTGGAGGTCTTTCTCCTCCAAGGTAGTGAATAAACTCTTATTGCCAATCATGTGGGATGAGGCTCCACTGTCCAAGTACCAAACACAACCCACCATCGATGAAACCATGCATGCGATGAGGATAAAATCCAATTCGAACTGTGAGGCCAGTGCCTCACCATCTAATCCTTTCGAGGATACCTTCTTGGATTTCTTCAATAGACAATTTGTTGCATAATGGCCCACTTCATGACAACTAAAGCATCGCACTTTATATTTGTCAATCTTCTTCCCACCATGGGAAGAATTAGATTTGGAATGGGAAGCCTTCCCTTTCCATTTCCTCGCTTTACTTACTAAGGCTAGATTTTCTTCATCATCATGCTTAGATGAAGAACCATCTCTGGTGCTTCTTCTAATCTCCTCCTGCATCAGATCTGACCACAATCGTTCCTAATATGGCAGTTTCTCTCTTCCATTCATTGAGTCCTGGTAGCTATGCCAGCTCTTAGGAAGACTGAGGAGACCAAGACTCACCATATCATCATCAGTTGTCATGATTCCTACACTTACAAGCTCATCTTTGCAGGTGGTGAGATTTTTCAGATATGTAGAGATCGTGTCGCCCCTTTCACACTTGATTTTCCGAAGCTTGTCCTTTAGCGCCAACTTCCTTTGGTCGTTGTTGTTTTGATATAGATCCTTCAATGTCTTCCACATTTAAAGAGGATTCTCCTTCCCATAGAGACTCGAGACAATATGGTCTCGAACTCCCTCTAGAATAATCCTCCTCACTCTTGCCACACATTTCCTCCATTCCGCCAATTCTTAGGCATTAGCTGCTGTTGGCTTAGGGACTTCTTGATTAATGAAGTCCTTCAAACCATTTTCCTCTAATACCGCTTCCATGCGATCCTTCCAAGCTATGTCATTCGAGCTGCCATCCAGGGCATACTCGAGTCTCAAGCCATTGAACGCCATTAGTGAACTTTGAAATGTGATAAGAAATTGACTTTGTACTTACAATCAAGAACTTCAAACTTCGAACTTCTCCCTGCTTTGTATACTGTTCTTCGCTTTGATCACCTTTGCTCTGATACCATGTAGAAATTCTCACTGTAGATTGAACTGATTATGCAATGTACTAAAGCAAAATACTTAATCTACTTCTACAATCAAACTTACGAAAGCTTAATCAATTTTGAGCAAGAACAAATAGAACACATATAACAAAGAAGAATATTCAATCACACATGAAACACAGAAGAATACTCTATGGAAAGCCTCATCTAAAAACCCCGCTATCTGTATTATCATACAAGTGGAAATATCTTAGGATTACACAAAGCTTTAGCTCTCAAGCTATCCAGATCTCAGTACAATCCCTCATTGCTTCTCATAGACATAATAGACAACACATATGCCTTCCTTCAGTCCTCCAAGCCTCCTATTTCCTTGCATAGTTTCTCTTGGGTCCTCCAGATTCCACCTGTGTGATTCTTACCTCACACACTACTCTAACCTCTGTAGTAACTACGCAATCCTCAAGGAATGAATTCCTTCTGCATGCAAGAGATATTCACATGGGAATATTCAAGCAACTGATAGTACATTGTCCCTACCTTTAATCTCAACTGGGTCTTTTTCTGAACTGACCTGCATTGGTTATTTATGAGACAATATTCAGTTATCTAGAGAACACTAGTTGCATGCATGCATGCATTAACTAACTGAACTCACAATTAGTTCCACAAATTGTTTGGAACTAATTTAACTGGACTTAACTCAGTTAACTGAGCTAACTAATTATAACTCAAATACAACTCATCCTTATCTCCTTAATTAAGGGATAACTTCCTCAATCAAAGGGATAATTGTTGCATGTCTTCACAAAGGCTTCATGTTTGAATTTCTCCAACTAACTCAAGATGAATTAATTAATTATTTTTCAAACAGTTGGTGAGACTAAATTCGAATTTTAATTCTCAATTTTAATTCAAGGACAAATTAAAATTGGAATATATCCTGAAATGCTATCTATAGCAATGCTTGTTTTAGAATTTCTTGTTGCTATTTTCAACAATTTGCAGGTACTCAACAGGTCTTTCTCATCTCTCTAGGTCCCCCTTTAGGATAGTACTATTACTTTTCTAACTGGTGGCTCGTTTCTCTCGCCAACCTAGTATACCTTATATTGGGTGTACAGTGTCAAGCTCACATCCTTGACGACCTAGAGAGGCATTGCATTCTCTTTTGTCTGATTGCAACTAAGGCATTCCAACGGTCAAACCGTATGACCTGATGGGACTCCTACAAAAAACGACGTGAGGTCTAGTTGAGACTTCCCATCAAGGAGATCCCCTTGAAATGTTACTTGAATCCAGCAACATCAATATCCCATCTTTTGAAACGCTATTTTGATCCAGATCTAGATTAAAAAAAAATCCCATAATCTTTGCACCTATCAAATATTTGCTTCAAGTATTGAAAGTGATTGGAGTGCTTATTTGAAGAAACCATTTTTTCATCCATATATACAACTACACTTTGAATAATAAATATTGTAAATGCAATATCCATTACATGTGTGCAAGTGGCACCAACACTAATTAACCCAAATGGCATTCTTTTATATACACAAGTTCTCCAATTGGCTTTGAAAGTGGTCTTCGATATATTTTGATCAAAGTAAAGGACTCGATTATATCTCAAAAATTTGTCTACGTGTGAGACCATTTAACAACCCATGCATGTTGCAAATCTAATACACAGAAGGCATGTGGTAATTAGCTTTTTTCAATGCTTGATTACGGTTTTTAAAACTAATGGGTAATTTGATCTTGCTACTCTTATTTATGATGGGAATTAGATTTTCAGTCCATGATGAATGGTGCACTAGAAAAACAATATTTGCATCAAGTAACTTTTTCAACTCTTTAACATGAGTAGCGTAAATAATGGATGAGTCTTTTGTTGACAAGGTTTAGTATCATACTTCGAAGTTATCACATTTTGAATAATGATAAATGTTCAAGTCACGAAAGGTCCAAGCAAAAACATATGTATATTGTTTGAAAAATCTTTATGTAAGCTTGTCTTTAAAAATTAGTGCAATGAGAGCCTCAATTAATAGCCTTAGGATTTTTTTTTTCCAATATTAATCACCTCATAATGCATCTATGAGTTGTCCATTTTGACATTTGTAGCTCTCTTCAATCAATATTCTTCTTCTTCTTTAAGAAATGAAACATGCAAATATTATCTATTTTAAAAAGTTGTAACAAATGCTTATACCAAATTATAAAGTCTTCTTTAGTGAATTTGACCATTGAGTCAATAAGCTCGTTGATTTTACAATAGACAGCATGAGCTTTCTAAAGACTACAAAAACTAGATTCCACATTCTCCTACATGTTGATACCTTCACAAAATTTCCTGGTATACTTATGATTTTACAAAACATTTCTAAAAATGAAAGATTACACTAGAAACATGAAACCATTATCCTCGTCCCGTATGACTTTTGATGAGGGGATTCTGGTGTTTCTTTATGTCCATTGGGCCATTGATATTGTGTACCATGTCTTTTTCTTTCAACTACTCTTAGGCATAGCTTTTTGGTTCCATGTTGGATGCCACTGAGAAGGAGCCCTTGTGAAAATTCAAATCTAAGTTGTCGAGCATGTTGCATTTGGCTTGTCGAATGACCATTCTTTTCTTTTAATACGCTAATAATATCATTATGTTTGCATGTTGGGTTACATAGTAGTGATCATTCTCTTGTACCCTAGAGTTAATAGAGAACAACGAAACCTTGTTTGCATCAATTTTCTCCTCATGTTGCTTCATAATTCTCATGAAATATATAATTTCTATGTTGTCCTTTGTTATGTAAGTGACATATAACATCCATAACGAAGGATTAATTCACTCGTACTGCAATTTTTTTTGGTTTTTTGCAAAGTCGACCTTGGTTTTATATAATAAAAAAATTAGGTTGTCGTCATTACATCATTGCATCCCCGCTCCAAAAGTCAACGGATGACGACAACACAATCAATTATCTCATATACAAGTTTGTGTACTTTTAACAGGGTTTGGTGAGACATTGCAAGTTGGTGATGTGTTTGTGATCCCCAAAGTAACCCTGCACTACACTCAAAACGTGGGGGGAAATAATGCATTTATGTTGCTCGCATTGAACAGTCAAAATCCAAGTTTTTAACTTGTCTCCTCTACCTCTTTTGCTTCCAGTTTGGGCATTCCTCAGGAAGTCCTGACCAGGTCTTTCTCCATTACTACATGAGGTGGAGCAAATCAGAAAGAGCCTGGGAGGTAGCTAAAACAATCTTATATAATAATTGCACTGCCCCTGTGTTTCTACGTATAGAATAATAATAAGATGCTTGAATCATGCATCTCAAGTTTGTAATGTTTTCTAAACTTAAGAAGAATGTGGCATTTTCAATGATTTTGCTGACTATTAATGGAAACTTGTCGTTGCATAAATCTTTCGTAGGAAAGCACTGATTTTGCATGTCTGCAGTGATACTTAATGTGATTATTTCCAAATCTTTTTCAATTTTCAACAATTGTCTTGGATTCCTTTGTGAATATATTTGTGAGTTGAAGTGGATTCTATTAAGGATTTATAGAACTTAATTTCATTTTCATTATATGTTATAAGTTCTTTTATTTTCATGTTGCGTCATAAGAACAATTTACCATTTATGTATGTCAAGTTGTGATCATAATAGAAGGTCATCCGTGGAGTGTCACACAGCGGAGACCATTTTAAATATGCAAACCTTAACAACTTTGGCCACCGATAATGAATTTGGGATCGAAAGATAGAATGTAAAAATGCAACTAAAATAAAGTGCATTGAATTCACAACAACTTAAATCTCTAAATTTGACCAAAGCATAGCCATCGAAAATAGATTTGCATCCAAAGGTAGAATGTAAAAGATGAAATTAAAATAAGTATTCTTTTGTAGGAGCAAATTTGACATTTGTTAGAGCTCTATGACATTTAAGTCGGTTGTGAACATAACTTATCAAAATTACTAAGTCAACGTGCATAATTATATAGATTATCTTTAGCGTGAGTAGGGTAATGTCTAATGAACATAATTGTTGAAAATATATGTTTATTATACATATTTCTATAGTTGCATCTATGCATGATTACATAGTAATGAGACTTTTCTAACCTATGTATTAATGGTAAATCATTGATTTCTAGGATTACAAATTTTATTTTTTCTTATATAATTTTATATATACAACATGGTTCGAATCTAGCTCTATAGGTTTGCTTGAAGTGGGGATTTAGAATTAAATTATAAATATTTATTACTCATATCTATAAAGTAGATAGGATACTTTAGATTTTTCTAAAAAATGAATTTACTCTTACTAAGCATGGATAGTATTGAGACAATTTAGCATGGTAAAAAGTTATGGGCAACATTGCCCCTCTCATGGTGGAATTAAGCATTTTGGTGGAAACACAAATTGTGAACATGGAATGGTTTAACTATGATAACAATCATATGCATTCTTCTCTTTCAAATTTGATAAGTACGATGAATGAAACATGGAAATTGTATCATAGGTTAACAACAATGTCATAAAGTTTATATTTTTTTAGTTAATTAATCCATTTTCATTTTGTTATTTTTATTCATTAATAATTGAAAATTAATTAGTTATTTAATTCTAATATTTCATTTATTTTAAATTACAAAAAAAAAACTTTTTTTATTTGTTATTATGTTTAAACATTAATTAATTTATTAACATTTTATTAGTTAAAATACACCTTACTTAATTTTAGAACATTTATTATTTTTATATTTGTATATTTGTTAATTTTGATATTTTATAAAAAAAATTAATTAATTTGATTAGTCGATGGACTAAGACATTCTCATCTAAGAGCATTTAAGTCCTCAAAATGATTAGTGGTGACACTTATTGATTTTTAAATATATAATTTTTTAATAAAGTTTTTTTTTTTTCTTTTTTTTTTCAAATAATTTCATGTTCACACATATCATTTCAACCAAATAAACTAAATGCACACAATTCATGTATGCAAATAAACAGTTACATGCCACCACATAGCTCTTGTTGCAATAAGAAACCCTTAACTCTCAACCAAAACCATTTTTTTTGGGAAAAGCTATTAGCAAAAGAGATGGTGAGCAAATATTTAGAAGAATATATACTATTTTAGAAGTAAAGAGGTTTGTCAATCACAAGATGGTTGAGAGACCAAACATGAGATTGGAAGTGAAAATTGTAGTTTTTCCTATAGATTCGCAAGCTCATGCAATTTACTAAAGCACACGACAAGAATCTACTACTTACAACCAGCGGAAGCCAATAGATCGATGAAAACAATATGAACAAGAAGAATACAAATCAATGGCACATAACACAATAAGTTTTTTTGGGGAAAGCCACTGCTCAAAACCCCTCCTATCTGTATTTCATTAATCATAAATATGAGTGAAGATACAAAGCTTGTTCTCACAAGAAAATTCCGCACAAGTATACTCAACTCTCTGCCTCACATGCCCGCTCTTAGTCAATTTCCACTGCCTGCCAAGCCCCTGTTTCCTCGCATAATTCCTAGGATGAATAACCTGTATTTAAAGGGAACTCATGCTTCCAAAACTGCGCAATCCTAATTAGGTCCTCTTCCTTATTGCATGCATGATAATTACAACTCAGTAAATAATACCACTGATAATACATTGTCCCTACACTCTAGTCTCAACTGGGTCTTTCTCAGAACTGACATGCACGAGTTTCCGATGAGAGAATATTCAGTTATCTAGAGTAGCACATGTGGATGCACCAGTGCACTAATTGACTGCTAATCCTCTACTAGTTAAACAAACAACTAGAACTAGTTTAACTGACTATAACTCAGTAAACTGAGCTATCTAATTACAACTCAATCTAAACTCATACTGGACCCTAAAATTTAGGGAGAACATATACATGACTTCCAAAAGACTTCCAACTCGAAATTCCTAAGCTAGTTAATTTAATTAAACTTATTTAACTATTTACAAGTTGTTATGAGAATAGAATTCGATTTTAATTCTCAGTTTAAATTCAAGGACAAATTTAAACTGGAATTTCTTGTTGCCATTTGTCAACACTCCCTCTCAACAAGAAAGGGATTATCTACTACCCGATCCTGACTATGTGAAACACGAATTTACATCTTGACAATGCCTTTGTCAAAATGTCAGCATCTTTCTCCTCTGTGAGAATTTACTCTAACAACATGATCCGCCTCAATACGCAATCTTTGAGACGATGATATCAGATATCAATGTGCTTGGACCTATCATGAAAAAATGGATTTTCAAAGAGTTTGATACAACTCTGATTATCGCAGTAAATCATTGTCAGATCCATCTGCTGACCAAATAGACCAACCAGGATCTCCCTCATCCAGATGGCCTCACATGCTGCCTGACTTGTAGCCTCTGTCGAACTGAGTACAACCGATCTTTGTTTCCTGTTGTACCAAGAAATTGTCGCTGACCCAACATTGAAAATCCCTCCTGATGTGCTTTTTTCGATCAAATGAACTCCCCCCACCCAATATGCATCCGTGAAGCCTTGAAGCTTCACTCCCTCTGTCCATCTGTATCATAATCTGCATTGAGTAGTGCCCCTGAGGTATCTTAATACATGCTTTGCCACCTTCCAATACAACTTGGTAGGCCTAACCATCGCTTGACTCAGCTGGTTAACTACATAGCATAAATCTGTTCGTGTATTCACCAAGTACATGAGTGAACCCACAAGCTACCTGTAAATAGTAGCTTCCACTACCTCTCCCGAAGTAGCATCCTCCTTCCTCCAGTTACCAGCTAGAGGAGTCTCTATAGGCTTGCAACTCTCCATGCGGAACCTTTTGAGTATCTCATTGGCATACTTGTCTTGAGACACAAACAACTACCCATCACCTTGCCATACTTCCATGCCCAAAAAGTAATGCATGAGCCCCAAGTCCTTCATCTCAAACTCTCTTACAAGGTCCTCCTTGCAAGATTTGATCAGTTGATCATCACTTGTCAGTATGAGATCATCAACATAAAGTACAATGATCAATAATTTACCTTCCACCACTATGTGGTACAAGTTCACATCTGCTTCACTCTTCATGAAGTAGTTATCTATCCTGGTGTACCAAGCACGAGGTGCTTGCTTCAGCCCATACAACAATCTCTTGAGCTGGCACACATGTGACTCGCGGTCGAAGGTTTAAAAACCTTCACGCTGCACTATGTACACCTTTTCATCAATCATGCCATGTACAAAGGTTGTCTTCACATCCATCTGATGTATCTTCCAACCCATCTGCGCTGATAGTGCCAATATAGATACGATCGATGAGTACCTCGCAACAGGAGAAAAGGTCTCATCATAGTCAATCCCATCTACCGATGAAAATCCACGAGGCACAAATCTATCCTTATGTTTCTCCACACTACCATCTGTCGCTTGCTTTACCTTGTAAAGCCAACGGGAGCTCACCACAAATTTATCCTCCAGTCTCGGGACCACATCCCAAACACTGTTACGAATTATGGAGTCATACTCCTCCACCATGGCATCAACCTAAATCGGCTGTTGCACTGCTTCCTCAAACGAAGATGGGTCTATGACAACACATCCACTCATAAGACCCGTGTATCCAGGGTACCTGTCATGTGACCTCCTCTGTTTCTGTTGTGATGTGGGTGCTCCCACATTCCCTCTAGCATCTGATAACAATCTATCTGCCTCTCTGGTGTTCTTTCTCCCATCTCTGGAAGACTCTACTTGGGTGGATGTCTCCTCTCCTAGATCCTCTGCATGAGGCTGATCCACATCAATCTGAGGCTCCTCAACCTTAAGAGCTAAAAGATCCTCAACTGCATGTAGCTCAATCTCCCTCTCAAGAGAAACTCGCATGGCCTTCTCCTCATCGAATCTGACATCCCTGCGAACCACTGTTGTCCTGCTATCGACAAGTACACCCAATAGTTGTGAGGTGTATCAGTGTACCCCAAAAATATCCCCAACTTTGCTATCAGCTCAAGCTTCTTCCGTGCATCTTTGGTCACATGGAAATATACCAATGACCCAAAAATCCTAAAGTGACCAAAATCCACTGCTAAAAACCCCACCTATCTGTATTGTATTAATCAGAAATATGAGTGAAGATACAAACCTTGTTCTCACAAGTATACTCAACTCTCTGCCTCACAAGTCCGCTCTTAGCCAACACTTAGCCAATTTCCACTGCCTGCCAAGGCCCTATTTCCTTGTGAAATTCCCAGGATGAATAGCTCGTATTTAAAGGGAATTAATTCTTCCAAAACTGCGCAATCCTAATTAGGTCCTCTTCCTGATTACATGCATGATAATTACAACTCAGTAAATCATACAATTAATAGTACATTGTCCCTACACTCTAGTCTCAACTGGGCCTTTCTTAGAACTGACATGCATGAGTTTCCGATGAGAGAATTTTCAAATATGTGTAGTAGCACCTGTGGATGCACCAGTGCACTAACTGATTGCTAATCCTCTACTAGTCAACAAATAGTTTGAACTAGTTTAACTGATTATAACTTAGTAAACTAAGCTATCTAATTGCAACTCAATCTAAACTCATAATGGACCCCTAAAATTTAGGGAGAACGTATACATGACTTCCAAAAGACTTCCAACTTGAAATTCCTAAGCTAATTAAACTTAATTAACTATTTACAAGTTGCTATGAGAATAGAGTTTGATTTTAATTCTCAATTTAAATTCAAGGACAAATTTAAACTGGAATTTCTTATTGCCATTTAACAACAAAAACAAGAGACCCAATGAATTATAGAACAAGAGCATGTTGGGTCCCTATAATACTATTGATTATCCCATTACTATTGTAGTTATACCCCTTATTAATATTGTTGTGCCCCTATTTCCCCCATATTGTTATTACTGTGCCCCATTGAATCCCTCTATTGTTATTTTTGTGGCTTTATATTATTATTGTTAGGTCGGCTGGATTATATTGTGACTCCTTAGACTCCTATATATAGAAAGGAGGTTTTGTCATTTGAATCATCCAAGAATTGTTCATTTATGTAATGTAAAGGAGGTTGCCCCCTCGAAGAGGCTAAATTCTAAGGCGTTGATCTATTTTTTCTATCTTTTCTTGAGCTGGTTTCATAACATTTGGTATCAGAGCTTTGGATTCTAGGGTTTCGCTGCTCCAAACAGGTCATCAAGGCATTTTCGCTATAACTTTTTTCCGCGACGTTTCAGAAGTTGCAAAAAAAACCCATTTGAGAAGAAATCGCGCTGAACCTCGGGTCTGAATTTCAGAGCTTTTTGCACTATATTTGCGGAGATATGATCTGAGGAAGTTGGTCTTTTTGCAGATTCCTGAATTACATTCCAAACAGGTGACCTGGGGAAAATCGTCATAACTTTCTCTCTGAGGATCGGATTGAAATTTCATAAGAAGTTACAGAAAGACGACGGACTGTAATTTCTTGTATGAATTTTTCAGATCCAAAGGTCGAAACAGTGACTCGTGGCACGTCGTACAAGTTCGCTCTACTGAACTAGTCTATAATCAAGTCACCGTGGGAGATTTCGCATAACTCTTCCTTGGAGAATCCAATTTGGGTCAGACTTGTGGCATTGGAAAGAGGACGCAGAAGGCTACTACAAGTCGTAATTTCAGAACTGGAGGATCTGAATTTACAGAGATACATCAGATTCAATATCAGGCTTCTACAAAGTGAAATTTTTTTTTTTTTTTTTTTTTTTTTTTTTGCGTAAGCTTGGTTTGAAGGAATTCAAAGGGCATAGTAAAGCATTATTATTGGTAACTGATGCCCCGAGGAAAGAAAATGCAAACACCTAGTAAGGAACCTGAAAGCTCTAGCATGGCTCATGAAGAAGAGGAAGAAATACTACATGATATATCAAAATTACAAGAACAAGTGCAACAAATGTCACGCTCACAAAAGCTAACAGAAGCTAAGATAAATGGCGTGGAATCTAAGATAAAGGGCATGGAAGCTAAGATGGATGATTCGAAGACAGATTTGAAGAGAGACATGGCAGATTTTGAAGACAGATTTGACAAATTTTCTACAAGAAATACTTACTAATGGTGAAAAGGTTGTAAAGGAAACTCATGATGTGAACAAAAGAAATGTTAATCATGATTCCATAGACTCTAATGTTGGATCGAAGACCCACCATATTCCAAAAATCGATATGAGGAAGTTTGATGGCAAGGATCCCGCCACATGGATGTTACAGATGGAGCAATTCTTCGATCTCAATAATGTGCAAAACACACAAAAGGTACGTATGGCAACTTTATATTTGGATCCAAATCAGTTTGTATGGTATCAATGGCTTTGCTCTCGTAAAAAATTTATCACTTGGGCAATTTTTACGGAAGAATTGATAGCACATTATGAGGATACAAAAAGAAACATTTTTTTTAGCAATTGATAAGTCTCAAACAAAAGGGTTAAATAATGGAGCACATTGAGGAATTCCAAAAATTGAACATAAGGGTAAAATATATTCCAGAGGAGCATAGGATTGATGTGTTCATAGGATCTTTAAAGGATAATATCCAACATGATGTTCGCCTTTGGGAACCTGATTCATTAGAGAAGGCATTCAGGTTAGCAAGAAAAATGGAAAGAAAAATTATGGCAACCACGAAGCATACCACTCACAACTATAAAGGCGGAAGTGTTGTTGCCCCTAGTCTTCTACAACCTATAAGGTTGACACCACAACAATTGGAAGAAAAAAGAGCAAAAGGGCTTTGTTACAGTTGTGATAGCAAATACTCTAAAGGTCATAAGTGTGCTGAGAAGAAATTATTCTACATAGATTGCGAAGAGGAAGAAGAAAAGGAGCAAGAAAGATCAAAAGAAGAGGATATACTCCAGGAACAAAGCCTAGATGAAGAACAAATAAATCCGACCATATCTTGTAATGCATTGGCAGGAATTACCACTCCTCAAACCATCAAGATAGAAGGACAAATCAAGAAGAAAAAGGTAATAGTGTTGATTGATTCAGGAAGCACCCACAATTTTATTCATTGTAAGGTAGCAAAAGAATTAAACTGCTTCCTATATCCAGCACCAGATGTCAAGTGATGATTGCAAATGGATGAACAATAAATTGCTCTGGAAAGTGCCATAATATCAAGTTATCTATGGGAGAATATGTATTGACTAGCCCAATGCTTTTCATTCCAATGGGAGGTGCTGATGTTGTACTAGGAGTCCAATGGCTACAATCCTTGGGTACAATAGCTTTTCATTTTCAAGAACTTTTCATCAAATTTTCTACGGAAGGAAAGGAAGTTGAATTAAGGGGTATTGCAGGGAAACCAGGAAAGATAATCAGCTCTAATGGTATGACAAAGCTTCTAAAAAAGAGCAAAGAGGTGTAATTGCACAATTATGTTCGCTAGATGTTTCCACATCTGAATCATCTATTTCTCCAGATCTCCAAAAAGTCCTAGACAATCATTCCAAGGTATTTGAGACTCCCAAAGGTCTCCCACCTAAGCGTGATCATGATCATGCTATTCATCTGATTCCAGGAAGTGTTCCTCCAAACATCAGGCCGTACAGATATCCCTATGGCCAAAAGAGTGAAATTGAACGTATGGTTGCAGAAATGCTAAAGGCTGGTATAATTCAACCGAGTCAAAGTTCTTTCTCTGCTCCAGTAGTATTGGTGCACAAGAAGGATGGATCATGGCGCATGTGTCCGGATTATAGGGAGCTCAACAAGCTCACTATTAAAGATAAGTTCCCCATTCCTGTCATTGATGAATTACTGGATGAATTGCATGGATCAATTTACTTCACCAAGTTGGATCTTCGTTCAGGATATCATCAAATCAGAATGAAGACTGAAGACATTCTGAAAACAACATTTAGAACTCATGAGGGTCATTATGAATTTTTGGTCATGCCTTTTGGCCTTACCAATGCACCTTCAACATTTCAAGGTTTGATGAATTCAATTTTCAAAACATTCCTTAGAAAATTTGTGTTAGTATTTTTTGATGATATACTAATCTACAACAAGTCTTGGAAGGATCATGTTGAACATGTTGACAGGGTGCTACAACAATTGGAGGAGAAACAATTATATGCAAAAAGATCCAAATGTTTCTTTGGAGTCCAGGAGGTGGAATATCTGGGTCATATTGTATCTCATGAAGGAGTTAAGGTAGACCCTAGCAAAATTAAAGCCATTAAGGAATGGAAAATCCCCACATCCATAAAGCATCTGCGAGGATTTCTCGGGTTGACAGGGTATTATCGCAAGTTTGTTAAGAATTATGGGAGAATAGCAGCACCTCTAACAACATTATTGAAGAAAGATGCATTTTCATGGACTCCGGAAGCAACAAAGGCCTTTGAACATCTTAAAGAGGCAATGTGCCAAGCACCGGTCTTAGCTACACCGGACTTCACAAAAACCTTTATTGTGGAATGTGATGCTTCAGGAAATGGAATTGGTGCTGTTCTAATGCAAGATGAAAGACCCATTTCTTTTGAAAGTCGTCCAATCAAGGGAAAGTTTTTAAGCAAAGCTATTTATGAGAAGGAAATGTTGGCAATACTCCATGCACTTAAGAAATGGCGACCCTACCTAATGGGAAGACACTTCAATGTAAAAACGGATCATGATAGCCTTAAATACTTTTTAGAACAAAGATTATCCTCTGAAGAGCAACAAAAGTGGGTCACAAAGATGTTGGGTTATGACTTTGAAATCATCTACAAAAAAGGGAAGCAAAATGTGGTGGCAGATGCACTCTCAAGAAAGGATGAGGATGTGGAAGCATTGTTGTGCGCCATTTCTATTATCCAACCAGATTGGATAAACGAAGCAAGGGAGGAATGGAAGAATGACGAAGAAGTGTGGGCACTTATTCGAAAGTTACAACAAGATTCCAGTACGTCTGATACATTTAGCTGGAAAAATGATTTGTTATGGTACAAAGATCGCTTATACCTCTATAAGAATTCCCAGCTAAAACAAAAGATTCTTATGGAATTGCACACTTCTCCCTTAGGAGGGCACTCAAGATTTTTAAAAACTTACCACAGGGTTAAGAAGGAATTTTTTTGGGATGGCCTTAAATCAGATATTCAAAAGTTTGTGGCAGAATGTTTGGTTTGCCAACAAAATAAAGTTGAAACAATTAAGACACCGGGTCTATTACAACCTTTATCCATTCCAAGCCAACGTTGGTAGGAGGTTTCAATGGATTTTATCACAGGTTTACCCAAGTCTGAGGGAAAGAGTGTCATCATGGTGGTAGTTGACAGACTTACCAAGTATGCACACTTTTGTGCATTATCACATCCATTTAAAGCCAGTACAGTTTCTACTGCATTTATGGAAACAATTCAAAAGCTACATGGAAACCCAAAGATTATTGTAAGTGACAGAGATCCCATTTTCACGGGAAATTTTTGGACAGAATTATTTTCTTGTCTTGGTACTCAATTAGCTCATAGCTCATCTTATCATCCTCAATCTGATGGGCAAACTGAGATAGTAAACAAATGTTTGGAAGGATATCTTCGTTGCTTTGTATCTGATAAACAGACACAATGGGTCAAATGGTTGCCTCTGGCTGAATGGTGGTATAACACTTCCTTCCATACAGCAACAAAAATGACCCCATTTATGGCACTTTATGGGTATCAACCACCATCCACCACATCATATTTAAGAGAAAATTCTAAGGTTCAGGCAGTGGAACATCACATCGAACATCAACAACAAGTCCTCCAACTCTTAAAGGATAACCTCGTGTTGGCATAGAATAGAATGAAACAACAGGCAGATCAACATTGTAGTGAAAGAAGTTTTGATGTAGGTGATTGGGTATTCCTACGGCTACAACCATATAAGAAAATGTCCCTCAAGCAAGCTAAGAAGGATAATAAATTATCACCAAAGTATTATGGTCCGTACAAGGTGTTGCAAAAGATTGGTACTATGGCATACAAATTGGAGCTTCCTGCAACTTCTCGATTGCACCCAGTTTTCCATGTTTCATGTTTAAAGAAGGTTATAGGTGACAAGCTCCCAGTTCAAACAATATTGCCAGAACTTGATGAGGAAGGAAAAATTATATTGGAACCGGAAGTAGTCACAGAAACAAGAACTCGACAGCTACGAAATCAATCAATTTCAGAGTATCTTATCAACTGGAAGAACTTATCCGCTGAAGATTCCACATGGGAGGATGAAAATTTTATGCAGAAGTATCCATAACTACTCAAGTGTTGAGGACAACACTTTTTTGAAGGAGAGGGGCATGTTGGGTCCCTATAATACTAGTGATTACCCCATTACTATTGTAGTTATACCCCTTATTAATATTGTTGTGCCCCTATTGCCCCCATATTGTTATTACTGTGCCCCATAGAATCCCTCTATTGTTATTTTTGTGGCTTTATATTATTATTGTTAGGTTGGCTGGATTATATTGTGACTCCTTAGACTCCTATATATAGAAAGGAGGTTTTGTCATTTGAATCATCCAAGAATTTTTCATTTATGTAATGTAAAGGAGGTTGCCCCCTCGAAGAGGCTGAATTCTAAGGCGTTGATCTATCTTTTCTATCTTTTCTTGAGCTGGTTTCATAACAGAGCATAATTCAAAACTCATTCTGTGATCTTGCTAAAAGCCTAGGAATCTAGATTGTTTATTTGGTGTGTTTAATGACAAATAGACTTATGAAAGGTGAAGAAAGCTAAATAGATGAACTAAATAAAAAGAAATCACAAAACATACAAGCTAATGTCTAGAATAATAGAATATCATACCTAAAAACTTGGCCTTGATACGCCTTCTTTCGTAATGATCTCAACAAATGTTCTCTTGGACTTCACCAAAAATCTAAATTCACTCAAATTTGTTGTCGTATAGGTTTGCCATCAACTAGAGAGGGGTACAATTGCTCTCACTTTGCATCATGTTAAAGAGAAAAATCCCATAGTTCCAGTTTGTTACCACAATAGAGCATTCAATGCAAGGCATTGAGAAAAATCCCATAGTGCTAGTGTGTTGCCACACTAGAGTATTCAATACAAGACATTGAGAGGGGTTTATGCATGCAATATGAAATGACCTCTCATTACTAAGTCACTACCATGAAGTGTTTGAATTTTAGTCATGTGATTAATAAATGATGAAATGATTGGATTAAACCAACAATAATGGGATAATACATTCGGTTCCCTCCTCATTTTGTAAATATCGGCCTAAGGATAAGGAGGACGCTCTTTTAGCCTAACGATCCATTTTTTAATTGAGATATCTCATTGTGTGGAATAAGAAAGCTTCACCCAAGATTTTGGCTTCTTCTTTTGCTCTATCTGGAACCACAGATAACTTAGAATTCACCTAGATGAGGTCATCATTGATAGTTTTAATAACTATCAAAGAGTGATCAAACATGATCATGACCTACATCTTGTTTCCATAGCTATTTAAATACTCCCCATGAGTGCATAAGCTTTAGTTAGATTTTTTTTGTTATACTAAGACCCCTAACAAAGTTAGCCATTTTTTTCTTTTAGGTTCATAAAGGATCTCCCCGCACCTATTGCCCATGGTTGTCTTGAATAGATCTTACAAAAAATTAAATACTTAGTTGTCACCACGTTCTTAGGAATCTTGTTTGTCTTTGGCTTAATCATCCCATCTTTACACACAATTATCTTTTTCTTATGTCACTTTTATCTACTGCCTTAAAAAAGTTAGTGCTTCAAATATATAGACATAAACACTAATACAATAGGTCAATTGGAAAGAACAAATGGTGAAAATCAGAGGCAATTGGAACTAAACATGGTCATAAGTTTCAACAACCAATCTTTGCATCAACAAAATTAAACACTAAAAAATAGTGTGTTTGTCTTGCCTCAACATTATATCCTTCTTCATCATTATGATGTGTATTCATCCAACATTTATTTACAAATTAGTTCAGAGTTTGTAACCTTTGCAATTTCATAGACCTTGTGAATCTTTGCAGTACACATGCCTTTTATGAGTGCTTGATAATGTGCCTCATTGTTTATGGTGTCATTCTTATTCAAGGGCCTAATTGTTCTTCGAACCTCTTGATCTCCATGACCATACAAGATGAATGCATTTGTAGATATTCTAGGTTGCTAATAAGAATTGTCTCTATGTACATACACCATAATTTCAATATTTTGAATCTATGGAGAATTGAAAAAAAAAAACTAGTTATTGTTTTGTAGTATTCATTGTCTACATCTCTCCTATATGCAAATCATCAACTATTCTCCATTACTCATCCTAATCTCAAAGCATGTATAAGCTATCGTTTAACAACCAAATGAAATTAATTAAATCTATCAAAATATTTACAATTCTTTTTCTCTTATATGAATCCAAGTAGGGCTAGTATACTAGATGGTATATTTAATTGTTCTCTAAATATATTTAGAATGAAAAAAAGAAAAGGCCATTGAAACCTATAATTTTTAAATCCCTCACCTTGGTAGAAATGGTGACATCCTCTCATGATGTATTCTACATGACCTTTTTTACTCTTCTTCCCTCTTTCGAATGGCGTGATACCAATCCCTTTCAAAATGTTTTGTTTTTTTGCCTATTCACTAATTTATTCAAGTGAAATGTAAAGTATTTCTTAGAAAAATACTCTCATTTTGAAAGCCTTTATTTTCTTAATTCATAAAGGGATTTTCAACCATGTTTTCTAGGTGCTTGCAACTACATTCCAACCATAATTCAAACCCCTTGTTGTGATTAGTATGATAACCTACAAAAACTAATATAAAAACTTTCTTAAAAGCATTTCACATGTTTAAAGGGATGAAAAGATGATAAAATTTTGACTTAAACAAGTGAAAAAATCATGCTTGTTGACAATAAAGTCAAATGAATGGGTGCATGTTATAGTGGAATATGAAATTACATTGAATGTGATGTCTTCTTGGGAGAAGATTTAGTAACAAAAATCATAAAACGTGGAAGGGTCAAATTAATACTCACATGTGGAAGGGTTAAATCCCCCCTTGAAGTTTAATCTATTATAGGATAAGCCATGAACCTACTTTCTACAAGTAAGATGAGTGATGCAAATGTGTAGAAAATATTTGAAAAGGAAAAGTGCAAGATGGTTTAAGAAGCAATGGTGTCGAAAGAGCAAGATGGTTTGAGGAGCAATGATGTTGGCAAGGGTGGTTCAGATTAGAACATTGTACAAGTTGTTAAGAAGCATTGTCACTCATGAGTGTAATATTTTTGTTGCTTTTTTTTGGAGCAAAGAAGTAAGCAAGAATATTGTTGTCCCTTATAAATAAGACAATGTTTTGGAATAAAATACATATTAGAGAAAAGGATTTTTGAGTTTTGGATGATAAAGGTATATTTAAGGAAATATTGATTATTACTTCAATTTTGAATTATATGAACATTATGTCTATGGTAACATGATTTGGTGAAATTTCCCACTAATGCTAAAAGGGCAAAATATATTTTTCTAGTTGATACACTGTGATATGTTTAGATTTGCGACTATTCCATCATCGAGTAAATCATTGTAATATATCTCATTCACAGATGATTTCTAATGGAATGCATGAACATATTTCCTTTGACATAAATATAAAGTTCTCAATAAATTCAAAGAGTTTGAGGTTCTTATAGAGAACTAGATAGAAAATAAGATAAGTTATCGAGGATAGATCATAATGGTGGATATCTAATGGAAACGAATTTGAGGAGTTTCATAAGTAGTTTGGAAAAGAAAGGAAAAGCATGACACCATACACTCGAGAACAAAAGGTAGTTGCAGAAAGAAAGAATGTGACATTGATAGAAAAGGAAATGAGAAAGTTTAGTGGTCCAAGATTAGCACATAAATTATGGGTAGAGTAAGTTGATATAGCATGCTACTTTGTAAATCATTAACTACTTCAATGTTGGTACATAAAGTCTATGTGAGGCATGGACTTATAAGAAACCATTTCTTGAACATCTTGGAGTTATTGGTTGTGATGCTTATGTGTGTATTGCATAGGAGAAAGCAAGTGAGCTACACAAAAAAAAACATAAAATTATACTTATATTGTTATAAATATGGTTAAAAGGCTACAAGCATTGGAACCCGAAAACAAAAAAAGTTGTTTATAATCGACTTGTAATCATTAGACAGATTAAAATTGATCCCAAGAAAAAAGAAAAACCAAGAGAGGAAGAGAAACCCAGAAAGGAATAACTAAAGTATGTAGTTTGAGTTGAAAGATAAATAATTTAATTTAATAGAAGATGATGAACTACACACTGAGGACCCACATACCTAATCTTGAAGTGGTCAATTTAAGAAAGAAGGCAAATGAAAATTTATAGTTTACATTATTCTCATTTTGACATTGATAATGATACTATAACTATTAGGGAGGTAGTTGATGCAAACCAAGGTATATTTTAGAAGAAAAAAATGGTTGAAGAAATGGAGGTCTTAGAAAAAATGTGACATGGTGTTTGGTCAAGTTGTATGTTAGAAGAAAACCTATTGGTAGCAAATCAGTATTCTAGAAGAAGTTCAATGTAAAATGTAGAGTGGATAACTACAAATATCACTTAATAAGCAAAGTGACATTTTCTAGTGGATGGAAATGATTTTGTTGGGCCTTTTCCTCTCATTGTTATGCCAACTTTTATCATATTTTGTCAATCATTGCTAGTTTTGACATTGAAGTAAAGTAGGTGGATGTGAAGACAACATTTCTACATGAGGATCTTGAAGAATAAATCAATATGTTGTAGCGATAAGGTTCTATTGTGAAATAAAAGGAGTATATTGTGTGTAGTGTTAGCGCTTGAAATTTCACCTCAGGCTGAGAAAGGTAAACCTCAAGGCAACATCAAACCACTTAGCCTCGTAGCTAGCCCTACGGGGCTGGAGAGGGCTCTCTCCGGTCTATCTCGGTGAAATCTTCAATGGATGAGATGACCAATAGGGTAACACTGATTTTAGGCTAGTAAACTGATCAAAAAGGTTGATTTGGGGTTTTTAGGGTTTTTGGTGGCAAATTGAGGGGATGGCAATTTTGGGTGCGGGGATTGGACACAGTTTTTGCAGGGGGTTCTTTGGGGCGAGATAGGATACAGTATTGATGCCTTAGATTGAGGTGAATGAATGAGAAAGACAGGTGAGGAGCTAAGGGGAGCAAACAATAACTTTGAATTCTCCTTAAACAGTAGAAAACATTGAAATTAAACAAACTTAAAAGCAGAGCATGACAATTATGAATTCTACTTTAACACTTCATTTGTTTAATGTGTAGAAGGAAAAGAAAGGAAATGATTCACATAACACACTTACAAGTACATAGAGAAACACACCATCAATACATGTAACCACAAGAATCCCAAAAAGGACTGCAAAACCCTGGTCTTCCTTAGCCAAAAATTGTAGAGATACAGTGAATAATACAATGATAGCTTCTCCCTCCAGAGTCCAACCCTGAAAATGAGCAAGAAACTACATAATATAGATGATCTAACCTCTTTCCCTGCCTCCATGGGTCGAGCTCACTATCCTAGGAGCTGTTTCAACCACTTCTAAACTAACCACTACAAACTAGGCAGTCAAAACAACTTGCCTCTATAAGCTAGGAAACCAATTCATTCATTTAATATTTACCCTTTTCATTAATGAATCTTCTAGAAATTTTAAATAAGAGTAAAAGTGTCTAAAAAGTACAATAATTACATCAAAGAGGATCATAATTCACCCCAAAAAGTCAAACTGGGTCAAACTGCGCTTTTCTGAGCTGTACAGTGCATTTTTGGAAAAATCTGCCTGACGGGTCGCGCGCCTTTGGAGCCACTTTTGGGGCACTTGCAGGTGGCCAAATTGAGCAAAAGTAGGCTTGTTGGAAAGGTCTGTGAGTCTACTTTCCAACCCAACTAGAATTTCTGAATTTGGAGTTCATTTGCCCTGTCAAAAATCAAATCTCCCAAGACTGCTTTCTACAGTTCAAAAAAGTGGCAGAAAGTCATTTTTTGCTAGTTTTTTGACTTTCTAGAGGCCCAAAACTTCACCAAATCTCAATTCCATCCATGAGCATGTGTAACTTTGCATGAAAAATCTGGAAATGCTGAGTTTTTGTCAAATGGAGTTGCCATGATGAAGGGTCGCGCGGGGGGTGAGACCCGTTAATGGAGAAAACCTGTGTTTGGCATAAAAAATTCACAAATGACAAAATTTTCTCCAAATTACTTGAAATTTGGGCTGGGAGTCCCCAATAAAGTACCATGCTCAGTCAAAGAGGCTTTGGCCAAAATTTGGAGTGGATCAGGCGTTTTCCTTCGTTTTTGTGCTTTGGCCAACCGTCCTTGGAGCACCTTCGTTCTCGCCGGTATTTTTGACATTTCTTTAAAACCATGACACATGTGCAAAAAGTGAAGGAGGTTTTTCTTATTTGGCATGTTATGGACAAAAACCTCTCTCATTTTTCCAAAATTCATCTTTTATTGCTCTGGAACATCATTTGAGTGCGACTTGTCCCGATGTGTGAAACAAGGAATTTTGTCGAAATGGAGCGAAATGAAGGGGATAAGGGGCTTCTAAATTCTTGGGGAAATTTTTGGGAGTGGGGAGGGATGTTAGGAAGCAGGGGAGAGTTGAATCTCAGAGATTGAGTGAGGGGAAGGGGTCCAAAAGGGCAAAACACAGGCCCAACCTAGAAAATTGCCAGGTTGTAGCTAGAAACTAGGGTTTGTGCAAAAATGAGGAATTTGGGGGATCTAAGGGATGGGAAGCATTTGATAGGGTATTTTAAGGATAGGGGAAGGTGTATGAACATCTGGATACAAGTTTTGCCGATGACTTGACCATCCAAGAGAAATTGGCTTTCAAAACCCTAGGAGAGGGAAATGACCTTGCCAAGGCACAACTGAAGCATGAACAAGGTGTACAATGACTCATTAGACACTGAGATGATAATGACAACCCTATGAATGATGATAGACTCAGCTGAATAATGACATGGACCGACATTTTGACAACTTTAGAAGGAGTTAAAGCAAACCCTAGACCTAATGCCTAGTGACCAAATTTTGCTTGAAAACTCTTTGAAATGACAAAATTTGACCTTGACACTCTGAGATCACTTTGTAAGAGCATATTTGATCACTGGAGGAAGGCTGGAAAGACTGACACTAACATGTAGGATGAAGAATTCCCTTAATGGCGAGAAGCAATAACCAAGGCAGTGATACCATAAGTTAAATATTTGTGTTTTATAATTTAGCTTTTTGTGAAACAAAGTTGATCACTGTGTGCACACCAAACATGGTGGTGATCACTTTTTTATTTTGGCACTATATGTTGATTATATGTTATTTGTTGAAAATAATAGGAACTTCATTGAGGATGTTAAGCTAATTGCAGTTTGGATATGATATGGAGGATCTTGTTGTTGTGAATTATATTTTTGGAATGAAAATTGAGAAGGTTTGTTTAAAAAAAGACTTTGGCTGAATCAAAGGAAACATGTTTAGATGATATTACATAGGCTTAATATGTATAGGAATGTAAACCAATTAAAGCTTCCATTCATACGAGCACCAAATTATTTACAAATTAATATTCATAGACACAAGAACAGTAAGATACCATGTCTCGTGTTCCTTATACAAAGTTTGATCTATGCCATGGTTTGCATTGGATCAAACATCAACCATGTAGTGGAAGTTTTCAAAAATATGTCTAAAATCAAGAAAGGAACATTAGACTATTGCAAAGAGGAATTTCCCATATTTGCATGAGATGTTAAATTATGTAATCTATTGAAAAATGAAGGCTCAGATCAAGCATAATATTGGATGTGCGAGGTTTTGTTGATGCAGATTGAGTCAAAGATCTTGATCATTGAAGATCCAAAAGTGCTTATGTGTTTAACTTGTTTGGTGATGTAGTTTGTGGGATGAGTGAAAGGCAAGAAGTAAATGAACTCTCAATTATAGAAGTTGAATACATAGCAACCACTCATGCAAGTAAGGCAACAACATTCTAACATAGATAGTGTTTAGATGTTGAGTTCTTACAAGAGTTTTAAGGATAGTTTACAAAAATCAAAGTGCAAAATTTTTGTCAAAATAACCTTGCTCATCTTTCTAAGGCAAAGCATATTGCAATAAGATATTTTATTAGAGACAAGGTTGAAGATATGAAGGAGTTGTGGGAGAAAGCAAATACATTGAAGAATGTTACGTATTCATGAACAAATTCCTTGAGCATTGAGAAGTTTTCTTTGTGGAGAAATGATGGGTTTGACTTCCCTAAGTAGTTAATTTTGTGGGTGTGCAAGTCATATTGCAAAATATTCAACAAGTGGATGATTGTTGGGTGTAGTATTATTTACATGTATAAATTGTGCACCACAACATGTTTGTTGTGAACCTTATTTTGTAGAGGTGGCTCTTGTTAGGTTAATCTAGACCTAGTCATAGATTCGTTTACATAATGAGTTAGTCATTGATGGGCTTAACAATGGTGGTTTACGAGCCCATGGCTTTGGTAACCCATGGCATTTGATGTGATGAAGCTTATGTAAAGTTTAGAAGAATTCCATTGTAATATGCCTCATTGGGATGGTGCTGGACTCATTTGGTTGGTTTGGCTAAGGATATAGATATATATTAGGTGCTAGTTTTTACGATTAAGGATTTATAGGGTAAATATTTGGTATCCATTATGTGCATGCTTCTCTTTATTTATTATTTCTCTTCATATTTAACAACTCTTTATTTTGTGGAGGATGTGACGAGTGTATTTTGAATTTTTTGGTGGTTTTAATGCATGGTTGTGTATCATTATATTTGATTTCTAAATTACTTTGTTATACAATGAGAAAAAAGGTGTAACTTTGTTTTGTTGGGTTCGTAGTTAAGGGTTTCTAGTCCAAACTTTTGTGTGTATTATGTATATCTGCCATTACTTATTTCTATTTTAAGATTTTATTAACATTTTCATTATTGGATAGGTTTATCAAACTATCCATGAGCATCACATGAATGAAAGACAATTCCACTTAGTCATAAGATTTTTTGAAGTCGATCATGATGAATAAGGCATTAAGATAAGAAGATTAAGCCTAGTCCATTCCCCCCCAAACTTGTATGACATTATCTATAATTTTTTTCCCCTGGAAAAAAGTCGTAATTTCCATTGAAATTTGAAAGTTACGTTTTGTAGATGCCGTAGCATATGCATATGTGAGGTGATAGCATGTCAGTATGTAGTTGTACAAAAATCAAAAAACATGTGTTCCACGCAAGGAGCACTGATGTATCAACATAAAAAACCGTCTCTACGCAAAGAGAGCAATCATAGTACTGTTTGTGTGAAAAACCATAATAACTTATATATATATAATCAAAAATTTCTACCGGGCTCATGAGCCCATTATACTGCATGTAAATCTATGAACGACTGTGATAGTGCTGGTAGAAAGCACCATCCTTCTCCTCTTGAATTAACCAATTGTCATCCTGTTTGAGTGATGCCTCCTTTGATAGGAAGTTTGCCCCTGTGTTGCGCTCCCTGAAAATGTGATGACATACAAAAGTGTCAAATAATGATATAAGCCTGTGAGCCTCAACCAATATGTGCCTCAATGAGTATGCATTGCAATTAGCTATTTTATTTAACCAATTGCATACAATTTTAGAATCCCCAAAGAGTTGTAGATGTCTGCAATGTTTTTCTAAGGCGAATTGTATGAGGTATTTGGCAGTGCAGAGTTCAGCAAAATTGTTGGTTCCCCTTCCCAGGCCCATTTGAATTTTAAAACAATGAACATCAGATAAATATAGTATTGCCCCTCCCCCACATCCCAAATCTTGGGCTGATCCATCGAAATAGGCCCACGGGATGGACTTATTGATGATTTCAGGTTGTATGACTCTAGTGGGAGGGACAAAGACTTCTTCTAGTAGCTGGTCGAAATCAACAATGATCCTAGGCAATATTGAGTTCCAGTGAAGTGCCTTATGATGAAAAATAGCCTGATTCCGAGCAATCCAGATAGCCCAGCACATGATTAAGGGCATATTCCTTTCTTTCCCACTATGAGCAGTCCACCATAAGCTCCAAGCTTCTGAGATATTCCTTCCCTGCCAAGATTTTAGAGAAGGGTAGTGTGTTGTAATATTTCTCCATTGCTCTTTAGTTACAGGACAATCTAGAAATAAATGTTCAGTGTCCTTGGAATTTTCTTTGCATAAGTGACACCAAAACGGTCCATAGGTTTGAGCCTGTCAGAATCTTGTTGAAAAGGATTGTCCACATGAGAACCCAAGTTCTGGGCGCCGCTTTAAGTTTCCATAAGGATTTACACGATGACTCAATATATGGTGGCTTGACTGATTCCATCAAGATCAAATACCCTTCCTTTGGTGTGTATCTGCTGTGCTTGGCATGAGCCCAGATGACCTCGTCCTCTCCTTTTGTGATCCAAATATGAGACTCGGTCAATGCATCAATATAAAGAAGCCAACTCTGTTGCCAATGTGCAGGTATGTTAAGGTCAAGTGCAAATTTCCATGCTTGTTGAAACATTGAGGAGTGTGCCTCATCCACTATATGACTGATATTTATGATTCCTTGGCCCGCAAGATAATGCTTCAACTCTGCGGGCAGTCTATGAGCATTGCCACATCCTATCCAGGGGTCAGCCTCAATTCGAACAAAAGTTCTAGATTGTATTCTCCATGTAAGTCCATCTCGAATGAGGTTGATGGAATTTATGACAACCTTCCAAATGATCGATATATTAGAGCTAACTCTCTGTTCGTGCCGAATCCAGTCCATGATATAGGAGGGGCTAATATATTTGGCAGTAGCAACTTTAGTCCATAGACTGTTTGTATTGATGAGCTACCAACCCAGCTTTGCTGCTAGAGCTTTAGAGAAGATGTCCAGCTGCTTTATTCCCCATCCTCCCCATCATTTAGGTCTGGCGATGGTATCCCATTTTACCCAGGCAAATATTCTTCCTTGTTGGTTCCCTTTTCATAAAAAATGGCAACAAATGTATTGTAGTTTGGCTAAAATACCTTTGGGTATCCAAGTGAGCATCATCTAATATACCGGTGTAGTTTCCGGTACTCCTTTGATGAGGACTAGTCGGCCAACCCTTGAAAGGTACTTGTGATACCAGATGTTGAGGCGTTTTTCAATCTTGGTGATGAGCCAAATCCAATCAACGATTTTGTATCCTTGAGGCTTTAGTCTATATCCAAGGTATCTTAACCCTTCTTCAATGGATAGGAGGGTAAAGGGAAAATGCCTGAGTGCAAATTGAATATCATGTTGTGTACAACCCATGGTTGTCAGAGTGAATTTGCTGACATTAATGGCCATACCAGTAGCTTGCTGAAATAGCCCAAAGGCATTCTGAAGTGTTGTAATATCCCCAATGCTCCCATTCAAGAAGATGAGCACATCATCCACAAATAATAAGTGTGTAAGGATGCATGATTTTGTGATTTTAATGCCTTCGATACTACCCCTTCTATGTTCAGCATCAATGATCTTGCTCAATCCTTCCATGACGAGGAGAAATAGTAGAGGGGAGAGTGGACATCCTTGTTTGAGCCCACGCTCAGCATGAAAAAAGGGGGTAGCTGCTCCGTTGATTAGTACACTGAAAGATACATTAGTGATGCAACACATGATCCATTTAATATAAGCATAGGGGAAGCCTAAGTGGGTTAATAACATCCTGATATAGAGCCAGTTAGCTCTGTCAAAAGCTTTTGATAAATCAAATTTTAAAATCATGCCCTTCAATTTCCTTAGATGGACAGAGTGAAGCAATTCATGAGCTGTTCCAACCGCTTCATGAATTTGTCGGTTTTGGAGGAAGGCAAATTGCTCAGGGGATATGTGGGTCGATAGGATGGGTTTGAGGCGGTTAGCAATGATCTTGGTGATAATCTTATAGATGCAATTACATAGAGATATAGGCCAGAAGTCATTGAAAGTGGATGGGTTATCCGATTTGGGAATAAGGGCAATAAATGTAGAGTTGATGGCCACAAACATCTTGCCATTCCTTCGGCATTCCTCAATGACTTTTGATAAGTCTGTGCCTAGAATGTCAAAAAATGAAATATAGAACTCAATGGACCAACCATCTGGTCCTGGGCTCTTATCTTTCTTGAACCATTTTATTGTGGCCTCAAGTTCTCCCGTGGTAACCTCCCTTGTAAGTTCCAGAGCCTCGTCCTGTTCCACAAACCTTGGGAAATACTCAGCAATGCGCATAACTTCCACCAAGTTAACAATATGAGGAGCCTTATAAATGTTTTTAAAATGTGAAGTGGCTAGGTTAGCCAGATCATAGGATGATTGTATTGTTTGCCCCTGCTCATTATGTAGTTCCCATATAGTATTTATGGCCTTTCGTCCATTAGCAAATCTATGATAGAATCTAGTGTTATCATCACCCTCCTTTAACCAAATCGCCCTGCTTCTAAGTCTCCAGCTTTCTTCCTTGTCCTTCAGTATTTGTGTCCTCTGCTGGATGAGGGAGGTGATCATATCTTTGTGGGCCTAGGAGTAAAATTTGCCTTCAGCGTTTTCCTCATATGTGGTGATTTCCTGTCAGCTTTCCGAAGTATGATATCATCCTGTAACCTCTTCTTGTGAGCCCATTCTTTGGATAAAGATTTCAACTCCTTTAGGTTGCGCACAAACCCATCTGCAATATCCCCTCCTTCCCCAATCAGGTGATTAATCCAGTAATCAGATACTAGTTTAATATATGTGGGATCTCGTAACCAAGAAGAGTTAAACTTGAAGGGTGTCTTAATTCTGTGCTTGTCACCTTCTAGTTCAAGAAAAATAGGTTTGTGGTCAGATATAGCTCCTGATCCTACCCATTGATGAATTTGAGGGATCTTATTGTATAAGGCCTCCTTAATGAGAAATCTATCCAGTCTCCTGGCTAGACTATGTTCCCCAATTCTATTGTTCCTCCAGGTGAATTGAATCTTTGCAGAGGGGATGTCTATCCATTTGTGATCCTCCAAGAGGTTTGTAAAAAAATCAGACAGCCCATCAATCTGAGCTTGATGACCCCATGATTCCATGTAACCAATAGAGAAATTAAGGTCCCCTCCTAGGATGATATTCTTTATCTGGTTAATTGAGGAACTAAACAGTTTCCTCCAATAATCAGCCCTGTCATGACACGGGCCATATACATTGATAATTCTGAAGTTTGCCTCTAAGGTGGCAGAGTATATGTCAGCCCCCAAGTGACCGATTCCCCCCCAAGCCCTTTTAAGTTCAATGGTGCGATTCTTGACACCTAGGGCAATGCCTCTAGATCGGCTAGATACATCCAGTGCATGGAATGACCAACCAGGTAACCATGATTCCAAAAAAGGGATAATAGTGCTGGACATGCCTAGGGTTTCTTGTAGAAATATGATGTCAATTGAAACATAAAAAAAGAGTCTTCTGAAAGCTAGTTTTTTACCAGGGCTAGCTAACCCTCGACAATTGAAAGATAGTATCTTTATGGGGGGGGTGTGCTAGGGTATTCCTTGCTCTAAGAACCCTGTCAAGTGTCTATTGTTTGCCTAGCGCTACCTCTTCGCCAACAAGGTGCTTGGCTTTGGAGAGGGATGATGGTCGACCCCTGGGAGGTTTAAGGGGTGTAGGGGTGACCTCCAGATTAAATCCGACGACATCCGGCTCTTGAATTTTGCCTTTTGAGCGCAGAGGATATCGGGAGGTGGAGGCTATCGAAAGGAGGGGTAGGGAGTGGAATGGTGCTGAAGTGATGGAAGGCTGGGTAAATGAGAATATCGGGGGGGGGGGGGGGCTTGTATGGTGCAGGCCACATTGATGGGATGAGACAGCCTAGTTCCATGATAATATAAATGACCCACAGAGGGGGGACTATAGTAAGATGTATGCAGATTAAGTGCAGACGAGATCAACGTGGGATATGAATTTATTGAACTATTTGTTACTGCAAATGATGAGGTGAGAGGGAGAGAGGAAGTAGACATACCCATGGAGAAGACATCTCCCTGAGCCGCCTGAGATCTCGTCAGAGGAGGGGAGGGTGGCTGGTAAGGTGTCTTCCCACGCTTCTTCTTTGATCCTTTGGCCATGTCCACCTTTGCCACTTCATTTGTCGTTTGTTGTTCCTCTGTAACTTCCTCCTCGGTCGGCTGTTGTGGGTGAGGTTCCGGAGTTTCAAATTCCTTATTCTGTGCCTCTTTCTTGTCCTTACGGTTCAGCAGACAATTTCTGAATAGGTGTCCGACCTTATGACATCTCTGGCACCGATAAGGGACTCCTTCATAATCCAATAACTGCTTTCGCGAGAAGGATCTCCATTGAATGGTAATGTGCTCCTGCAGTCCTCCTCTAGTGTCTAAGTGCACCAAAATCCTCGCATAAGCCATCATCCCCGTGGTCTGGAATGATTTATCATATTCCATGTATGTGCCGAGCGAGTTCCCAATCCTTCTGAATATATCTTCTGACCAAAATTGCAGCAGCAAGCCAGGTAGCCTGATCCAAATAGGTCCGACCCCAATCTGTTATGTCTTTGGGTCAAATAAGGGTGTCCATCGCTTCAATAAAACAGGGGCATGCTCGAAATGCCAAAAGGAAGACAGTACCCAGTTCGTGTGGTCTGGTCTGGCAAATCTCAACACGAACCAACCGCACACGAATGTTTGAACAAAGGGGATGTCGACCAAGTGGTGTCCCCAAACCTCCGATGCCCAAGTCTTCAAGCATGCCGCAGTGTAATTTCTGCCCCTAATTCTGCCAACAAGAACTCTATCTACAAAATCCATGGTGTCGCCCCACTGTATATCCTCCCCAAGCCTCAATATTACGTCCTCCGCCCTGGTCTTAAAGCATTTATGCTTCTTCAAGGGTCGAGGCTCACCTGCAGATGGGTGATGTTCCGAACCTCTTTCGATATCCTCTGTAACTTCCACCGAAGGGTTAGGGTTTGCGGGGATGGCATTCGAGAGCGGCGGGATGGTCGTGAAACAACCTGATGGGGGGTTAGAGCAGATAAGGGTGTTCAAGGGAGCCTGTTCCGCAACAGTATTGGAAATGGCAAGTGTAGTGTAGATATTCGAGGACGATAAGGGTTCAAGAACAGGGCCAGAGTCATTGGGGCTAGGGTTAAGGCAACTCGAGATAAACCCCAAGGTAGTTGGTGACGGGGGAGGTGAGGAGAGAGCCGACCAGGTTGGCGGGTCGTCCGGTAAGATAACCGCAGGGTTGGAAGGACCAGAAAACTGAGGTAGCTCAACAGTAGTGCCGGTTAGAACGTTGCTATAGGGTATCATTCCCTCCGATGCTGAATGTGTGGACATGCAAATGGATCCCTCCTCGAGCGGGTCTTCCGAGTAGTCCACCAGGTCTATGTCCATCACGCTAGTTGCCATTGGAGCAGGAAAACGGGACAAGTAGTGAATCCGGCGTCAAGGGCGGTAACCGACAGAGAAACGAGAACGGTGGAGGAATAATGTCGTTGAGGGTTCTCAACCGACGAGAGGGTAGAAGGTAGCAGGTAAGCGGGGAGGTATCGCGACAGGATCGCATCAGTGAGCCAGTGAGGAGGAGAGTAATGTAAAAATAACCCTTCAATTAAAAACTAAAACATATAATATCCCCCGAGACTTCTTGTTCCGAGAGAAAATTGTCAAGACGGGACGATTTCACTGTCTGCAGCAGTATCCCGTACTGCAAACTAAAAACCCTCTCATTTTTTCATCTCTCTCTCATCACATTAATGTGTTTGTCTAACATTATCTATAATATACAAACTATGGGTCAAAATTGTGTGCTTTGGGTAGATGATATTAGCAAGATATGCATGATGCACAAAGTCAATGCCTTGGGAAAAAAGTATATGATGTGTTAAGTAGAATGATGAGATGCCAATTGATGATTCAACTTATGTCCCTTGCATTAAGGATGAACCTAGTAAAACCATGGTTAATCCCTACACCTATGGTGTAATTTTGAAGGGCTTCCTTGTAGACATGTAATGGGTTTGGACCAACAAAATCTCACACAACCTTGTTAAACTCAGAAGGAAAACCATCGAGACTATTCTAGGTTCCTGGTCATCAGCTATTTCATGGAGGGCTACTAAGACCTTGTCAAGAGATAAAGCCAAGGCACATACCCCATGTTTGTCCTCATATACTAGACAAGGGATTAATTCCAACAAATTTGTTGTGGTTGTTTACCTTTCTCCAACAAAGCTTTGGGTTTGGAATACTAATATAAGACCAACCATCTTCACTCATAAGTAAGACCCTGAGAGCTTTATTAGCAAGGAGGAATACTTGGGTAGGGCCACCACAAAACCGACCTATGACATGAGATGATAGTCTCAAAGACAATGTTCCTAAATTTGGCACTAAAGGCGGGTTTTGGTATATTGACGTAGTGGATGATCGCAAAATCACCCTATCGCTTTCTTAGATGAACACAAATTCATCAAGGTCCTTCCAAAGGTTCACTTTAATGCAAAATTGATGCTAGAGTTTGGTGTTAAAGAACTATTTCGGTTCATGGCACACGAAGTCACTCAAGAAGGCAGAAACAAGCTATATGGTTGGCTATAAATATCATGGGATGTTGAGAATTTCAATCCAAACTACAAAAAAAACCAAGAGACTCTAATAAATAAAAAGTCATGAGACTAGGTAGAGAAAACAACTAGGGTATTTTTGTAGATCCAAGGGCCATGATGAGAGAATTTCTATCACATGGTCCAAGTCATTGAACTAGGATTGAAATAAGCCCTCAGTCAAGTTATATATATGGGTGTAGTGCCAATTTTGTGGTTTCCACACCTCCATCATATATGGTTGGATGATTGCCTCAAGAGGCACTGTATCAACAAACTATTCCATAATGGAGCCCAATTAAAATTTATTATATATACTCAAATTAAAAAAAATTAATATTAGAAGAGCAGTCATTACCATGTGATAAACCTTCAGAACAAATTACAAGGAGACTTGGGTGACATGATTACTCTTGGGACTAGTCATTGCTCCAATTGAAATAGTGGTGAGTTTACATTGCGATGAACTCGTAGTACCCTCATTAGACTTATGATTCAATGATTACGACCTGATAGACCATCCAAGCCACTTCAATGTGAAAAGGAAAACGATAAATCTGTACAACCATAAAGGATCGTAATACTTCAAACCATTTAACCCCTGGTTTGTGTATGTTTGTCATAAGGTCATCATTGATAGACAAAAATGTATTACAAGAGAGGGGAAAAGGTCTTATTTATACAAAAGAGGGACCGATGTCTTAACTTGTTGCCCATGTGACATTTGCACGGTACTTGAGCTCTTATTTTGCCAATTAATCTCAAATACAATACATCTACTCAAGGCCTTAGTTAACATACATGAACTTGTACATAATATCCAAGGGCCAAAGGCTTAAACCTTTTAGAGTATTGTGATCTTAGATACAAAATAATTTGTAAACATTAACTCATTTGCATAGATAAAATGATCTCATTTAGATACAAAACATGCATACTTCCAACCATGCAAAGCTTTGAGAGGGATTTAGGAGCGCGTAAAAATGTGCATTGAGGTGGGAAGTTTATTTGGTCATTCTTATAAGTTGTTAATTAAAACATATAAACATTTATAGGACTAAAGCGTCTCAAAATGGAACTTATATGTGTTTTTTCTAGATGGAATACACATCATGGAGAAAACCCTTTGAGCACATCCCCTCATTCTGAGGATGGTACTCGGTGTAAACCAATCGTTTGAAATTTTGGCAAATGGGGATATCGAGTGAGGTCCAATAATGTCCATAGAGGCAACCAACCAACAAACTTAACCCCTTGACCTCCTACTTGTAACTCACAATACTCAATGGCTCAAGCTAATTCACTGGGCTAGAATATAGATGTGATATATTAAATAAGGTAGTTGATTAGTGATGAAGCATCACACTTCAACAACTAAACTTAGATACCACCCTTAGGTCACATTTTCATTGTGTACATTCGTATGGACTTATGGAGCTTAGAGGTGCAACTATTATTTTCAACAAGGAGGCTACAATGACTTTCAAAGTTTAGAGCTTTTCTTTCAGACTTGTTTTCACTATTTTTTTGCTTAGTTATTTTTTGAAAGACTTTACTATGTACATGAAGAAGTTATAATATATGTAGCAAGGCAAAGGCATCTAAATATGCCTTCCTTTCAAGTTGATTAATTTTGACACTTTTATATAACATAGAATAAATAATAGACAAAATTACTCGGTTTCTATGCATGACTCCAATATAAATCTAAACTTTTAATCACAATTTCACTTGAAACTATAATTTTCATATAACTCAACCATATTGTAAGATTTTTTTGCAAATTTCAAATCTTCTCATAACCTTATAAAACCCTAAAACTCATCTATTCATTTTAAACTTCCAAATCCACTCATTTAATGAAATAAAGCGAGAATACTTATTACTTCAAAATCTACTCATAATTTTACAAAAACCAAAAACTCATATAATCAATTAAAACATAAATACATATTACTTCCAAATCTATTCATAACCTTAGAAAAACCAAAAACTCATCAAATAAATAAATTACAGCAAGAATACTTACTACTTCCAAATTTACTCATAATCTAAAAATAACCAAAAACTCATATAAGAAATAAAGCAAGAATACTCATTTCCCAAATATTTTCATTAAAGCATGAAGAGTCATTTCGGACAAAATTCATAAACATTAGAAAGAGTAACATATATTTCTTATCAAGCATCCTTATCCGTTGGTGGTGTTAGGTTGCATTTTGTTCTAAGGTTAGGAGACCAACTAGCTCATAATATTTCACACCTAAACATATATTTCTCATAATTTTCAATAAAATATGCTCCACATTCTTGTCGGAATCTGAATGGACATGCAGACGCAAATTCCCGCCAGGGATTTTATTGTTTTTCACCTTTTTGCCTCCATTATTAGGCATGCATTTGGCATAGTTTTGTGGAGGTATTTCTTGTTTCTTTACGTATATATTTTCTCTTTCTAGTGAGACATTTCCAAACAAATAATCACAGGGTATGTATGTTGCAGAGCAATTCAAATCAGCACGCTTTCATATTTTCATTTCTACATTTTTATTCACTCGCATAGAATTTCAATTTTGTGGGCAGCAGCAGGTGGTCTTATTACATGATGGGGCGACCACCGGTAAGCGGAGCTCCTGTTTTTCGCTTCTTTCCCAAAGAGGTAAAATTCCCTCTTTGCAATGCTGTTTACAGCGATTTTGTTTGTTTCCTAGTAAATGAAATCCAGTCTGTAGTGTATTGGTCAAGGCCCCAGTTTCCTTATCGCGTCCACTGCAACCGAATGATTTACCACTTCTTACCTGCGTAAATTACACATCCTGTTCCGTTTTTGCCATCGATATGGAGAACTTTTAGTGTTTTTTGTTTTTTGGTCTTTTTGTTTCTTTTTTCTTCTTCTTCCGGTGGTGGATTGTATTTTTCCATTCATAAGGTTGCCAATTTGACATGGATTTCGACCATGCTTAGAATCTGATATGTACCACTTATAAGTTCCCCAATGTTCCACGAAAGCTTTTGCTATGTTGAGATGTGGGTAGGGGGTCATGTGACCATCATGTTGGGATATACCCTTGGTTTCTAGGGATTTTAGAGGTAAACTTGTATACATTTGCTAATGATTTTTAGTTTGAGTTGGTGGGATTGTGGTTTGCCATTCCCACCCACTTAGGTTCAAGTTTTCGGAGGCATGCTTTACCCTGTATTGATTAGGCTCAAGGAGTAGGCAGCCCCAGGGAGTTTTCACTCCATATGTCTTTGGTCAATAAGGGACATCTGGGCTCTTGCTTAGTCATTGGGTCATTAATGTTAGAAAAAATGTATATAGCCAATCTACAATACTATATTATATGAAATTTGAAATATGATAAATATTTGGTTTAAATAAATCAACGTTAATTATGATGTGGATAACCGTGTTTATTTTGGAATATGACTTCTAAAATTTTAATTAAATTATCAATAATTATTAGTGGATGGTAGAGATTTAACCTCCACAAAATGTTCTAATGGTTAAGAGCATGTGTTTCCTCCTAAAAGGTCATAGGTTCAAAACTAGAGGGGGTAGAGTATGTATGCCTTCGTAGACTTAGCAGTCAAATCGCTGCGCAGAGGTGGATCCCTTGTCCCACAAACAAGGGGGGTCTCATACACCAATTTGGTGTCTCTCTTGGCCGTGACCCTTAAAATGGGAGGATAATAATAATAATAATAATAGTCACATATCAAAGGTTGAGATTTATCTCGAAAGTAGTTATACTCCCTTGTCCCTTTTAATTAAATTGGTTAGCTAAAAAATGCCATATGAATATGATTACCATTTTTTAGGCATTTGGTATTAGTAAAGTGAAGTGGAAGTGAATCTCCATGGTTAAAAATCTTGTTACATGTGCTTTTAAATGTATATATGTTTAACTCATATATTAATTTATTTTATAATTATTATCAATAATAATAATTTACAATAAACTTATAATTAGTTAATTTTTATGATTTTTTTTTAATATTTGATTATGTAAAATGTATTATGAAGTAAATGTTTTAATACCTATAAAGATATATCAATCAGTTTATTTGTTTGAGCGTGCTAGTTTTTAATAATACTAATGAATAAATAAAAGAAATCACACTAAATATTTTTTAGAATGTTATCTCTATGTTGGAAGATGGTTGAATTGAAAATACCAAGCATTCCCTAAAATTAGACAAATGTATGATAGATGGTTGGATTGGAAATACCAAGAATTCCCTAAAATTAGGCAAAAGTATGCTTTAGATCATTAAATTAGAGAAAGTTAAAAAGAAATATAATGTTATCTCTATATATGAATATGGTTGGATTGAAAGTACCAAGATCATTATGATATTACTTAAGAGTAGTTTATGAAATTGGGTGAAGGCATGTTTTGTATTATTAAGGCCAAGTTAAAAGGAAATAGTGCTCATCCTCAAGTGCTTTTTATATTATTAATTTTACAAATTTGTTTATTTTAAGGTGTTTTTGGATTAGTACAATGATCAATTTCATCACAGAAGTCATGATTGTTGGTTTTGATTTTAAAAATATTAATTTAATTGTTTAAGTTTTATTTGTTGGGAAAAATAGTTCTTTTTTTTGTAAGTTTGGCATGATTACATCTTCATTATGTCTAATATATCACCTCGATCGGGGCGGGGAATTGAATCAGTGACTTCACATCAAGGAGTGTCTTAATAGAGCACCCGATCACCATCTATCCAAGATCCCGTGGATGTTGGGAAAAACAATTTTGATCAGTGAAGTTAAGGCTTATAAAATCTCTACAAGTTTCAATTTCCCTTTATCAATGATTTTATTATATTTTAGGTGTTATAATTAATTTTATAGGATTGAGAGGTTTAAACTTTAATATTGTTGATATTACTAATTTGTCTTTTTTAATGTTCTAAGAGTTAAATCAAGCCTCAAAATCTATAGCCCTTTAAGATTGTGGTGGCTACTCCTCATGCTAGAAGCTATAACCAACATATATCCATTTTAACATTGATTTGTTAAACAACGAGAAGGATAACAATACATAAAGGGGAAATTGAGCCACAAACATATAGACATTTACAAGATTAGGTTTAAGATATCTTCACATTGGTTTATTTTATTATTATATTTTATTATGGTTAGTTTACTTTATTTTATTTATCATTCTTATTAACCTCATTTTTTTCCAATTTTATTATTATTTTTATTTTATTTATCATTTTTTTAAGTAAAGATTTTATATTATGCTTGTAAATTCAAGAAAACATACATAGCTAATAACCCTGGTCAGCTTGACTAATAGCCCGACCATTTGCAAATGGTTTTGGTCTTAGAAAGTCTATACTGTTTGATACATCTCACCCTACCAACCTTAGTACTAGCACTATGTACAAAATTCAAGGTAAAACACTCCTTGAAGGAGTTGCTTGAGAGACCATTGTCCGACTGACTCTTGAGACCCTGAACCAAATATTTCAATTGATAGGCCCACAGGGACTGTGATGGGCTTCTCTGGTTACCCTCTGGCAGGAACACCCTCAATCTTCACCTGGTCGGCTAAAACACCTCCTTGCTCCATGTTCTCTTTCCTTGTTGGATTCTTCTTGCCGGACGCTTGAGTAACTCATAGTACGATGAGTATTTGGTTACAAATTTCCTATGGTGAAACATTTCAACAAAGACAATGAACTTATCATGTAGTAAGTCTATTTTTTTCTCCAAAGCCTATATGGCCTGGATATTCTCTTGAATGGCCAGACCCATGATGGTTTTCATGGTCTAGGTGAGTTCAATAGCACGATTGAAAAGATTTTCTCTTGCTCTGGTGAATCTCGGGTCTGGAATCCACTTGAAGTGCGTATCCACCTCTGTGCTAGTATGTCGCCTGATTTTCGTAGTTTTCTCCTCTGTATGGTTGGTGTGCTCTTTAATCTCCTAGAGAATGGTGTTGTGAAAATTGATAGCAACTTGATGGATTGCAGTTTCAGCCCTAGTTCTCGGCTTCATGTCTCTTTGGCACCAATAGTCCATGTTTCGGCCTCTTGTTCGACTACTTGACGAGGGGCCACAGACAGAATGAGGGGTGCGAGCCATGCTTGGTATAGCCAGAGGGGGCAGAGGGAAAGGCTTGGGACGCTGACAATGGTGAGCGGGGAAAAGGATAACTGAGGACAGAGCGAACTTGGGAGGTGTTTATCATAAGGCTTCTGGGGATTGAGAAGGCCGAGGACAGTAATGAGGACATCAATGCATGAGAGGTTGGCTTGTACGACAATATCAACCCTGGGGATGGAATGATTCATCCTACTAGTGGAGGAATGGGAAGGGTGGTGATTGCAATCCATGGTCATTCTAGGGATCAAGTGCGCATTAAGTATATCATTATGCGTGGTGCGAGTGATGGAGTTCATTGCACAACCTTCAAAGATCTTGTACGAATCCATTAATAGTGATCTATGAGTTGGTAGGATGGTTTGGAGGCTTATTAATATCGTAATTGTCTCTATCCTTTTGATGGAGCTTCACACTCTTGACGAAGAGGGCCGTCAGTTAATCCCTACCATGCATGGGAGGTTAACATGCTGCTACCAACTATTCCCTTGTTTGCCGATCGGTCAACCTCATAGTTGGCCTTTCTATTGATCGCCTGGAAGTGGACCCCGCTTATGTTGGTGATGTGTTGGAGAGTTTTCATAAGCCTCCAGTTGGAAGTCACTTTGCTAACCAAAGTGTTGTTCTAGAGCTTATGGGTAGCAAAGGTGGCTAGCGTTGAGTCTCCTTTGACAATTAGCGGAACAAATTGCCTAGACTTCGCAATTTCGAGCTCGTGCTCCATAGCCTAAAGCTCAGCTGCATTGTTGGTGTTGATCCCCAGTTTCCCGTGTTGGAATTTTTAAGTCTAATTGTTAGAAACCCTTCATGTACTTTACTGATTTATTCCTACCTACTTGTTCTATTAATTAACAAGTTATTTACCATGTAAGTACTAGAAATAAATACAAGTACATGCTCAACACATTACAGATCATCAACTGAAGGAAATAAAACAAGCTCACAAGTGACACCGTTGTTTTGGACCAATGTCCCCAGAAAAACCCAATGCGAGAAAACCGGTGCAGCTATTTGAGGGTTTTATTATTATGCAATTTCTGAATACAATCTAAGTGCCAAAATCGGCTCACCCAACAGAGAATAATCTCGATAGTAGTACCTCTCAGTCGGAGACAGATGTTCCAGCTGAAACCTCAGATAATCACTCAGGCAGCTTCACAACTCCAATATGCCCCACGAAACCCCAACGTCTACCTCTAGGGACTACGTCAGCCCAATAACCCCTACGTCAACCTCTGGAGGCACTGTGTCAGCCTCCATGTCACCCACGCTGGCTCTCTAAGGCACTACGCAGCTCCTGGCTGCCTCTACGTGGGCCTTAGATGGCTCTGCGTGGCCTCTCGTTGGCTCTGCGCTAATCCTCTCAGTACTGTCTTTCTGCCTCTCTGATTCTGTATTCATTGCCCCTTGCTGTTGATCAATGATTCTATCTCTCTTAGCAAACCCCGCTCTAGAGAATAGAATGATTGATCACTCTGGTGTGTTCTCCAAGTGACCCTCAAGCCTCCTCTTATACTTTTTTCTCGTTGACAAATCAATGACTGAGATTAATTCCCTAATCAACGACTAAGATTAGGTCTGGCTTGATCCATGACTTTTGGACCATTCTAACACAATTTTATATTAATTCACATTAATATTTTATTTTTCCTAAGTTTAGACTTAGGGACTCCATTAAAAATATTAATTATTTTAATATCTCCCAAACTGTTTAGAATCTGCCCAAACCCTTTTTAGGTATTGGAGATCTCATGTGCCTTAGCCTCTCCACCAATTTTTGTGGCTAGAGCACATCTGATGCTACCCCAAATCAACACTCCCTCTTAGCGAGGACTGTGCTCTAGCAATACTCCTCACTAAGTATCACTCTGATCATCCGGCATCGGTACCTGTGTTGATGCTAGGCTTGTTGCCATCATCTGCATTGCTGCATCAAGTACTGCTACCCATGGCCCTGCCACTGCCACTGCTGCATCCGTACTGCAACTCCCTGTCATCCTGTTGCATCGTGCTGCCCATAGCACTGTCATTGCTAACTGTTGCACTGCAACCTTGTTACTGAGAAGTAAGTAATTGATGTCCCAACTCTGACATCTCCGTCAGGCTAGAGACACCCATGATACTGAAGCTCCCTTTGTCGCTAACAAGTGCTCCCTCTTTGACCTCTGCGTTGCTGTAATTATTCCATGCATCTCGCACCGTTGCAAACCTCTCTATGCCATCTTGCACTGGTGCAACCCTCCCGTGCTTTTTGCACTATTGCCTCATGCTGTCCTGGGAATCCTGCACTATAGCTCCCTCTGTCGGTCCATCCGCATCCGTCTCTATTGACATTCGCCAGTACTGCTACTCCTCTTCGGGGCTCCTGTAGCAAGGTCTAATCCAAGAGGCTGGGTACCTCGAGGATCCTGCCACTCATTGCTTGTAGTCTGTCTGACTACAGCTCGATGTCTCCCCACTTCCGCTCAAGTGGTATGTGTGCACTCATGGCACAGTCATCATCTGTCTCCACTTCCTTCTCTGCCCTTGCGAGCGCAGCCTTGGTCTCAGAGGCCTCTCCTTTGCTCGTTTTCCTTGGACACTGGGTCGCATAATGACCCAACTCCCCACAGTGGAAGCATTTGACCTTGGAGAGGTCTTTCTTCTTTCGTTTCTCCTACTTTCCCTTAGATGCTAGGGCAGCATCCACCTACTCCTCCTTCTTGATTATGATCCCCTTGCCACTGCTTCCCGCCTTGCTCAACCTTCTAATCTCTTCTTGGCGAAGAGCCGCCCACATTTCCTCCCAATCTGGAAGGGTCGCCCTGCCCAATATGCTCTGGACAAACACCTCCCAGTCTTCTGAGACTGCGTTTAGGGCTATTCTCAGCATCAATTCTTGATTTGGCGTGGCCCCTATGGAAGTCAGCTGATCCTGGTTCTCCTTCAATCGATCAAGGGAGATGTCGATCTGTTCTCCCTTCTGCATCTGGTATGACCGCAGTTGATTTTCTAGTAACATCCTTCTCTGCACAGAAGTATGCTGGTACAATTTCTTTAGGGCCTCCCACATCTCATTTGCCGTGTCTTTTTTGGCAATATGTGGTACTACATTGTCCTTGACCTCGTCAAGAATGATGCTCTTGGCCCTCGCCATTGCCTCCTCGTACTTGTTGTTATCAGCTGGGTCAATTGGGATAGCTATCGTCCTCAAGGCAAAGTGCTTGACACGATTCCTGTCTAGAACGGATAAGATTTTGGCCTTCCAGACTATGAAGTTTGAGGCTCCGTTCGTCTGTCCTGGTCTCTTACCCTGTTCACTGCCATCTCGCTACTCCTCTACTTCCTTCCTGGAAGTTCTTGGTGTGACTCCCTCTGAGCCTCGATTTCCCTCCTGGAAACCCTTCTGCCAACGTCGAGTTGCCCCACTCCAATCGTCTGTGCAATTGCACCACTGATCTGGATTCCTTGGCTAGAAATCCTTGGTAGCAACTCCCTCCTCCTTGGCCTTGCTCTGTTAGGTATCGTTCTGACTACAGTACCCCACCAGCTCCACTCTGCAACTTACCCACAGCCTCCTAAACCCCAACAAACTTAAGGTTAGGGCTCCTAGGCTCTGTGCAATCAGGCATTGGCTGAAATGCTCCCCTAGCCAATTGCGTCAACCCTCCCGGTCTCTGCGTGAGCCTTTTCTGCCCTCCGCAGTCTCTGCGATGGCCTCTTCGTGGCTCAGTCTTGATGACATAGGCACTGCGTCACCCGTTCCTTGCTGCTACTTTGCTAGGAAACAAATTTTGTCACTCGGGACAATTGTTTTCTGCTGCTGCTGCTTTGATCGGCTGATATCCTCAGTTCTCCTGTGATCTGCAACCATGCTCTAATACCATGTTGGAATTTCTAAGTCTAATTGTTAGAAACCCTTCATGTATTGTACTAATTTATTCCTACCTACTTGTTCTGTTAATTAACAAGCTATTTACCTTGTAAATACTGGAAATAAATACAAGTACATGCTCAACACATTACAGATCATCAATTGAAGGAAACAAAACAAGCACACAAGTGACACCGTTGTTTTGGACCAATGTCCCCGGAAAAACCCAATGTGGGAAAACTGGTGCAACTATTTAAGGGTTTTATTATTATGTAGTTTCTGAATACAATCTGGGTGCCAAAACGGGCTCACCCAACAGAGAATAATCTCGGCAGTAGTACCTCTCAGTCGAAGACAGATGTTCCGGCTGAAACCCCGGATAATCACTCCGACAGCTTCACAGCTCTAATCTGCCCCACGAAACCCCAACGTTTGCCTCTAGGGACCGCGTTAGCCCTTCCTGGCCCTGCGTTAGCCCAATAACCCCTGCGTCAACCTTTAGAGCCTCTACATCGCCCACACTAGTTCTCTGAGGCACTGCGTAGCTCCTGGTTGCCTCTACGTGGGCCCTAGCTGGCTCTGCGTGGCCTCTAGCTGGCTCTGCGTCCCTTTCTCCCGGCTTCTGCGTTGATCCTCTCGGTACTGTCGCTCTGCCTCTCTGTTTCTGTATTCACTGCCTCTCGTCGCTGATCACTGATTCTATTTCTCTTAGCAAACCCCACTCTAGAGAATAGAATCACTGATCACTCTGGTGTGTTTTCCAAGTGACCCTCAAGCCTCCTCTTATACTTTTCTCGTTGACAAATCAACGATTGAGATTAAGTCCCTAATCAACAACTATGATTAGATTTGGCTTGATCCATGACTTTTGGACCATTCTAACACAGTTTTATATTAATTCACATTAATAATTTATTTTACTTAGGGACTCCATTAAAAATATTAATTATTTTAATATCTCCCAAACTGTTTAGAATCTGCCCAAACCTTTTCTGGGTATTGGAGATCTCATGTGCCTTAGCCTCTCCACCAATTTTTGTGGCTAGAGCACATCTGATGCTACCCCAAATCAACATCCCGTAGTAGATCTAGAGAATTTCACCCTTATGATTTTGGAAAACTCCTCCAAAGCCTGTAGATCCGGGGTTGTGCTTAGAGGCCCTGTCGTAATTGAGTTTGATAATATTGGTTCTTGGAGGGGACCAGGTAATAGGAATATCAAAGTTGGCAAAGGGAGTTTTGGTAACGGTGAGGGGGATGTTTTCCAAGTTTAGGAGTTGAAGAATGTGAAGGTCTGGAGCATGCAGAGGGCCTTGCATTGGAGGAAGACTGGAGATAGAGACCGATTCTCAAATTATCTTCTTAACTTTGGTAAGAAGAATCTCCCCTGTTGTCTGCAATTTTTTGAAATTTCTCGCATTCCTTTCTTTCCATATTACCCAGTAAAGGGCTCCTAGAAATAGGTTCCAAGCTCTGTTGACCACAGGGTGAGAAGTGATATGAGGCCACTAGTTATCTAGGGTGTCTTGAATTGATGCTATGTTCTTGTCTGTCATCTTGAAAACTTCAACATCCCACTCCCAGAGAGCAAGAGCGTAGACACAGGAGTTCAAGTGGCGATTAATGGATTCCTCCTAGTTCTCACAAAGACAACATCGAGATGGGCCCGAAAACCCTCGTCTTAAAAGGTTATCCCAAGTTAGGATTTTGCCATAGAGAACCAGCTAGATAAAGAGAGTTATTTTCGGCCACTGCTATTTATTTATCCCATAGAGAAATCCAATGCTGACTCTGTTCCATTTGTTTGTGGTTGGAAAAATAGCCATAGGCTTCCTTGAGACTGAAGACGCCTCTCGAGTTTCTGCCCCACCTCAATTTGACATCTTCCTGATCCATCGGGATCTGGCGCTCCCGAAGTAGCCCGCGAAAGTGTCTCACTCAAAATTGTCTGGAAGGGGCTGCTAGTCTTGTCTGCCAAGTCATTCTCTCCATTTGCTTCCTTGAGGGGTTGGCTTCCAGTAATGGGTCACCAGAGTTTTCCCTTTACCTTGCATTAGCCTTTGCAAGGGGGCATGGTTTTCTTCATTTAAAGTCGGGAGTTGTTACCATGCATCCTCCCAAAAAAGAGCGTCTTCTCCATGATGAACCTCCCAAAAACTGTGCTTCTGGATTGTCCATTTGTTCTTCCAAGCCTGGTTCCAGATGGTTGATCTTGAGACTTGTCTTGATAGTCGAATGAGATCCTTTTGATGGTGGTTAGGAGCATATTTGGCTTTCCATAGTTGAGCCCAAGGGGTGGTGGGGATGTCCAACCACTTCCACCATGTTTTTGCTCCTAAGGCTTTTCCCATGATTTTCGGGTCTCTCAGACCAAGCCCTCCAACTTGTTTTGGCTTGCAAAGTTTTTCCCACCCAACAAGGGCCCATTTCTTTTTCTGCTTGTAACCTCTCCAAAGAAAATATCTTTGAATGTTGCGTATGGAGTTCATGACATATTTGGAAGCGGGTAGGGCAAAGAAGAGATATAAAGGCATAACCTGTAACATTGATTTGACCAGAACAAGACGACCAACTAGGTTGAGGGACCTAAAGGTCCAATTGTAGAGTTTGTTTTCAAGTCGGTTTAGAAGATCTTCCCAAGTCGACTTCTTGAAGGGGCTTATCAGTGGGAGGGACACCCAAGCATTTAAGGGGTAGAAATTCTGAAAGGCAAGGATTTTGATAATATTTCTTTGTATAGGGGGAGGGTAGTTGAAGAAAAATATTTTTTGATTTTTGTAGATTGATAGTGGTTCCTAAAACTTCAAAGAAGAGGTTCAAAATGTGCTTGAAGGTTTTGGCCTTCACCGCAGTTGGGATGCCCATGAGTGTGAAAATTTCACTACTTGAAATTTTATTGCAGCAACTAGAATTTTCTTCTAACTGATAAATTAATTATTCAGTTTATTTCTACGACAACAATAAAGTAATCACATTGCAATCTTCACAAATAAAATTTACTGTGGAAGATAAATTGGAAATTGAGAAAATATTGGTGGACACACAAAAATATGGCACTGTTATTTTTGGACAAAGGTTCTTCTTGGAAAAACCCACCTTGGGAAAACTAGTACGACTGAGGGTTTTTATTATTAAGCAACAATGAGAAATTATGAGCACAATAAATATCACCAAATTGGCAAATCTGCCCAAGAGAAATATTGGCAAAAATTATCTGAGGGATTTTACCCTCTCCGAGCAATCTCGACACTTGACTGCCTCTGAAAAGCTAGCCGTCCAACCAGCTTGCTTAGGCCCTGCATCACCCTAGCGCAGTCCCTCACACGCTCTGCTTGAATCAACTGCCAATCTAGCCGTCTTGCCTGCTACTGACTGAGAAACTCTCTCCGACACTTTGGAAAATATTCCTGGCATCTGGAACTGAGAACAAGCTCCTCCTCCGCTGGATCAAATTGCCCTCTTGAGGCTTTGCGCAACCTCTTGGAGTAAATCTCGACCTCCTCTTTCTGATTCTTCGGAATTGAAAACTTCCTTCGGACTCACTGTCTTTGCCCCTCTTTGCTTCCCGTCTCTGGCTCAAACTCTTCCAGCAACTGCTGTTGCTCTCTGGAGAAATCGAAGTGCCCAAGGAAATCGATCTCAAGTGTCACTGTTGCCCTCCATCTACCCATTGACTTCTTCTTGTAATCTCACCATGGGACTCCAACGACCTAGATTAAACCTTAATCAATGGCTGAGATTATTTCCTAGTCGATTTGTGTGAGTTCGTAGATCATTCTCACATTTTTCAATTAATAGTAAGTACTGATTAATTAACCAATTTTCCTAAGTTTATACTTAGGAAATATCTAAATATTGGTTAATAATCTAATTGAGACACTTCTAGGTGGAATTTCCAGAAACAATTTTTACGTTATGGAGAACTCCTATGTTTTAGCCTCTCCACAAAGTCTCGAGACTAGAACACCTTCGATCAAGGTTACTTTGGGAGCGGGAGTGGGGGGGAGCGACATTTTCAAAAGCTCTTGGTTTTGGAGCGAATCAAGAGCGAATTTTTATTAATATATATTTTTATATATTTTGGTGCATATATGTCAACAAAAGCATGTAGAATGATGAATTAGATATAAAAAACATAAAAACATTGATTGAACCATATAATATCAATCATCTAGAAGTTATAATCCTCATCAACCACATCCACAAGTGAGTAACATACAACATATCGAGTCTCATGGTTCATCAATCTTAAAGTTTCAAGCTTTCAAAATCCGATATATAACATTCATCATCATTGATCACTAAAGTTGTAACTTGCACTTGTAACCATTACCATTACCAAGTAACCAAACGATAATAAAGAATATCTAACATGAGTTGAAATGTTTCAACTTTCAACTTTCACGAAGCATCATAATTATAATTCATTACTAATGACTTATAATTGCCAACTTCAAACTTTTCAAACTTAAATTGTCATAAATTGTTTACAAAAAATATCATAATAAATATAAAAGGGTCAACACTTATAAAAACTATTAGAAACTAGAAAAGACAAGTAAATCTATTATCGATTGGTAATGCTTGCGCCTCTTGCTGCCACGAGAAATGTCTAATTTTTGAGAAAGCATGTAGAATGATGAATTAAATTAGTTATAAAAAACATAAAAGCATGGATAAAACCATATAACATCAATCATCTAGTAGCTACAATCTTCGTCAACCACAGGTCCAAAAGTTACAATTTTTGATTTATATAACATATAAAGGTGCACATAACTAGAAGGGAATCGAGTGCAACTCATCTATGAGCCAATAATACATCAACAAACAGGCTCTAGATGGCCACTATCATCCAAAAAAATCATGTTACAACAAATAGCTACATATCATCAAAATCATTTCCTACCTTGGGATCTTTGTCATTAATATCACCCTCTAATCATTAACATAAGATAGAAAAAATCATAGCATGTCAAATCAAGATTTTGTTTGAGTGATGGGTACATTTTTAGTAGGGTCATGATAGAGGATTTCGACAACCAATGTCACTAACATCAGAGGGATTGGTGCTCTTCACGAGTTCCATATCCTAGTACAGGACAAAATCCAATGGAAACATTGCAATCCCTCCAATCTTGAAATCCTGAAAAACAAGTAAGTCTGTTGGATTTTGAGTGAGATCTAAAATTCTACTTTCTTCGTATGAAATCCAATGAGGTCGAAACCACTCTCAATAAAAATTTAAGTAAAAGGATGAAAATGAAAAATAAAAGGAGAATGTCACTTTTACTTTAAGAATTAACATTATCATGAATTGCATATCAATACTAGGGCCATAGGCTTGATCATTAGGCTGCCCCACTAAAAAATTCTTGTTTCTTTGATTTATTTATTTATTATTTTTTTTTCTTTAATTTCTTGGTTCTTTGTTGGGTTTCTTGCATTTGGAACATGTTTTCATAAAAAAATTTGCAAAAAAAGCAAGGGAGTGTGCTCCCAGGGTCACTCTCGATCCGCTCTCGAAGGGAGCACGCTTTGGGAGCAGGTTCGAGGGGGGGTTCTCCCTTGCAACCATGCCTCCGATGCGACAAAAAACTAACAATCCCTCTCAAATGAGGAAGGTGGTCTAGTGCTGAACTGCTCCAACACCTTGTCTCTGCATCATCCTTTGTATGTTGCTGATGTCTGGCCATTGTGACACCCTACCATTGCCCATCAACCACTGTGCAACTATGATGCTGCATCTGTGCTACTGACACTACTGCCAACTTTGCATCTGCACTGCAACTCCTTCTCAACTGTTGCTGCTGTTACTGCAACTGAGAAGCATCCGAAACACTAAATCAACTGTGCTTACAAGTGCCATTATGACCCTCTGTAGGGCTTGGACCTCGTATAGGGAGACCATGTCCAAATGGAGACCCACCTGCAATCTTGTATAAGATCCAATGCGATTCCTCACCTTCCAGTATGATCCATTAGTGGAATTGAGTAAATATGTTTGCAAATCAAGGGAAAAACTGAACACTTCATAGTGGCATGCCTTTCAAAATGGGCTTTAGAGTGTACAGGTGTCCCCAAGCTCAACAAGAGAGGTTGATAAAGGACCCTATTTGGTGGTTTCGACTTCTAAGGGAGTGATAGGTCCATGGTACATCCATCAGATGGCAGGTGTCATGTGAAATAATGGTGGAACAGAGTGGGGCATCAGGGAAGGCTCCAAGCCACATGCCATGGTACAAGGGTAACTATATTGGGGGAATCCCACACATTAGGTGTATAGATGATCCATAAACTGTTGTGGATATTCCACTGGACAGTTCGTCACAACATATTTGATAATATTATATTAAAAATCTGAGATTCTACACTATTACAATTTTTTTTAAATTTTAAGATTTGTAGATTTAACTGTAATTAGTGCATGCACGCGAATGAAAATTATGCAAAAAAGTAGAAAATGACAAAATAAGCCCACACACACACATAAGGCACAAGATGTGCTCTTTGGGAAATCATTTCGGGAGAAAACCCAGCTGGAAAGTGAGGCCGCTTCGCTCTCTTTCTTTGACTGGAAATATTGCTGCAGGTACAAAGAAGTAATGCCTATGGTTTGTGGGTTGCTACAGTGCATAGATCCTCTCCGTGTGCTCTACCTCCTATTTCTCTTGGCTATCTTTGCTCAACTATGGAACAAAATGCTTTCGAAAGAATGGAATGCCTCTTCCTCCTAGTGGCCCGGTTATAACACAACCCGATAACCTACTAGTGGTTAATTTTGACTTCTACAACTCTTAGCTAGAGTCACAATATAGACTTTTCTAGAGTTGTTTACATCATAATCACGTGGCTAGCCCCTTTTCCATGAATAATGGGGCTGACACGGCATCTTCACGAACTATAGGTGTGAAAACAGGAAAGTCAACTTCTAAGTGGCATAAATTTTGCATACAGACTTCGATTGATGCGCTTCTTGCACCGTTGGAAAGATATTTATGTGTAGAATAACATGAAATGGTGCGGTGCTAATAATGATCCAATCCCGATCACACCTCCCCATTTTGGGAGGCTTTTGTTCCTTAAAAGATTCTATTGGATGAGATGAGGAAAATTTTCCTCCACCTTCTCTCTGGTGTACCATTTAGCTTTGCTTGGAAGTTGTCCCTTCAATCCAATCTACCAAAGGTCATGCTACCCCTGTCTTCTAGTTCTGGACCTCTTCTGCAAAACTGTATCTTTTGTAAACCCTACTTGGGCATCTGGTGCCAAATCCTCCACAGAAGGTAGAACTTGTTCCTCTTCTTGATCTAGCATGGAAGGCTCATAGAGTTTCAAATTCTCTACATTCACAACTGAGTAAATGTGCATATATGGTGGTAAACTGAGTTGATAGGCATTATCACCCACCTTTTCCAGTATCTCAAAGGGACCATACTTCAGAGCCTTGATTTTCTTACTAGGCCCCTACAGTGTCTCCTTGTTCAACTGTAACCATACTTTGTCTCCCACCTTGAATGACTTCTCTGTTTTGTATTGATCATGCCTGACCTTATACTTCTCCTGTGACTTCTGCAGTGTTTCTTATACATGTAGATGGATTTTTTGTCTATAAAATTTTCAGCTCTCAAAGCATCTCTTGTAAGATTTTCCCTCACTCTTCCTTGTTGCCCATATGCAATATCCAAAGTTGAAGGTGGCAAATATCCGAAACAAGTCTCAAATGGGGACTTTCCTGTAGAAGTGTGGAATGCTTTGTTGTAAGAATGTTGTATATATACCGGATTTTCATCCCAGGTCTTCAAATGCTTTTGGTTGTATCCCCTCAGAAGCTGCAACAAAGTGACTACTTCTATCTGCCCATCTGTCTGTGGATGGAATGCTGTAGATCTCTTCAACTTTGTGTCTATCTTTTGCTACAACGTCCTCCAGAATGCACTGAGAAATCTTGTATCCTTGTCTGAAATGATGCTCCTTGGTATCCCAAAGTGCACCTAGACCTGTCCAAAGAACAAGTTTGTTGCTTCTTGCCCGCTGATGGTCTTTTTACAGGGCATCATAACACACATCTTGCTGAACTTGAAAACTACCATGAACAGGTAGTCATGTTCCTACTTGGTTGTCGGTAAACCTCCCACAAAGTCCATGGAAATGCTTTCCCAAGGATGAGTAGGTACATGTAAGGGATGATATAGACCTTGTTTCCTGTTGCTAGGCTTGCTGGTACAACAAAGCATGCATCCTCTTATGAACCTAGCTACCTGCTCTTGCATCTTGGGCCAATACACATACCTTTGCAAGTTAGCCACAATCTTTCTTACACCAAAGTGCCTTGCAACCTTGGAGGTGTGAGCCTCTCTGATCAACTGCAATCGCTCACCTTTAGGAACACATAGCTTATCCATCCTGTAGAGTAACCCATCTTGGAGATGGTAGTCAACCGTGCTATCGCCATCGTGCACATGACTCTGACTCTGCAACTGCTGATACACCTCCTTGAAGTCCTCATCTTCTGAATATGCCTCTCTGTATGCGTCATGGGTGAATGGCTCCATGTGCATAAGAGTCCCCAAAGCTTTGATCTTTGATGTCGGTGGCACTGAAAGCACGTTGGCGAACTTGTTTGTGTTTCCCTTCTTATACTTGATCACCAAATGGAACTGTCGTAAAAACCCCATCCACTTGTAATGCTTGGTCTATTGTAGCTTACTCTAGGCCTGCAAGTACTGTAATGATTGGTAATCTGTGTGGATTACTGTCTCCTTTCCCATCAGATAGTGCTTCCACTTCTTCACAACTTGCACCATGGCATAGAGCTACTTGTCGTAAGTAGTGTAGTTAAGGATTGTCCCATGAAATACTTCAGAATGGTAGCATACAAGCCTTCCTCCTTGCATCAAGACAACTCCCATAACATACCCACTCGCATCTGTCTCCACTTCAAAGGGTCGTTGCAAGTTTGGTAATGCCAAAACTAGTGCTTGGTTGATCTTCTTCTTTAGCTCTTCGAAAGCCCTTTGCTGACCTTTTCCCCACTGGAAACTCTTGCCACTTGCTGTTATGGCGTGGAGCGGTGCTGTTACCATTGAAAACGAGGCTATGAATTTCCTCAAGTACTGTGCTGCCCCCATGAAACCCCTGACCTTAGAAACATTAGTAGGCATCGACAATTTCATGATGGCCTCCATCTTTCATGATGGCCTCCACTGATCACATACCCCAAATACACCAAAGATTGTTACGCAAACTCACACTTCTTGGGATTTGCTAGCAGCTGGTTTCTTCAATGTTTCTAGCTCTTGCGTCAAATGTGAAATATGCTTGTCCCAGGTAGTACTATATACCAGTATATCAATCAAATAAACAATAATAAATGAATCTATAAAAGGGTACTATACGTCATTCATTAATTTCGTAAATGTAGTTGGTGCATTACATAGGCCAAATGGCATGACTAACCACTCATATAAACCTTGCCTGGTTTTGAAGGCGGTCTTCCATGTATCTTCTTCTTTGACTCGAACTTGGTGATATCCAGACTTCAAGTCCAACTTGGTGAAGTACTTTGCTTGTTGCAATTGATCTAGCAAATCATCTATCCTAGGCAGGGGGTATTTGTTCTTGAGCGTGATTTTGTTCAACGCCTTGTAATCTATACACATCTGCCAAGTCCCATCCTTCTTCGACACAATGATGATGGGTGACCCACATGGTGATGTACTCGGTCGAATGACACCCTGTTCCAGCAGCTGCTGCAATTGTTTCTTCACCTCACTTTCTTTTATAACAGATTGCCTATACAACCCAATATTTGGCAATGGGGAGTTTGGCAATAGCTGGATCTCATGCTCCACTTCTCTCTCAGGTGGTAACACTTTAGGCTCTCGGAAATCCTTGTATGCCTGTAACAACTCAATTGTTGTTTCTGTTTCTTAGTACACCACTCCAGGGATGCCTTGCCTATTATTGACTCCTCTTTAGATTGAATTTCTCTTAAAAACAATAAAACATACTTCTTGTTGGAACTGATCAATTTCTTGACTTGGTTGGCACTTACCAGTGAGATTTTCAACTTGCCTTTGGTTGTGTTGATGATGAATGATTTTCCATCCTTGACGAGCCGATATTGGATGGCTCTCCTCATGAATATTGCATCACGCATGTACATGTATGGACTCCCAAACACGACTCCACATACATCAAGGGGAACCACATCTCGGTCTACTTCATCAATAAAATTAACACTGATAGCAAATCTAATTTTACACTGTTTTGTTCTCTTCAACTCTGCATCCTTATTTACCCATCCAAATGGATATGGGTTTGGATGATCACGAACTTGTAGCCCCAACTTGTTGACCAGCTCTGCTGCAATGAAATTTGCCTGCGATCTTGAGTCAAATAGAGCATCAATCTTTGTCTTTTTGACTTATATCTTTATATGGAAGAGTTTGGTCATTTCTTTCTCTTCCTGTTGCTGAAAGCTGCTCAGATTCACCTCCTTCTGTACTGACGTACAAACGCTCTCCTCATCCACATCCGAGCTGCTTTCAACTTGGTTGCTTGAATCAGTGGCCATGAGATTCTTTTTTTGTTATCTTTTTTCTTGTTCTTCAGGTTTAGCTCTAGATGCAATTTCCAATATTTTTCCTCTGTACACACCATCGATGTTGCAGTGGTTTCTAAGATGTTTGCACTAGTGTGCTATGGCTGCCATTTTCTTATATTTTCCCCCTTTTTTGCTTCTTCTTCCCCTACTTAGAAGCTTCTTGTTGCTCCTTCTGCTTTGATCCACTTGATTGTGCTCTCTTCAGGCCCATTGTGCCTATACACTAGCGTCGTCCACCGATTTGGTCTTGAACAACATCACTTGCTCACGCAGATGGCGGTGTAGACCCCCAAATACTTGAGGAGTACATATGGGTTCTTTGGAAAGATACTTAACATTATAACCATCTTTCTAAATTCTATTGTGTACTCTTGCATGCTTTGGCCCGACTTTTGCCTGAAGTAATGCCATTGGATCCACTGGTACTCCACGTACCCAATGGGACAAAACTGTGACTTAATGGGGGTTTTGAAATCCTCCCACTTAGTCATTGGAGGTTCTCCCTCCAACCTCAGGGTTTTCGTGTGGCTCTCCCACCAAGTCAGTGCATGGCCCTCTAATTTTAGCCATGCAAATGAGATTTTTTTCCCTTCCTTGATCTGATGGACACTGAAATAAACTTCCAGTTGCTGCAACAAGTGGTTCAACTTCAAAACGTCAATATCGTCATGGTATGGCTTGATATCGAATTTTGCTTCCATTTTAAATAGGAATTGTGATTGGTTCACGACACTCGAACTAGGTTGATATTTCTTGGGTCCTTTCTTCAATTGGTTCTCCGTTTCTCCTCATTATTCTGATCCCCATTCTGATTTGTCCTCTGCATTCGAACCCCCATCTTCTCCGAATATTCGCAGCTTGCTATTCAAGGCCGCCATGAGGAGGCTTACATTGCGGTTGATATCTGTGACTTGTTGTTCCAACTGTGTAAACCTTATCTCTGCAGGATCACGAGGTTCGTTTATAGATTTGTTGGCATGATTAGGGTTTTACGATTTTCGACTCCGCTAATCTAGATCCCTACAATCTCCACAAAATACCCAAAGAAACCTGCCCTGATACCAAATGATCCGTAAACTGCGTGAAAATTCCATTGGATAGTTCATCCCAACAGATTTGATAATATTGTATTAAAAATTTGAGATGCTACACTATTATAGTTTTAGTAAACCTTAAAATCTGTAGATTTAATTGTAATTAGTGCACGCATGCAAATGGAAATTATGCCCAAAAATAGAGAACGACAAAATAAGCCCACACACACACATAAGACACAAGATGTGCTCTCTGGGAAACTTTTTCGGGAGAAAACCCAATTGGAAGGTGAGGCCGCTTCCCTCTCTTTCTCTGTCTGGAAATATGGCTGCAGGTATAAAAAAGTAATGCCTATGGCTTGTGGGCTACTACAGTTCACAGATCCTCTGTGTGTGCTCTACCTCCTATCTCTCTTGGCTCTCTTTGTTCAACTATGGAACAAAATGCTCTTGAAAGAATGGAACGCCTCTTCCTCCTAGTGGCCCTGTTATAACACAACCTGATAGCCTACTAGTGGTTAATTTTGACTACATCAACTCTTAGCTAGAGTTACAATATAGACTCTTCTAGAGTTCTTTACATTATAATCACGTGGCTAGCCCCTTTTCCATGAATAATGGGGGCTGACGTGGCATCCTCCCAAACTATAGGTGTGAAAACAAGAAGGTCAACTTCTGAGTGGCGTAACTTTTGCATATAGATTTCGATTGACGTGCTTCTTGCGCTCTTGGAAAATTCTCTATATAGAATAACATGAAATGGTGTGACGCTAAAAGCGGCAAAGTTTTACCCCCAAAAAACGTCATTTGATGCCTCAAAACGCTCCTGGAAGGTTTCAGACTCCATTTTACCAAACTGGGTCCCGCTAGTAAAAACTGTCCCGTAAGCTGATTCCTCCACTTTTTCCACTCTAAATGCATCGAGATGACTGACAAACAATATAATGATCCAATCTAGATTAATAGATGTACGAGGCAGCGATCGTGGTATATGAGTTATCTCAACCTTTGTTTTTCCACCCTTTTTCGTATGCCTTTAGCCTTCTATTGATTTTCCTTTTTTAAATTGCTTGGGGCTCCAATGGATGAGAACATGATGTGTATGATAAAGCATTGATTACCCCCTTAAGGTTGGGCAGTTCATCGCCCACCAGGGGTTGGGACAATCATGGGTTCATTAATGATGTTGGGAGCACTTAATGGGGCCCTAGGAACCAGGGCGATGGCCATAGTGATAAGGGGTAGAGCTCATGTTTGGATTTTGCCCATGTGCTAAATTCTTATTTCCTGACCATCTTTTGCATTTTGTGGTACATTTCTTGTTGTAAGTGGCCAAATTATGCTTTTAACTTTCTTTTTAGTTGCATCAACTTTCAGGGCATCGTTCCAGGCTTGAACCAAAGTGTGGACAAGGGGAAGGGGAGGCTAATACCTTGTGGACCTTGTTACCGCTCAAACTAGCAGGGGACCTAAGGAGGATCCCTAAAGGGCAAATGCTAGGCCAAGGGCAACAAATGGGGACTTAGTCCACTGTCACGTCAACTAAGGCTCCCTTCTATTTACAGATTTTCACCAATGGTGTTGGCATTATGATTCTGGTATGGCTCTATGTTACAGGTGTTGTACTTGATGGCAACTCTCTTAAGTGGCAATTCTCTGTTCAGGCTCTCAAAATATGTTGGAAAATAAGAGGTACGTAGGTACACCGTACAAAAGCTGCGGACCCACAGGAATATCATAGATAAAGTGCGTACATACCCGCAGGTTACCCGTTCATGAGGTGCGGACCCCCAGTTCACTAACTTCAAGGCAGAGAAGCGCGCTTACGTGGGGTTTCTTATGTTTGGCCTGTGGTATTTAGCTCGCCGTTCTTGATTCTATGGTTTTGGCCCGTGGTATAGGATCTAATTTAGCCCCGGTTTGGATCCCTTGTATTGGTTATTGATGGTTTTGTCCCATGGTGTGGATAAGGGCTTGACTATAAATAGAGAAGGAGATCACTTGGCCAAAGTATCTTTGGAAATTGTATATCTTAAGATCTGAAATATTGGGTTATCGGTTTAAAAGCTTGATCTATATAAAAGGGAAGTTGAAAGTGAATCTATGAAGTGTGATCTCTCGGGCGTATGATCAGATCTGGGCATCTGACTATCTATGGCACACTGGTGGACTGCCAATTTTGCCCTAATCAGAGGTTCGCAGGTGATTAACGGTGCAAGTGGGGGGGTACGCACAGCAGAAGAAGGCGCAGTGCGTGGGTACGCACAGCAGAAGAAGAAACAGTGCGTGGGTACGCAGCGCGATAGAGGTTCAGGTGCGGAAGAACAGTAAAGGTACGCGGTGTGGCAGAGGTTCAGGTGCGGAGGCACATTGAAAGTACGCGGCGCTACAGAAGCCGTAGGTGCGTAGATACGCGGCGCGATAGCATCTGAGGGTGCGTGGCCACAGTAGTAGTACGCGGCGTGATTGAAGAAACAATGCGTGGGTATGCGGTGCAGTGGAAGGCTCTCTGCGTGGATACGCAGAGACGCAGAAGGTGAAGTGCGAAGCCACGCAGTCCAGATAAAGAAAAATTGCGTATATGTCCTAAAACATTTGTTGATCATCTTCTATTTATTGCTGCAGAGTTCTGGGTTTATATTTCTGGGACTATCTTTCTGTTTACAGCATTCTGAGAAGTTGGGTAATTCTTGGAGTTTGGGTAATTTGCATGTACTTGATGATTATTTGATATTCTTGGATCCAGTTTGAAAATTTATGAAAAGTGGTCCTTGAAAGAAAAGAAGCAGGGGGTTGTAGCTCCCTTCCAGGAGAGACTGGAAAACGAGAGAGAGTTGTAGCTCTCTGCAGGTTGCAGCCTGCGTACTGGTAAAGGACTGCACCAGTACAAAATCATTGTAAAAGGAGTTTCTAATTGAAAGAAGATAGACACATATTGCAGCAGGTGGTTTTCACCCACATTGGGTTTCCGCCTTATATCTGGTGTTCATTGATGTGACTATCTGTTTTTCTTGTTCATGCTCATTGTTTTATGGTACTGACATACAAGAATAATTCAAAGTATAAATAAGGAAGATTTATTAAAAAGAACTTGATAATACTGATTCACCCCCCCTCTCAGTATTATTTCCAACAATTGGTATCAGAGCAGGTCCTTCAGAGAAGCTTGATCGCTTGAAGGAAGATCATTCATCATGAGCAACTACGAGAGGGAAGCATCAATCAGGCCACCAATTTTTGATGGGACAAACTTCAATTATTGGAAGGTAAGAGTTACTGCCTATCTTCAATCTCTTGGTACAGAAGTTTGGGATATCATAGATACAGGCTACACTTTTCCTTCAGCTACTCCTACAGATCCGGCCGAGAAGAAGAAATATGAAACAAATGCTAAAGCAGTCAATACTTTGCTGGGATGCTTATCTCAAACAGAATTCGTGAAGGTTATGCAATATAAATCCGCAAAGGAAATATGGGACAAGATTGTCTTGAGCTACGAAGGAGATGAACAGGTAAAGCGTGCTAAACTTCAAACCCTCAGGATTCAGTATGAGAATCTCAGAATGTATAATGATGAAAGTGTGGCTAACTATTTCTTTCGGGTAGACGAGATTGTTAATTGCATGAAAAACTTGGGTGAAGAAATAAAAGAGGCTATTGTGGTTGAAAAAGTTTTAAGATCATTGTCCCCCAAGTTTGAATCTAAAGTCTCTGCAATAGAAGAAAAGGAAAATCTACGAACTCTTACTATGTCTCAGCTGCACGGAATTCTAACTGCTTATGAAATGAGAAAAGGAGGTCCATCAGACAGGAGAGAAGCTGCTTTCAAGGCTTCAGGCAAAGGAAACTACTATGAAGCAAGTCACGTGCCAGAAGAAGAAGAAGAATCAAATTTTGTCAGAAATCTTCAACGGGGTACTGGAAGGTTCAGAGGTAAGTTACCTTTTAAATGTTTTGCTTGTGGAAGAGTAGGTCATTATGCTGCGAAATGTCCTCATAAGGATAAGATTGACAAAGGAAAGGAACCTGCTAGATGGAACAAGAAACAGAATGCAAAAAACTACTACACTCATGAAGATAGTGATGGTCTATCAAATAGTGATGAAGATGAACGAGGTAATGACTATAAACTTTTAATGGCATTTGAAGATGATGATTACATGGATGCTATAGATGTGGATAGCCTTTATGAAGAAATTTCTAGACTCAAGAGATGTATAGAAGAAAAGAATATGATCATTGATACTCTACAATTTCAAATTGATGAAAAGGAAAAATATCTTGAAAAATTAGAAGGTGAAATTGTTGGTCTTAGAAAAGAGATTGAGAAAACAAAGGCTATTAATCTTAAGTTTGTCAAAGGATCTGAAACTCTGGATGAGATCATCAATGTACAGCGTTCTCCACTAAACAAGACAGGTCTGAGGTATAATGGAGAAACTTCTCAAGCATCCACCTCAAAGAGTTATCTTGATGCAGCAAGAAGGAATAAGCAAAAGCACAATGGAGTTCACCAGGTAAAGCAGGGACAAATTACATCAAGAACAAACAAAGACTATCAGGTAAACCAGGGGCAATCCATCCTAAGGATGAACAAAAGCTACAACCAGCCACAGGTAAAATCCTTTCAATTTGCTTCAAGAATGGATGACAATAGAAATTACAATCATTTGGCCGGAAGATTTGATAACCGCAGAAGTTTCTTCAATGGACAATGCTTCTCTTGCCATAACTTTTGTCACAAAGTAGCTCAATGTGTTGCATATAAAACAATCATGACTAGAGAAGCTCAAAAACAAAGAAGTATGACCGGGATTACAAAAGAGACCTATAACAACTTTTCGGCTCTTGAAAATGAAGTTGAATGCTCTATTTGCAATAACTTTAGTCATGAAGATTCTGAATGCAGGAGCAGGTTTCAGCAGACAAAGGAACAAGCCTCAAGCACCAAAACATGGAGAATAAAGGAACCACAAATAGAAAGATGTGGGATAGCATTTTATGCAGAAGGACAGGAAAATCTATGGTACATTGACAGTGGATGTTCGAAGCATATGACAGGTGATAAAGAAAAACTTGAATCATATTCTGCTTTAGAAAAGGGAAAGAAAGTTTCTTTTGCAAATGATACTCCTGCAGCTATAAAAGGAAAAGGCACTGCTCAGTTAAAAGAAAAGGTCAAAGCTGGAAATGTTTTGTATGTTGATGGATTGAAGCATAATCTTCTGAGTGTCAGCCAGATGTGTGATCAAGGAACCGAGGTGATATTCAGATCAAATGGATGTCTTGTTCGTGATCTTGATACAGGTAAAACAGTGATCAAAGGTGAAAGAACTCCAAATAATCTATACATATTTGAAGAAGGACAACAACAATGCTATCTAAGCAAGGATGATGAACACTGGTTATGGCACCGGAGGTTGGGGCATCTAAGCTTTTCACAAATAAGGAAAGCATGCAAATATCAGGCAGTTCGCGGTCTTCCAGATATCAAAATTCCAGACAACACCATATGCAAATCATGTCAGTTTGGAAAGCAAACCGGAACTAACTTTCCGGAGAAGGAAGGATCAGCTAGCATGCCTCTTGAGCTAGTACATACAGATGTATGTGGTCCATTCAGGAAAAGGACACCTCGAGGAGAAGAATACTTGATATTATTCATTGACGATTTCTCCAGGTTTGTCTGGTTAGGACTTATGAAGCACAAAGATGAAGCATTCGAAAAATTCAAATCCTTTAAAGCCTTGGTTGAAAATGAATCAGGATACAAAATTAAGTGCCTCAGATCCGACAGAGGTGGGGAGTTTACCTCAAATGAATTTTTCGATTTCTGTGAAGAACATGGGATAAGAAGAGAATTCTCTACAGCTAGAACTCCTCAACAAAACGGAGTGGTGGAAAGAATGAACAGAACAGTCCAACAAATGGCTCGTGCTATGCTTGATGAGTTTGGAACTCCCGCAACTTTCTGGGGTGAAGCTGCATATGGTGCGGTTGTTATTCTCAACAAAACAAATGTCTGGGTGAACAACACTCAAACCCCTCATGAGCTCTGGTATGGTGAGACTCCTTCGATAAAGCACTTCAAAATCTTTGGGAGCAAATGCTATATTAAGAATACTGATGAGCAACTTGGCAAACTTGAACCTAGAGCAGATGAAGGCATTCTTCTTGGTTATTCTCCACACAGCAAAGCATACAAGTGCTACAATAAAAGACTTGGAAGAATTGTTGACATCATTGATGTAGTGGTTGATGAGAAGGGATACATTCCTAGGCAAGTAAATCACGAAGATATCGAAGAAGATGAAGACTACCCTCAAAGACAGAATGATGAAGAAGAAGAACCTCAAGAAGAACCAGAGGAGCAGATAAGGATAGAAGAGAAGACTCCATCCAGATATGTTCAGAAGAATCATCCAGAATCTCAGATTTTGGGGCAGAAAGAAGCAGGTGTACAAACAAGAAGAACAATTGCAGAAGCTTCAAGCTATTTGGCATTACTCTCTTCCACTGAACCACAAAATGTGAAAGAGGCATGCAAAGATGAATGTTGGGTCAAAGCAATGGATGAAGAACTTGAGCAGATCGAAAAGAACAACACTTGGGAGTTGGTTCCTAGACCAAAGGATAAGAATGTTAGGGACAAAATGGGTCTTCAAAAATAAATTGAATGAAAATGGAGAAGTAATTAGAAACAAGGCCAGACTTGTTTGTAAAGGGTATGCGCAGCAAGAAGGAATAGATTTTGAAGAAACTTTTGCTCCTGTTGCAAGACTTGAGGCCATCCGAATGTTCCTTGCTCTCTCAAGCTTTCAAAACTTCAAAGTATTTCAAATGGACGTGAAATCAGCCTTTCTGAATGGAGACTTGGAAGAAGAAGTATACATTGAGCAGCCAGATGGTTTCATTCTTGGAAATGATCCAAATCTTGTATGCAGATTGAAAAAGGCTCTCTATGGTCTCAAACAAGCTCCAAGGGCTTGGTACTATCGTTTGGACAAATATCTTCATCAACAAGGTTTTTCAAAAGGATTAGCAGATAGCAATCTTTATATAAAAGTTGAAAACGACAAATTGCTAATACTTGTTGTGTATGTAGATGACATTATCTTTGGCAGCAATGAAGAAGCTATGAGTCAAAGCTTTGCCTTGGTAATGCAGAAAGAATTTGAAATGTCCTTGCTGGGAGAACTGACATATTTTCTTGGTTTGCAAATCCAACAAAAAGGAGGAGGGATCTTTTTGTCTCAAACCAAGTATCTCAAGCAGATTTTGAAGAAATATGGCATGGAAGATGTAAAACCAGTATGTACACCCATGGTCACAGGATGTAGCCTCAGTGCAAATGATGAATCAGCAGCAGTGCATCAACCAACCTACAGATCTATGATTGGAAGTCTACTTTATTTGACAGGTACCCGACCAGACATCATGCATGCAGTGGGAATAGTTGGAAGATTTCAGGCAAATCCAAAGGAAACTCATCTTCAGGCAGTAAAGAGAATCTTCAAATATCTTCAAGGAACTCAAAACTATGGCTTATGGTATCCTAGAGATACAGATCTCACACTTCATGCTTATACAGATGCAGATTGGGCCGGAAGCGTGGATGACAGGAAGAGCACAAGTGGTGGTGCATTCTTTATGGGTTCCAGATTAGTATCTTGGTTCAGCAAGAAACAGAGTTCGATTGCCTTGTCTACAACTGAAGCGGAATATATTGCTGCTGCATCTTGCTGCACTCAACTCCTTGGATGATGCAGACCTTGCAGGATTTTCAAATCACTTGTACACTACCTATCTCCATCTTATGTGATAACACAAGTGCAATCAACATTTCAAAGAACCCAGTCATGCATTCAAAGACCAAGCACATACCGATCAAGTATCATTTTCTCCGGGAACAAGTACTTGAACAAAAGGTCGAGTTGGAGTATGTTCCTTCTAAGGAACAAGTTGCTGATATACTCACCAAACCATTGCCCAGGGAGACCTTTGAATATCTCAGGAAAAAGCTGGGGGTTGTTGATGCATCATCTTGTTGTTGAATCTCTTCTGATGGTTGGTTGTACGCAAGGCTCATCTGGGGTATATGCGTACATGTGCTGGGTTGCGGATTGGTCGAAGATCGAATGGCACAGGTTCAGGGGGAGCATATAATGCATTGTTGGCATTATGGAGGAAGTACAGAAGGAGATCATGGATGCTGGTCTGAATATTGCTGCAATATGTCTCTATCTCTTTCATGGTCATTTATGGTGTTTGGTGGATTGTGGTTCTTCTTTGCAGATCTGGTTTATAGTCAGGGGGAGCATGTTCTTAGGGGGAGCATAACCCTTTGCCCTTGATGTCAAAGGGGGAGAATGACGTTGAAGATCTTGAAGTTGCCATCAAGTCCAAAGGGGGAGATTTTTGGCATTATGATTCTGGTATGGCTCTATGTTACAGGTGTTGTACTTGATGGCAACTCTCTTAAGTGGCAATTCTCTGTTCAGGCTCTCAAAATATGTTGGAAAATAAGAGGTATGCAGGTACACCGTACAAAAGCTGCGGACCCGCAGGAATATCATAGATAAAGTGCGTACATACCCGCAGGTTACCCGTTCATGAGGTGCGGACCCCCAGTTCACTCACTTCAAGGCAGAGAAGCGCGCTTACGTGGGGTTTCTTATGTTTGGCCCGTGGTATTTAGCCCGCCGTTCTTGATTCTATGGTTTTGACCCGTGGTATAGGATCTAATTTAGCCCCGGTTTGGATCCCTTGTATTGGTTATTGATGGTTTTGTCCCATGGTGTGGATAAGGGCTTGACTATAAATAGAGAAGGAGATCACTTGGCCAAAGTATCTTTGAAAATTGTATATCTTAAGATCTGAAATATTGGGTTATCGGTTTAAAAGCTTGATCTATATAAAAGGGAAGTTGAAAGTGAATCTATGAAGTGTGATCTCTCGGGCGCATGATCAGATCTGGGCATCTGACTATCTGTGGCACACTGGTGGACTGCCAATTCGGCCCTAATCAGAGGTTCGCAGGTGATTAACGGTGCAAGTGGGGGGGTACGCACAGCAGAAGAAGGCGCAGTGCGTGGGTACGCACAGCAGAAGAAGAAACAGTGCGTGGGTACGCAGCGCGATAGAGGCTCAGGTGCGGAAGAACAGTAAAGGTACGCGGCGTGGCAGAGGTTCAGGTGCGGAGGCACAATGAAAGTACGCGGCGCTACAGAAGCCGCAGGTGCGTAGATACGCGGCGCGATAGCATCTGAGGGTGCGTGGCCACAGTAGTAGTACGCGGCGTGATTGAAGAAACAGTGCGTGGGTACGCGGTGCAGTGGAAGGCTCTCTGCGTGGATACGCAGAGACGCAGAAGGTGAAGTGCGAAGCCACGCAGTCCAGATAAAGAAAAATTGCGTATCTGTCCTAAAACATTTGTTGATCATCTTCTATTTATTGCTGCAGAGTTCTGGGTTTATATTTCTGGTACTATCTTTCTGTTTACAACATTCTGAGAAGTTGGGTAATTCTTAGAGTTTGGGTAATTTGCATGTACTTGATGATTATTTGATATTCTTGGATCCAGTTTGAAAATTTATGAAAAGTGGTCCTTGAAAGAAAAGAAGCAGGGGGTTGTAGCTCCCTTCCAGGAGAGACTGGAAAACGAGAGAGAGTTGTAGCTCTCTGCAGGTTGCAGCCTGCGTACTGGTAAATGACTGCACCAGTACAAAATCATTGTAAAAGGAGTTTCTAATTGAAAGAAGATAGAGACATATTGCAGCAGGTGGTTTTCACCCACATTGGGTTTCCACCTTATATCTGGTGTTCATTGATGTGACTATCTGTTTTTCTTGTTCATGCTCATTGTTTTATGGTACTAACATACAAGAATAATTCAAAGTATAAATAAGGAAGATTTATTAAAAAGAACTTGATAATACTGATTCACCCCCCCTCTCAGTATTATTTCCAACAAATGGGAGGAGACCGGTATATATGGAGTCACCGATGAAGGGTAAGTCAATGAAAGGATGTGGAGTAACCCAAATAATCCCTTTCCCAGAAGAGTTAGAAAGACAGAGCTTGCTTGCTTTCTAAGCAAGGTATAATGTCTTCTAGGGAAAGGAAGGGAGGATTTGAGGGTTAGGTTTATGGGATATGTCTTATGAAGGTATTTCCCAACCCCTAAAATCCTTATTGAATTTGGTATCCCAGATGGTTCTTGAAGAATTGTCTTTTTCAAAGGAACGAGACCACACGGGACCAAGTGGACCCAGTCTAGGGTAGGGGAGAAGAGTATGGCAACCAATGATTATCCCTAACCTGGACAAGGTATGGAAATGGATCAAAGAAATAATATCCACTTAAAGGTTTGAATTGATCCAATAAGGGACTAGCCTTGGTGATGCTAGGGCAAAGTTTGATCCTGAAGATAGGGCTTGGCTTTTCTCACAACTCCACCATCAGAATGGGCTCAAATTTGGAGGAGGTCTTGAGGAAACACCAACATAGGAGACCCTAAGAGATCGAACTTTTTGGATGGGTAGTTTGTTGGGAAAATGATGCCCTAGGTGACCTAACTTGGCTGGAGTTGGAAAAAGGTGAAAAGATATGATTTTAGGTGACCACCTCTTGGTAGATCAGTGGCTTGGTCTTGGGAGAATGGAGTCTATTATGAATATGAGTCAGGGCCTTTGGTTCTTGGTCAAGGATGCCTCAAGGCTATTTCACTAGCCTTCTAGGTCAAAGAGAAGCAATCTTGCAGCTTTTATACTTTGATGTGCAAAGGCGATGGCTTATCAAGGTCAATTCGCTGATAGAATTAGCCCTAGGAGATTTCATTCACATTACGTGGCCCATACTTTGAGAGATGCTATTATATAGCCAAAATTCCACAATTTAAAGCAGTAAATACATGCAACAATTAGCCCTAGAAATAGCAAAAATCTCAATCCAATGTAAATGACAAAGTAAAACAAGAATAACATTAAAAGCATGTACTTACATGTAACAAAATATATTCAACCATCCACAATTGACAAAAGTGAAGCTCCAAGACGAGATAGACCAATATCCACATATCAAAATTCATCCATAAAGCTCCAATTCATCCTCTAGAAAAAGTGCAAAATTTTCAAGTGAGTGAAAAGATCCAATCCAAAGTGATGATGAGCAAATGAACTCATCTCACCTGTATTTATACATTAATTAAGAGTTTGAATTAGCCTCTTTGGCCTACATAAGCCCCAAAAATAAAATAATGTTCTAATAATTCAACTTTTGGTGACAAGCCCACTAAACTAGCTCATAAATGAAAGAATAAGCCGCTCAAGAGGTCAAATAATAATCCATGCATGTTGTAGGGCCCTCTAAAAGGCCAAATGAGGTCCATGGGTGCCGTAATAAAGAGTAGGACCCTAAAAAACAGTGGACAACGGGTTGGCCCCTTGTAATAACCTGTGGTGCTCCAAATGACATGTGGGGGCACGCAAGTGTCCTCATGGGTCTCCAAACAAATCGAAGATGCCTATAGATTGCCTGCAAGGGCTAGGGTGATGGTGTAGGTGATGCCACATCATCGTGCAAGTCCTGGACCATCTGCCAAGTGTATGGTGCAAATCTGGGGCCAATTGGGCATGATGGATCAGGTGCATCTTCCTCATCCAATAAGTGAACCACGAGAAATCTCTAAATGGATGTGGGGATCCATGGAGTGCTGTTTGCTGCTGTGGAGGCCCATGGATCCCAACGCACACCCTGCATGTGCCAATGTAGCCCTTTGGAGGATTAGGACCCCATATAGGGAGACCAAACCCAAGATGGAGACCATCTGCAATCTTGCATAAGATCCAATGTGTCCCCTAGCCTTCGAGTACAACAAGTCATTAGAGAAATTGAGTAAATGAGCTTACCAATCATGGACCACAGGTGGGGACTCCATAATGGTCTGCTCTTCCATAATGGGCTTCAGGTGCCAATGTCTACTAAACTCCTAATGGGGTTAAACAAGAATCCTATTAGGTGGTTTCTACTTTTAAAGGGGATAATATATTCAAGTTACATCTTTCAAAAGGTGGTGGCTGTGACAGATAGGTGAATGAAGTAGGGGGATGAGAAGGGGTAGCCTTGGGTCACATGATGGGGTACAAGGGTAGTTAATAAGAGGGAAGCCCACACTTGGGTTTATAATGTATAGGAGGGAACAATCGTGGTACATGAGGTGCACCAACCTTGATTTTTCCACCCTTCTTTATATGCTTTTTGTCTTTTTATGATTTTCTTTGATTAACTGCTTGAGTCTCAAGGGGGGAAGAGCATGATGTATAAGATATAACAGTGAATACCCCATTTAAAGGTAGGGCGGTTCATTGCCCACTAGGGGTTGGGACAATCATGGGTTCCTATACGATGAGGGAGGTTCATAGAACATGTAGGAATCAAGGTGATGGCCATGATGATGGGGTAGAGCTCATGTATTGGTTTTTGCCCACGTGCTAAATGTGTTTGTCCTGACCATCTTTTGCATTTTGTGGTACATTTTCCTGTTGAATGTAGCCAAATATGCTTTTATCTTTCTTTTTAACTGCATCAACCTCCGGACTTCATTCTAGGTCATGACCCAAGGTGTGGGAAAGGGGAAGGGGCAAGTTGACCCTATGTGGACCGAGTGGAGGAATGTGGGCCTAGGTAGGAGAAATGATGAATGGGCTGATAATGAGTAGAAAGAGGGTTAATATAAGCGGATAAGGGAGCGGGACCACGCAACCAAAGTTGGGGTTTCGTATGAAATACCATCCTTGAAGCCAAATGGTCAGTAAAAGAGATCCCATGGGACTAGGATGCAAGGTTAATATCCAAAAGGGGGCTAGGGGACAAAAGGCACAGGCCATGAAAAACAATCTACAATACTCAATTACCAAATGACAAGGCATACCTTTAGGTTCGGGAGACCCACCTTCAAATATACGATCATGGCAGATGGGTGAGGGACTGCATGGCTAGCGCAGGTGGTGGAGAAAAAGCATAATGAGCTAGCTAGTGGCTGGTGGCTGAGGGCCATCTTGGAGAAATTTTTTCTCCTAGGGATTTCACCCACAAAATGGTGGGTAACAAACCCAATGGACAAATGTGGACCCGGATGGAAAAAGTGTGAAAAAGGGGTTATAATGAGTGGAGGGAAGTGAGATATATGGTTTCAGGTGTTAATTTTTGTAGCATCGGATGGTGTTTTAGTCTCAAAACTTTGTGAAGAGGTTAAACATACTAGTTCTCCAAAACCTAGAAACCGTTTATGGAAATTCCACCTGGAGATAGGTCAATTAAATTAATTGACCATATTTAAATTTTCTTAAGTCTAACTTAGGAAAAATGGTTAATTAATAGTAATTAATTGAGAAAAGTGAGAATTCTTTTGAAACTCACACTGATCAACTTGGATATGATCTTAACCATCAATTAAGTCTTAATCTTGGCCATTGGAGTCCCAACTGGAGATTATAGGAAGAGATCCATGGGTAGATGGAGAAACACACATCATAGTGAGTGAGAGCTAGCAGTGCGAATTCCTTGTGCAGTTCGAGCTAGCCAGCAGTAGAGTTCGAGCCAAAGAGAGGACGCAAGGCTAGAGAGGGGCAAAGGTAGTGATTCCATAGGAGGATTCCAGTTCCATAGAGTTAGGAGACGAGGCTGAGTTATTTCTCCAAGAGGCTGCGTAGGCATTGCACAAAATCCTCAAGAAGGCAGTTCGATTTAGTTGGAGTAGAGGTCATTGCAGTTTCCAAAGGCCAAGAGGATTTTCAAGTAGGTAGGAAAGACACTTCCCCAGTTAGCAGTAAGCAGGCCAACTTGATTAGGATCAGTTCCGGGCTGAGCGTGTGGCAGACTGTGTAGAGGTAATGCAAAGCATGCGCAAAGGTTTGGACGACTTGCTTTTTAGTTGTCAGTTTGAGTCGGGGTTGCTAGGAGACGAGGGTAAATTCCTTAGGTGATTTTGCCAGTATTTCTCTTAGATTGGATAGCTAGTTGGGCATCCAAATTTATTGTACTAAGAATTCACTGCTACTTAATAATAAAAACCCTCAGTTGCTGAATCGATTTTCCTGCATTGGATTTTTTCGGGGACATTTGTCCAAAAATAATTGTGTCAATTTTATGTGTGTGTGCTAGCATTTCTCAGTTTCAGTTTTTGCTTCCGCAATATTTTTAATGGTGAAGAAATTACAGTGTGATTAATTTGCTGTTTTCTGTAGAAAATAAACCAGTTAGAAGCTATTAAATAATTAACTGATTAGAAGAATTAATTCCAGTTGCTGCATTTCAAGGGATTTTCACATGGTATTAGAGCATATTTGGCGGACAAGAGGCTCAAGGTCGGGAAGTGGAAAATTTCGCTGTTCAGAGGGAGTAGCAAGCCAAAATTTTCAGGGGCTGCGCAGTGCTTAGCTAGACAGTGAGAATTGCTGGACAAGGTTTGATTTTCCATTGGTAGATGGCACAAAATTCGATTTGTCCAAAATAGTGATTCCAACAGGCAGAGGGAGCAACAACTCTAATTTTTGCAGAGTGGATTTTCTTGTCTGGGCACAGAGGGTTTGCAACAAGTTGCTAGAGCAAATTCAGTGTTGTGTGGAAGAGAAAGTGCACACGCAAAGGGAATTTCTCTCAGAGGGTATCTAGCTTCAGAAATCCAAAGTTTCCATTTGCAGTGGGTAGTTGTAGTAGGCAGATTATCTCACTCCAAGGAGTGTGAATAATAGTGCTAGTAGCCGACAGGTGAAAGAGGGAGATTTCCATCCTAGGTCGAGTTTTTTGCAGAGATGGCCACAGTTGGGCTTAAAAACCAGGACAAGTTGGAGGGAGCGTCCAACTATATCATTTGAAAGGCTACGATGTCCTTCTTGCTAGATGAGCGTGGTCTGAAGACTTATGCAAATAATGTTGTGGCAGAACCTACAGACCAACAACAATTAGCGAATTTCAAGAAGGAGCTGGCCAAGGCGAAGCGAATGATCTTGGATAGGGTTCAGGATCATATTGTCTCACATATATCGACCAAGAACACGACCGAGGTGATGTGGGATGCTCTCGCATGGCTATATCAGAATCCTTCCAAGCAGCGGAAGATGTTCTTGAAAGAAATGCTGAGGAACACCAGGATGAAGAAGGGTGAAGGCATTGATCCCTTTTTCACCAGAGTTTAGGATATTTGAGATGAGCTTGCAATTGTAGGAGAGACGCCTCCACCTAAAGAGATGGTGAGGTTGGCCCTAAAAAGTGTCACTGAGGATTGGGAGAATTTTGTCCAAGGCATTTTAGGACGAGATACATTGCCTGGGTGGGACCGAATGTGGGTTGAGCTTGCATTGGAGGAGATGAGGCGAGCTCTAGTAAAGAGCTCCATCAACGACAATAGCAACAAAGGATGGAAGGGTGTGAAGGAGGAAGACAATATAGCCCTTGCATCGAAAGGGAAAGCAAAAGGTCCTAGTTAGGGACAAAGCTCATAGGGAGAGAAGAGAAGAAGAAGGATCTATCAAAGCTCAAGTGTTTCAGATGTGGTGATTTTGGCCACTACAATACTTAGTGTCCTCTAAGAAAGGACAAGAAGGAGAAGCGGGATCAGGTGGCAACATTCGCAGAGATAGACCAGGGATCTTCTAGGCTAGATGAAGATTTAGCCATGTGTGCAGCTATACCTCTAGGAGAGAGGTCGGGTGATATAGAGCTTTAGTCTTAGAGGTGCGTAGAGGTTTGGGCAGGGTCCATCGAGGTGCGAATCAGGATGGTGTTTCCTCATGGATCATTACCTTGCTACAGGGGCCCAAAGTATTCAGTAGCATGAGGATCAACGTCAGTTGGTGTAGTCAGTTCCAGAGTGACAATTGCAGATTAGTTGCAATCAGATGTTGAGGAGCACAAAACAGTGTTGGTAGCAGTGCAGGAGGCATAATGCAGAATCAACAACAACGCAGATTTCTCTAGTGGACAGGGCAGAGGCTAATAACAGTTAGAGACTCAGGAAACAGTTGCAATGTAGAGACACAATTGATTCAATATTTTGGATGCTTCTTAGTTGTAGCAGTAGCAACAATAGTTGAGAGTGATTGTTAGTTGGGTTGCAGTGCAAATGCAAATTTGGCAACAATATAGGTTGTACAATGTAGTGTTAGCAACAACACAAATGCAACATGGTTTAGCTACAGTCAGTGGGAGATGAATAAGAGTTAGCGCATTAGTTGGTGGACAGTGGCAAACATCTACAATTGTCAGACATCAACAATGTGTTTGGAGGATGTTACAAAGACAGGGTGTTGTAGTGGTAGTGCAACACTAGAGAGAACACCTTCCTTGCTAGGAGGGAGTGATAGCTTTTGTAGCATCAGATGGTGTTCTAGTCTCAAAACTTTGTGGAGAGAGGCTAAAACACAGGAGTTCTCCAAAACCCAAAAATGGTTTCTGGAAATTCCACTTAGAGATAACTCAATTAAATTAATTGACCCTCATTTAAATTTTTCCTAAGTCTAACTTAGGAAAAATGGTTAATTAAAAGTAATTATTTGAGAAAGGTGAGAATTTTCTAGAAAGTCACATTGATCGACTTGGAGATGATCTTAGCCAACGATTAAGTTTTAATCTTGTTTGTTGGAGTCCCAACTAGAGATTATAAGAAGAGGTCGATGGGCAGATGGAGAAACACACATCACAATGAGTGAGAGCCATTAATGCGAATTCCTTGGGCAATTTGAGCTAGCCAACAGCTGAGCCCGATAGAGGAGGCAGGGATAGAGAGTGGCAAAGACAATGATTTCGAAGGGGGATTCCAGTTTCAGAGAGTTAGGAGAGGAGGTCGAGTCATTTCTCCAGGAGGCTACGTAGGGGCTGTGCAAAAGCCTCAAGAAGGTAGTTCGATTTAGTTGGAGTGGAGGTTGTTTTAGTTTTCAGAGCCTAGGGGGATTTTCCAGTGGGCAGGAGAAACACTTCCCCAGTCAGCAACAAGCAGGACGACTTCATTAGCATTAGTTTCGGGCTGAGCATGTGGCAGACTGCATAGAGGTGACACAAAGGGTTTGGACGACTTGCTTTTTAGTTGCCAGTTTGAGCCAGTATTGCTAGGAGATGAGGGTAAATTCCCTTAGGTGATTTCGCCAGTATTTCTCCCAGATTGGATAGCCAGTTGGGCATCCAAATTTATTGTACTTAGAATTCATTTTTGCTTAATAATAAAAACCTTCAGCTGCTACATTGATTTTCCCGCATTGGGTTTTTCCGAGGACATTTTTCCAAGAATAGTTGTGTCAATTTTATGTGTGTCCTAACACATCTCAATTCCTATTTTTGCTTCCGCAGTATTTTTTATGGTGAAGAAATTGTAGTGTGATTAATTTGCTGTTTGTCATAGCAAATAAATTGTTAAAGTTAGAAGAATTAATTCCAGTTGCTACATTTCAAGGAATTTTCACATCGAGAAGCAGGATATTGTAACCAAAATCAGGGTTTCCCATGTAGTGCCACTCCTGGAGCTAGTAGATAATAGAGGAGATCCCACGGTACTAGGATACAAAATTAACCACCAAGTTGGCACAAGGGAACAAGAGTATAAACCAAACCCATTCTTTCCATCGAATCCCCCCACTAATCCATGTCCAAACGTGTCAAAGAAAAGCAAGTAAAAACACCCAATTACATAATGAAAAGCCATACCTTTGGGGTTGGAAGGCCAACCTTCAAACATATGATCATAACAAATGGGCGAGGGCACATAATGGCTAACTCAGGTGGTGGAGAATGGTGGCACATTGAGCTATTTGGTGGTTGCATGGGGCTGTTGGTTGTCGGTTGAAAACAAATCTAGGAGAAAAATTCTCCTATAGGGGTTACTCACTGGTGATGGGTAACAATACCCAATGGACCCAGGATGCCTCGAGGCTGGCCTTGACGTAGTTTGAAGGGCATCACTTGTTCTAGAGCCTAGATGATGATGGTCATCCTTGAGATGATAGGAGAGGGCTTCTACATCACCCCAGAGCCCTAATGCTTGAGTTAGAGAGTGACATGTCACTCCTCTTGCTCCTTTGAGGGTGATGTAGAGTAACGTGGACATGATGTGTTGGCATAAAATCACTTTGGTGGTGTGCACATGATCTTTGAGATGCATCTTGGAGTATGGAGTACCCATTAGCCCATATCACACATTTGGGTGGCTTAGAGAGCTCATTTGGAGGATGAAGTCATGCTTGAGGAGCACTTTTTCCCACACATGTGGGATTTTGTGGGACTTTTATTATGTTTTTGAGCTATGAGGTTGGATTGTAACCTCTTTCTTGTAGAAAACTTGTCAATAGGGCTTATTAGTCTAATTATTGTAAAAAATGAGTGGGATAGATCTCATATAAATAGAGCCTCCCCTCATTTTGTTGTATCATTATCATACATTGAATTCTTTTCCTCTCTGAGAGAGTACAAGCTAGCCTTTTTTGTTCTTATGGGCAAGATGTAGTCTTTTATGGTGCAATTTGCTTGTGGATGTGATTTTTGCATGGAGACGTTGTTCTGGGATTGAAAGAAGTGCCTTTTATGGAGGATTTTGTAAGTTTATTATTTGATTATTGATATTTTTGCATGCTTTATGTTTGAATAGAACTCTTCAACAAAGTCACGGGCATAGATTATCTCTTCCTAGAGCTTGCCTATTATACTGATGCATTCAGTTCCTTGTCTCACAAGATCAAAGAAAAGTATGGCTCATTACCAGACGAGGATTTGGATGACCAGGATGACCAAGAGTGCACATGATCTTTGAGATGCATCTTGGAGTATGGAGTACCCATTAGCCCATATCACACATTTGGGTGGCTTAGAGAGCTCATTTGGAGAATGAAGTCATGCTTGAGGAGCATTCTTTCCCACACGTGGGATTTTATGGGACTTTTATTATGTTTTTGAGCTATGAGGTTGGATTGTAACCTCTTTCTTGTAGAACACTTGTCAATAGGGCTTATTAGTCTAATTATTGTGAAAAATGAGTGGGATTATATCTCATATAAATAGAGCCTCCCCTCATTTTGTTGTATCATTATCATACATTGAATTCTTTTCCTCTCTGAGAGAGTACAAGCTAGCCTTTTTTGTTCTTATGGGCAAGATGTAGTCTTTTATGGTGCAATTTGCTTGTGGATATGATTTTTGCATGGAGACGTTGTTCTGGGATTGAAAGAAGTGCCTTTTATGGAGGATTTTGTAAGTTTATTATTTGATTATTGATATTTTTGCATGCTTTATGTTCGAATAGAACTCTTCAACAAAGTCACGGGCATAGATTATCTCTTCCTAGAGCTTGCCTATTACACTGGTGCATTCAATTCCTTGTCTCACAAGATCAAAGAAAAATATGGCTCATTACCAGACGAGGATTTGGATGACCAGGATGACCAAGAGTGCACATGATCTTTGAGATGCATCTTGGAGTATGGAGTACCCATTAGCCCATATCACACATTTGGGTGGCTTAGAGAGCTCATTTGGTGGATGAAGTCATGCTTGAGGAGCGTTTTTCCCACACATGTGGGATTTTATGGCACTTTTATTATGTTTTTGAGCTATGAGGTTGGATTGTAACCTCTTTCTTGTAGAACACTTGTCAATATGGCTTATTATCTAATTATTGTGAAAAATGAGTGGGATAGATCTCATATAAATAGAGCCTCCCTCATTTTGTTGTATCATTATCATACATTGAATTTTTTTCCTCTCTTAGAGAGTACAAGCTAGCCTTTTTTGTTCTTATGGGCAAAATGTAGTCTTTTATGGTGCAATTTGCTTGTGGATGTGATTTTTGCATGGAGATGTTGTTTTGGGATTGAAATAAGTGCCTTTTTATGGAGGATTTTGTAAGTTTATTATCTGATTATTGATATTTTTGCATGCTTTATGTTCCAATAGAACTCTTCAACAAAGTCACGGGCACAAATTATCTCTTCCTAGAGCTTGCCTATTATACTGGCGCATTCAATTCCTTGTCTCACAAGATCAAAGAAAAATATGGCTCATTACCATATGAGGATTTGGATGACTAGGATGACCGAGAAAATGAGGATGATGAGCAAATATTAGTTATTGAACTAGGGGCCAATAGCAATGAGGTGGAAGATGAGTTCTCCTTGGGTCCACATGATGAAAGGGATGATTTTGAGAACACGTGTTAGGGAGAATGAGTGTATGGAAAGTGAAGTTGAGACTAGCCATACCTTTCTCAAGGATATTACTCTTGAGGACTCTCCTTTAGAGAACCTTGGGGAAGGTGGTCCCATTAACCCCTTGGAAGTTGACATTGCGGATTACATCCATGTTGAGAAAGGGAAATGGGAAATCATTGCTCCTCAATTTGATTGTGCTCCCATTTATGACACCGACAAGGAGGATGATGTTGAGATTGGTCTCCCTTTCTCCCGGGCTTTGTTTATGATGACATATCTATCGATACCCTTGAGAAGGAGAATTATCATTTTCCCTTGCATGAAAAGGGGCAGTTTAAGATTATTGATTCTCCTTTTAGGGGAGACCCTATCATTGATACTAATGATGATAAAATTGATAAGGCCTTTGCTCCTACCTGTCCTCCTTATGATCCCATGTTGAAATCACTTAAGCATTTAGATTATGAGAGGAAGAAAAACTGGTTGAATATAGCACTTCACCCTCCCCTTTGCCTTTTTCTCTTATTCATCGTTATAAATCTTCCTCAAGCGATTCACTCACCCCTTTTCATATGATGTCCAATGACCATGGGCCCTTTCACCTTCTTAGTTATGATGTTGAGAAAGAACCATCCACTAGATGCATCCCTCCTTCCCCTTCATACCCTCGGGTTTTTGAATACAATCACTCCATTGAGCAACCAATATATTGTCCCCTTCCGTGTTTCAAGTCTCCTTTCTCCTCCCATCATGACCTTGTGGCACCTACAAAGCATAATATTATAAACAATGATTGTGATAGGGAGTTCTTGAGAGTGATCATTCATTCCACCATTGTGTACTTAGAGGGAAAGCCCCACACTTCTAGATTGACTTATTTTCCTAGGGCTTCCTTTTACCTAGAATAGGGATCATATTTTCCCACCTCCCACTCGCTTCATCCTCCATGTGATTGTGTCCGCATTTGCTTTGGGATTTGCTACATGAGTAATCATACTGGCAGACATATGTATATTGATATGATGATATGTTGGTTGCACTAGCTTTATGATTACACTTAGTATTAGCCTTACTATATGCATGTTAGGGTAGGATGCATTGCATGCTTATTTTCTCATTATAACTAACATCATTTGATATTTTCATGATAGATTAGTTGCATTTAGATTAAATTTTCATATTTTTACTTTCCTGTTGGTTTTTGGGGCCTAATACGAAGCATGGGTGATCACAAGACACCACAAAAACATGCTGCCCCGTGTGCTTGGTCTTTGATATGTGCAGGTAACAGGTCTACAGTACCAAGAGATTATTGGTGTTCTCATGACCTCCTGTTCAAGTGGTTTTGTGCACTTTCCCGAGAGCTCATGTCCTAGTTGGAGCCAAATATTACCCACCGCCTCTGGGTAGTATGCACACAAGAATTTTTTTCTCCTAAATGGTCCTCAACCGACAACCAACAACCCCTTGTAGCCCTTAGATAGCTCTATATGCCATTTTCTCTGCCACCTTAGCCAACCATGTGGTTCCTTGCCCATCTCTTATGCATGTATGTTTGAAGGAGGGCCTCTCGACCCTAAAGGTATGACTTTTCATTGGTATAGTTGTGTAATTTTTCTTACTTGTCATGGGAACTTTTGGGCATGTATTGGTGGGGGGATTTAGCGGAAAGAGTGGGTTAGGTCTGTATTTTTGTCTCCATTGCCCGATTTCGTGGTTACCCTTGTATCCTAGACCCATGGGGTCTCTTTTACTGGCCATTAGCTTTAGGACTGGCACTACATGGGAAATCTTGATTTTGGTTGCGTGGTGCCGCTTCTCGATACCACCTACATTACTCCCCTTCCACTCATTTTAGCCCCATTCATCTCATTTCCCATCTGGGTTTACATCTGTCCACTGGGTCCACATAGGGTTAGCCTCCCCCTATCCTTGTCTATACCTTGGGTCGGGCCTGAAACGATCCCCCAGAGGTTGATGCAGTTAAAAAGAAAATAAAGAAGTACAATTTGGCCACTCTCAACAAAGAATGTACCAAAAAATGCAAAAGATGGTCGACACACAAATTTAGCACGTGGGCAAAAGCCAAACATGAGCTTTACCCCTTATCCATGGCCATCACCCTAGTTCCTATGAGACCTCATGAGATCTTTCCATCATTAAGGAACCCATGATTGTCCCAACCCTCGGTGGGCGATGAACTACCCCACCTTGAGGGGGTATCCACTGCTACTTATTACACATCATGCTCTCATTCCCTGTAGCCCCGAGTAGTTATGAAGAAAAATCAATAAAAGGCAAAAAGCATATGAAGAAGGGTGGAAAAACAAGGACTGGGGTAACTCATGTACCATGATTTGCTCCCTCCTACACTCACATACCAAGGTGTGGGCTTCCCTTATTATAGCTACTCATGACCCTTAACATGTGTTCTGGATGATTCCCCTGATCCCCACTCTATTCCATTATTATTTCATTTGCCACCTACCACTTAAAGGATGTACCAGGACATGTCGCTGCCTTTAAAGGTTGAAACCACTTAATAGGGTCCTTGGTTAACCTCCTTTTGAGTTTGGAGACACTTGTACATGCCAAAGCCCATTATGGAAGGGCATGCCATCATGAAGTGTCCCATTGATCCCATGACTTGTAAGCCTTATTACTTGAGTATTCTAATGACTTGTTGTATTGAAGGGCAAGGGGACGCATTGGATCTTATGCAAGATTTAAGGCGGGTCTTCATTTGGGGCTTGATCTCCCTATATGGGGGCCTAGCCCTCCAGAGGTCTACATTGACACTTGTAGGGTGAGCGTTGAGAGCCATGGGTCTCCACCATAGCAGAGATTACTTTATGGATCCCCCACACTGATCATTGATTACTCGCGTTCCACCTTTTGGATGAGGATGATGCACCTGGTTCACCATGCTCAGTCGGCTCCACACTTGCACCATACACTTGGCAGATGTTCCAGGTTCTAGAGGATGTCTCCCACTGCAGAGGGAGGGCTAACATCACCATCCTAGCCCTTATAGATGGTATACAGGCATTTTCGATCCACTTGGAGACTCTTGAGGATGTCCTTGTGTCCCCACACCCACTTGGGAGCACCACAGGTTCTTGCTTGGAAAAGAAGAGGACAACCGCTTGTCCACTATGTTGGGAATCCATTTCTACATCATGGCACTCTTTGGACTTCATTAGGCCTCCTCAAAGGCCCAACGACTCACTTTATTTGATCATTTGGCCCTCTTGAGAGGCTTATTCATGCATTATTGAGCTATTTGGTGGGCTTGTCACCAAAAGTATTGTTATTGTGCACATTATTTTATTTGAGGGGCTCAATTAGATCAATTTAACTAAATCTAATTCATTAGAGAGTGTATGAATTGAAGTGAGATGATTCATTTTGATCACCATCACTTGGATTGGGTTTTTCTCTGTTGTGAGATTTTTGCTATAGCTTTTGGAGGACGAGTTTGGATCATATGGATGAATTTTGATGTTTGGTTCTCTCTGTCTTGGAGCTTCTCTATTGGCATATATTGATGATTGGATATACTCTTTAATACATGTAAGTGCTCTTTTACTACTATTCTTGTTATTTACTTTGTCACATGCATGTTGCTAGGATTTCCGCTATACTAAGCTGAAATTTACAACTTTTTCTTATGCAAAATTGTGGAAATTGTGATATTTTATAGTGACGCATCATGTCATGGGCCATGTTCGATTGAGTGAATGTTTCTAGAGATGATCTGGGTTAAATATTGTAAGTTGAAGTATAAATACCTTGAAGCAATTGTTCTCATGTCCTAATGCCGTGCGAAGTTGTTTTAAGGGCCTCCTTGATTGAGTGAATCTATTCCAAATATTAAAATTCTCCTTGAATCCATCGCTCCCAAAGGACAAGGCACTAATCTTCCATTGGTGATCATTTTCAATGCTTGTTTTTTTCACCTCCCTCTTTTTCTAGGCCTAACCTACATAAGTCACCTAGGGCATCAATTATCTCACGAGCAATGCAAACATTTGAGTTTTGGTCCACAACTACGCTGATGTTTGCTCTAGAGGCCCTCCAAATTTGAAGCAAATCCGACAACGAGATCTCGAGTTATAGCAAGCCCTAGCTCAAGGACGATTTCTTACCCTAGGTTTCCTTTGGCTATTGACCTCATTTGGATCATTGCATTCTATTCTAAGAAGATTTGCCCATTGATCCTCTTCTCTTCCACAATTAGGTCAAGCCCCTCCTTGAGTGACCAATTCCACTTACTTGACCTAATTTTGGGTCCACTTGGTCCTGTGTGGTCCCACAACTTTATAACTCCAATTCCACAAAGATCACATAAAGACCAAGTCTTCATAAGGATTTCTAGGCTTAGAGAACATTTCTTCAAGATATATTCCCAAACCCTTGCCTCAAGAATCCTTTTAGCCCTTCCTAGAGAGCCTACTAGCTTGCTTCCCAAGTAAGAAAGCCATACAATTGAGTCTCTCTTGTGAATAGGCCTTGGGAATCACCTTTCATTGATATATTCATTATCGTGATTCCTCATATACCGAGTTTGCTCCCATCGATGAAAGCCCGTAAAGAGCAAGGAGCCTTCGCTGAGGTGACAATGGGCTATCACTACATTGTTGCTCTCGACCTAGCAGTTGTTCTATAGGATCCCCTCCTATGACCCCTGCTAGTTTGAGCGGTAACATTTGGCGCTGTTGCCAGGGATACGAAACGTGTATCTTGTTCCTCATTCGACATTATTGACATATCATTTTGGCGACTCCATTGGAAGAACGAAGCCTAGTTTTCATTGAACTTCAAAGTTAAATGCTTGTGGGGTGAAACAAGCATCTATCAAGAAATTTTAATTCACCCTAGTGACTCCATTTTGGCATTATATGTTATATCATGAAAAATGGCCGAAGAAAGTGTCCACGACATTAGCCTTGAAGAAGAACAAGCTCTATGGGAAAGATTGGATTTGTTGTCGGAGCTTTGTGATCATTTGATAGAGCAGGAGAACGAGGACTTCATACTCAATTTTAATATTAGGAGTAGGTTAAACCTTGACAACATAAGGTAGGAGTACGAAGAAAAGCCCACATATTATCTCTTCCTGGATCTTGCTTATTATACTGGTGCATTCAATTCCTTGTCTTCCAAGATCAAAAAAAATATGGCTCATTACTAGATGAGGATTTAGATGACCAGGATGACCAAGAAAATGAGAATAATGAGCAAATATTAGTTATGGAATTGGTGGCCAATAGAAATGAGGTGGAAGACGAGTTTTCCTTGGGTCCACATGATGAAAGGGATGATTTTGAGAACACGTGTTAGGGAGAATGAGTCTATGGAAGGTGAAGTTGACACTAGCCTTACCTTTCTCAAGGATATTACTCTTGAGGAATCTCCTTCAGAGAACCTTGGGGAAGGTGGTCCCATTAGCCCCTTGGAAGTTTACATTGCGGATTACATCCATGTTGAAAAAGGGAAATGGGAAATCATTGCTCCTCAATTTGATTGTGATCCCATTTATGACACCGACAAGGAGGATGAGGTTGAGATTGGTCTTCCCTTTCTCCCAGGTATTGTTTTTGATGACATATCCATCGATACACTTGAGAAGGAGAATGATCATTTTCCCTTGCATGAAAAGGGCCAATTGGAGATGATTGATTCTTCTTTTATGGGAGACCCTTTCTCTGATACTAATGATGATGAAATCGATAAGGCCATTGCTTGGCCATTGCTTCTATCTGTCCTCCTTATGATCCCATGTTCAAATCACTTGAGAATATAGATTATGACTGTGAGGAAGAAAAACCTGTTGAATATAACACTTCACCCTCCCCTTTGTCTTTTTCTCTTATTCATTGTTATGAGTCATCCTCAAGTGATTCCCTCACCCCTTTTCATATGATCTCCAATGACCATGGGCCCTTTCACCTTCCTAGGCATGATGTTGAGAAAGAACCATCCAGTAGATGCATCGCTCCTTCCCCCCCATATTCTCAGATTTGTGAATACAATCACTCCATTGAACAACCGATATGTGTTCCCCTTCTGTGTTTCAAGTCTCCTTTCTCCTGCGATCATGACCTTGTGGCGCTTAGAAAGCATAATATTATAAACAATGATTGTAATAGGGAGTTCTTGAGAGTGATCATTCATTCCACCATTTTGTACTTAGAGGGAAAGCCCCACACTTTTTGATTGACTTATTTTCCTAGGGCTTCCTTTTACCTCGAATGGGGATCATATTTCCCACCTCCCACTCGCTTCATCCTCCATGTGATTGTGTCCATATTCACTTTGGGATTTGCTACATGAGTAATCTTATGGGCAGGCATATGTAAATTTATATGATGATATGTTGGTTGCACTAGCTTTATGATTACACTTAGTATTAGCCTTACTATATGCATGTTAGGGTAGGATGCATTGCATGCTGATTTTTCTCATTATAACTAACATCATATGATATTTTCATGATAGATTAGTTGCATTTAGATTAAATTTTCATATTTTTACTTTCCTGTTGATTTTTGGGGCCTAATATGAAGCATGGGTGATCATAAGACACCACAAAAACATGCTGCCCCATGTGCTTGGTCTTTGATATGTGTAGGTAATAGGTCTACGGTACCAAGAGATTGTTGGTGTTCCCATGACCTCCCGTTTGAGTGGTTTTGCGCACTTTTCCTGAGATCTCATGTCCTAGTTGGAGCCAGATGTTACCCACCACTTATGGGTAGTATGCATATGAGAAATTTTTCCCTTGGATGGTCCTCAATTGACAACCAACAACCCCTTGTAGCCCCGAGATAACTCGATGGGCCATTTTCTCCGCCACTTGAGCCAACCATGTAGTCCCTCGCCCATCTGTTATGAATGTATGTTTGAAGGTGGGCCTCTCGACCCCAAAGGTATGGCTTTTCATTGGTATAGTTGTGTAATTTTTCGTACTTTTCATGAGCACTTTTGGGCATGGATTGGTGGGGGGTTTCAGCGAAAAGAGTGGGTTAGGTCTGTATTCTTGTCTCCATTGCCCGATCTCGTGGTTACCCTTGTATCCTAGTCCCGTGGGGTCTACTTTACTGGCCATTAGCTTTAGGGTTGGCACGACATGGGAAATCACAATTTTGGTTGCGTGGTCCCGCTTCCTGATACCACCTACATTACTCCCCTTCCACTCATTTTAACCCATTCATTTGTTTTCCCATCTGGGTCCACATGTGTACACATAGGGTTAGCCTCCCCCTCCCCTTGTCTACTCCTTGGGTCGGGCCTGAATCGATGCCCCAGTGTTTGGTGCAGCTAAAAAGAAAATAAAAAAGCAAAATTTGGCCACTCTCAACAGGAAATGTACCACAAAATGCAAAAGATGGTCAGGAAACACAAATTTAGCACGTGGGCAACAACCAAAGATGACCTCTACCCCCTTATCCATGGCCATCACCTTGGTTCCTATGAGCCCTCATGAGCTCTCTCCATCATTAAGAAACCCATGATTTTCCCAACCCTTGGTGGGCGATGAATCGCTCCACCTTAAAGGGGTATCCACAGCTACTTATTACACATCATGCTTTCATCCCCTGGAGCCCCGAGCAGTTATGAAGAAAAATCAATAAAAGGAAAAAGGCATATGAAAAAGGGTGCAAAAACAAAGGACAGGGTAAGTCATGTACCATGATTTGCTCCCTCCTACACTTACATACTCAGGTGTGGGCTTCCCTTATTATAACTACCCATGAACTTTGACATGTGGTCTGGATGATTCCCTTGATCCCCACTCCAGTCTATTATTATATCATTTGCCACCTACCACTTAAAGGATGTATCATGGACATGTCACCCCTTTTAGAGGTTGAAACCACCTAATAGGTTTCTTGGTAAACCCCCTCTTGAGCTTGGAGACGCTTGTACATGCCAAAGCCCACTATGGAAGGGCATGCCACCATGAAGTGCCGCATTGATCCCGTGACTTGTAAGACTTATTACTTGAGTATTCTAATTACTTGTTGTATTGGACAATAAGGGGACGCATTAGATCTTATGCAGGATTGCAAGTGGGTTTTGATTTGGGCTTGGTCTCCCTATACGCGGTTGTAGCCCTCTAGAGGGCTACATTGGCACTTGTAGGGTGAGCGTTGAGAACCATGGGCCTCCACCATAGCAGAGATTACTTCATGGATTCCCGGTATCGATCATTGATTACTCGTGTTCCACCTTTTGAATGAGGATGATGCACCTAGTTCACCATGCCCAACCAGCTCCACACTTGCACCATACGCTTGGCAAATGTTCCAGGGTCTAGAGGATGTCTTCCGCTGCAGAGGGAGGGCTTACATTACCATCCTAGCCCTTATAGATGGTTTACAAGCATTTTCGATCCACTTGGAGACCCATGAGGATGTCCTTGTGCCCCCACACCCACTTGGGAGCACCATAGGTTCTTGTTTGGAAAACAACGGGCCAACCCCTTGTCCACAATGTTGGAAGTACATTTCTACATCATGGCACTCCTTGGACTTCATTAGGCCTCCTCAAAGGCCCAACGACTCACTATATTGATCATTTGGCTATCTTGAGAGGCTTATTCATGTATTATTGAGCTATTTGGTGGGCTTGGCACCAAAAGTAATATCATTATGCACATTTTTTTTAGGGGCTCATTTAGGCCAATTTAGCTAAATCTAATTCATTAGAGAGTGTATAAATAGAAGTGAGATGATTCAATTTGATCACCATCACTTGGATTGGGTTATTCTCTTATACCTTTTGGAGGAAGAGTTTGGATCATATGGATGAATTTTGATGTTTGGTTATCTCTCTGTCTTGGAGCTTCTCTATTGGCATATATTGGTGATTGGATATATGCTTTAATACATGTAAGTGCTCTTTTAATGCTATTCTTGTTATTTACTTTGCCACATGCATGTTGCTGGGATTTTTGCTATATTAGACTCAAATTTACTGCGAATTGTGGAAATTGTGATCTTTTATAGTGATGCATCATGTCATGGGCCATGTATGATTGAGTGAATGTTCCTAGAGATGATTTGGGTTAAATACATCTTGATATTGCAAGTCGAAGTATAAAGACTTTGAAGCAACTGCTCTCATGCCCTAATGCCATGCGAAGTTGTTTTTAGTGCCTTCTTGATTGAGTGATTCCATTCCAAATATTAAAATTCTCCTTGACTCCATCTCTCCCAAAGGACAAGGTTCTAATCCTCCATTGGTGATCATTTTCAACGCTTATTCTTTTCACCTCTCTCTTTTTCTAGGCCTAGCCTACATAGGTCACCTAGGGCATCAATTATCTCACAATCTAGCCATCCAAACACTTTGATTTTTGGTCCACAATTGCGTTGAGGTTTGCTCTAGGGATCCTCCAAATCTGATACAAATTTGACGGTGGGATCTCGAGATATAACAAGTCCTAGCTCAAGGACCGTTTCTTACCCTAGGTTTCCCTTGGCTAGTGATTTGATTTGGATCATTGCATTCTATTCCAAGAAGATTTTCCCATTGATTCTCTTCTCTTCCACAATTAGGTCAAGCCCCTCTTTTAGTGACCAATTCCACTTGACCTAATTTTGGGTCCACTTGGTCCTGTGTGGTCCCACAACTTTATAACTCCAATTTTGCAAAGATCACATAAAAACCAAGCCCCCATAAGGATTTCTAGGCTTAGAGAACATCTCTTCAAGATACATTCCCAAACCCTAGCCTCAAGAATCCTTTTAGCCCTTCTTAGAGAGCCTACCACCCTGCTTCCCAAGGAAGAAAGCCATACAATTGAGTCTCTCTTGTGAATAGGCCTTGGGAATCACCTTTCATCTTTCCATTGATATATTTATCATCATGATTCCTCATATATCGGGTCTCCTCCCATCGGTGAAAACCCGTAAAGAGCAGGGAGACTTACCGAGGTGACAATGGGCTATCGCTCCATCGTTTCCCCCGACCTAGTAGTTGCTCTATAAGTTCCCCTCCTAGGACCTCTGCTAGTTTGAGTGGTAACAATACCATAAGTGCCTGTGACTGAAAATTCCCGAGTCCGGAATCCTATTGCAACAACTGATATTATCTCTTCTATTTGTTAAATAAATTAAACAAATTGTTTGTAGTTTCTTATGGCAAATATTGAAATAAATACATTGCAACCTTCACAAGTTAAATGCAAGGAAAAATTATAGAAATGTTAGCACACATATAAGCATATTAACACAGTTATTTTTGGACAATTGTCCCTAGAAAAACCCAAATGTGGGAAAACTAGTGCAACAAATGAGTGTTTTCTGTATTCAGGCTTTTGTGATCCATAATGAATTAAGTAAAGTCTTTTGGTAGAAATCCATAAGAGAAATTTTTGGCCGTTGCATTTCGAACCAACAAGTGTGGTTCATCATTAGGGTCAGACGAAGAGGGTAACCATGGCAAAGGCTTAAATAGAGAGGAATGTAGAGACATAATTTCAAGTAACGGCTATATTTGAACAATAATATTTAAATTATGATATCAATTTATTAATATATTAAAAACAAATATTATTATGTAACGACTATATTAAATGACTAGTTTTTGAAAAATAATATTTAAATAATGATATTAGTTTATTATTTTATTAAAAATATTAATAGGGAACGGCTAATTTTTGAAAAATAATATTTAAATTAATATATTAAAACCAAATATTACTAGTTTTTCAAAAATAATATTTAAATAATGATATTAGTTTATTAATTTATTAAAAAATATTAATAAGTAATGGCTATATTAAATGGCTAGTTTTTGAAAAATAATATTTAAATTAATTTATTAAAACCAAATATTACTAGTTTTTGAAAAATAATATTTAAATTATGATATTAGTTTATTAATTTATTAAAAACAAATATTAATAAGTAACGCTATATTAAACAACTAGTTCTTTATTAATCTTCAATAGTAATTCATGTACAAGATATCGGACAACAAAAATAAAGAAAGAAACACTGAAAGAAATTTAGCAATAAATTTCTTACTCTCCACAGTGGTTCTATGACCCCAAAATGGACCCTCTTCCCTTACAGTGGTCTCACTGCGTCATCTTTTGTGCAGTAATTGCACAATGCCCTGATGATCTGCGTCCTCTCTCACGTTGGCCCTTCTAGAATTTATCTTGCACTCTCGGATTATTGTTGATGCCCTCTCTCTCTTGCCTGCAACTCACCTTATGGTTGTATTTTCTCTTGTTGAACTTCAACCATTGAGAAAATAGATTTGCCTGGGCAATTGAGTATTTGCATTGGTGTATCTTCACCAAGCCCCATCGAGTTTCTTCTTATAATCTCTTGTTGAGACATCAACGACCAAGATTAAAACATAATCGATGGCTAAGATTAACTAGAACTCGATCCATGTCTACTTCTAGAAGATTCTCACCATGACTTAATTAATACCCTGTAATTAATCAGTTTTCCTAAGTTTAGACTTAGGCACCATTAAAAAACGATTCATTATTTTAATTAAGTCGTTTCTAGGTGGAATTTCCAAAAATGATTTCTGGTTTTTGAAGAATATATGTATTCTAGCCTCTCCACCAAATTTTGTGGCTAGAACACGTTCGATGCTACAAAAACTAACACTCCCTCTTAGCGAAGAATGTGTTCTAGCGCTGCAACCCACTGAAGCAACACCCTATTCTTGCACCACCTCGTGTTACCCTGCTGATGTTTGGCTGCTCTGCCCATCAACTGCTGCGCAACTCTGGTATGCATTGCATCTGTGTTGCTGTTGACCTTGTTGTACTGCTGTCAACTACTGCATCTGCATTGCAACTCCCTCTCATCTCTTGCTGCTGCAATTGAGAATCCATCTGTTTCTGCTACTGAAACGGGTTCTCCACCGTACCCCTCTATTCCTTGAACAGGATGAACTTAGCTCTCCCTAGAGATTTCGTGAGTATGTCTGCTACTTGATCACCTGTGGGAATATACTGCAGCTAGATTGCCCCACGTTGAACACAATCTCTGATGAAATGACATCTGATATTAATGTGCTTCGACTTATCATGAAACACTGGATTCTTAGAGGGTTTTATACAACTCTGGTTATCACAATAGATACTGGTTGCTCCCTTTTTCTTCCTGAACAAACTCACTAGTAGTTTCCTAAGCCATATGGCTTCGCAAGTAGCCGTGATGGCTGCCATATATTTTGCTTCTGCTAAGCTTAATGCTACTAACTTCTGCTTTTTGCTGCACCAAGAGACCATCCCTGATCCAACGCTGAAGCAGTACCCGGAGGTACTTTTCTTGTCCATTGAATTATCTGCCCAATCTACATTTGTGAATCCTCTCAATCTAATGTCATCCCCTCAAGTATATTTCAACTCGAGCTTGACTGTTCCATGCACATACTTGAGAATGTTCCTAGCTGTTGCCCAATGTACCCTTTTCGGTTACACCATGATCTGGCTAAGGGTATTGACAACGAAGAAAATGTCTGGCCTAGTGTTGACCAGATACATGAGTGACCCAATTAGCTGTTTGTACAAGGTGGGGTTGACTTCTTTAGCCCCTAATGTATCTATCCTTTTCCAATTGGTGATCATTGGTGTTACCATGGGTCTGCAATCCTGCATTTTGAATCTCTTTAGAATTTCTGTAGCATATCTCCCTTGCTCAAGGAAGATCTCCGCATTCTTCTGCGATACTTCCAACCTTGGAAAATAGTGCATCAACCCCATATCCTTCATGTTGAATTATGCTGCAAGGTTCCTTTTGCAGTGCTTTATGAGCCTTGATGATCCTGTCAAAAATAGATCATCAACATATAAAACCAGAATGAGAGGCTCATTCTCCACCATCAGATAGTAGAGATTGGGATCTACATCACTCTTGATGAATCCCAACTGCTGCAAGTAACTGTCAATCCGATCATACCACGCCCTGGGTGCCTCCTTGAGCCCATATAGGGCTTTCTTCAATCTACATACATGAGTGCGCTTCTTATGAGTTTCAAAGCCTTCAGACTGCTCTATGTACACCTCTTCTTCTATCACCCCGTTCAAGAATGCTGTCTTGACGTCCATTTGGTGAAATTCCCATCCCATCTGCACTGCTAGGGATATGACGGATCTAATAGAGGTATATTTGGCAATTGGGGTGAAGGTCTCCACATAATCTATTCCTTCCTTTTGTGCATACCCTTTTTCCACGACTCTAGCCTTGTACTTCTCCACACTGCCATTTGCAGCGTACTTGATCTTGTAGATCCATCTGGATCCTACAGCTGATCTGTCTTCTAGACGAGGCACTACCTCCCAATCATCATTTGTCATGATAGAGCTGTATTCTTCTACCATGGCATCCACCCACACTTGATCCTGTGCGGCTTCCTGAAAACTGGAAGGTTCTGTAACCTGAGCTACAAAGGCTTGATATCTGTCAGGCTGCTTGCGCTGTCTCTTGTCTATCCTAGGAGCTTTGACAAACTCCTTTGCATCTCTTAAGGTTTGATGCACTTCCTTGTTGATTTTTGTAGCATTGGATATGCTCTAGCCTCGAAATTTTGCAGAGGCTAAGACACATGTCTTCTCCAAGACCCAAAAATCGTTTGGGAAAATTCCACCTAGAGATGAATTAATTAAAATAACTAATCATTTTTAATGTATTCCTAAGTCTAAACTTAGGAAATGTGATTAATTAAAGGGTATTAACTATTATCTAGTGTGAATCTTTTAGAAGACGACGATGATCAACTCCTAGTTAATCTTAGCCTTTGATTATGTTTTAATCTTTGTCCGTTGGTGTTCCAACAAGAGACTATAAGGAGTTTGATTGGCACTTGGAGAACACATCGAGATAGTGAGATCTAGAGATCGAATTTCTCAAGAGTAGCAACACTGAGTTGCCGGAGAAAAATCGAGTGATCTTCTTGCAGTGAGGGGCAAGGATAGTAGACTGAAGGAGCATTTTCCAGTTTCGGAGAGTGCAAGGCAGAGAAGACAACGAGAGGTTCAAAGTGTGAAAATTCCTACAATCAAGGAACCCCTACTGTAGCAAAACTAAATTTACTTCTCCTAGATTTTAATATACATTATCAAGTTATTTTTTGATTTTTTTGAAGTAAATTACTTTTGCAGCCTACACCAATTTAATTTGATTACATGAAACAAGAAATTGAGCAAAGAACAAGACACATAAGACACAATTATTTTTGGACAAAATAGTCCCTAGAAAAACCCAATGCGGGAAAACCGGTGCAACAACTCTGAGGGTTACAGGGAAAAATATAATGGTGGAAAAACTGAGTGAGATTACCTCACTTCACCTGGCAGTTTCCGGTTGATCCGGCAGTAGAGCTGGCTAACCTTAGCTATCGCTGCGTTGGCCCTGCATCAGCCTTACAGCCTCTGCGTCAGCTTCTGCGCGGTCTCTTCTGCCTCTTGGAGCTTCTGCGTCAACCTCTCCCAGCTGTTCCGACAACTCTTTGGCAGTTTCGAATTTCTGTGTGAGGGCAGCTTCATTTTTGTGCTGGCCCTTCTGGCTTTGCATCAAGACTGTGTGGGCCCAGACTGGCCCAATGTCAGTCCCTCTAGATGTTGCGCTGCCTCCACTAGTGGCTCTCCGCCTCTCTACTCAGTATTCCCGAACTATCCCTGCCCCTCTGCTACAGCATGACCACTTAGTTCGAATTTCTCAGCTTCCTAGCCTTAGAAATCGAACTCTAGATCAATTCGTTCTCTCCGTGTGTGTTTTTCTAAATGAACCCGAAGCCTCCTTCTTATACTTTTCTCGTTGAGACTTCAATGATCGAGATTAAATCTCTAATCAACTGCTAAGTTTAAAACTTGACTTGATCTACTTTCTTGAACATTCTCACCCATATTTTGATTAATGCCAATTAATACTTTAATTTTTCTAAGTTTAGACTTAGGAGCCCCATTAAAAATATTAATTATTTTAAAAAATTACAATTCGGGTGGAATTTCACCAAACGGTTTCTGGGTTCTTTAGAACTCATGCGCTTTAGCCTCTCCACCAATTTTCATGGCTAGAGCACATCCGATGCTACCAAAAACTAACACATAGAGACAGTGCAGTGCCACGCAGTGCTTCAGAGGGAGTCTGCAATTCAACTGGGAAAGTCGAGTTGTAGAGTTAGAAGCCGGGGTGTGAGTTTGGAGGGTCAGAGGATCGATTTCCACTCAGCAGAAGGTTAGAGGAGAAGGGTGACGCAGTTCTTAGAGGCTGTGACACATATCTACGTAGGCTGACGTAGAGATTGCACAGATGCAACTTGGGGCTAGCCATCCAAAGCTCGGATCAGATTCAGATCGCCAGTAACAATGTTAGAATATTTCTCACTACCTCTTTGTCAATTTATTCTCTGTATTGGATAGCTAGTTTGGGCATCCAATGATTTGCACTCAGAAAACTATTGCTTAATAATCAAAGCCCTCAGTTGCTGCATCGATTTTCCCACATTGGGTTTTTTCGGGGACATTTGTCCAAAAAAACACTGTACTTGTGTGTGTTTATTTCTCTCTCGTGCAATATTTTGTTTCCGCAATATTTTATGTTGTGAAGGCTGCAGTGTATGCATTTCGATATTTGCCCCAGAAAACTGCAAATAATTTGTTTAAGTAATTTAACAAATATGAGAAATATTATCAGTTGTTGCAGTAGGATTTGGGGTCACCAAATGTTCACATGTTATCAGAGCATAGATCGTAAGCTCGAGAGCTCAGCACAAAACGAAGGAGGCAACTCGAATTTCTGCGTAGGCAGCAAATCGAAACCCTCAGGGGCAAAGTATTTCCTTGGCCAAAAGGGTCAGTTTTTTGTGGGAATTTTACTTCTCTGAGTGAGTCGACAGAGAATAAAATTTTTCAGATCAAAGAGTACCAGAGGCAGAGGGAGTAGCAACAGTTTCCTTGCAAAGCAGATCTTCAACTGGGACGCAGATTTTGCAGTAGTTTGCTATTGCAAATAGCGTCAGGAGGAAGGAAGAGCACACACCGAGGGAATTCTTTCCTCAAGGGACTTCTATCCAAGAAGTTCGAATTTTCCTAGCAGAGCAGTAGTAACTGTGTACGAGATTTCTCACTCCAGAAGGGAGTGTGAATAGCTGGGCAATAGCTGCGCAGAGGAGAATAGAAGGAATTTGACTTTTTCAGAGAGATGGCATTAGCTCGGTTGAGAGATCAAGATCAGTTGGACAGAGCCTCCAACTACGTGATTAGGAAGGCTATAATTTCCTACCTTCTAGATGAACATGATCTCAAGACTTACATCGATAGTGTGTGTTGGCTTGATGGGCCCTGACCTAGGTTCAACGTTAAGCAGCGAAGCAAATCCCTACACTACTGGCCCTTTCGGCTTCAATCCGCGGAGCGCGGACTGAAGTCTCACTCGAAGCAGTATGGCAGGATGCAGGAACCATGTTTCCGCACCTTGAGATGGTTGTGATGTCAGTTATATGCCCTAACCTTCCTTCGCGCAGACTGATAAGCCCTTTAGGGCTTATCAAAGTAATTCTCTTATACGTCCTTGAAGCCTCCGCGAAAGTCTTCGATTCTCCTTCACGGACCCTAAATAGATAGATCAGGCACTTACGCGCTCCTGTAATTACTCTTACTTCTGTATTTACTCAGATTTGCTTAAGTATTGGTTAACTTTAACATGCATTACGGTTATCTTTGCGTAAACAAATATTCTTACTTGCGTTCATATGACAAGGTAAAATACATAGATTCGCGCATCAATATAGCATTAATTCATAACTCTAGTATTCAACATAACATAATCGCAACATTCATAACATAAGTAAACTAACGCATACATAGATAATTACATAATACTTCTCTTATTGATAATCCAGATTTCCAGTACAAACTCTGACTACCCTACGCACATAGCTGCAAGGGTCTGCGCACTCAGCTACGGACTTCTACCCTAGGCCTCTGCGCACTCAGCTGCAGAGCCTCTTCCTATGCTAAGACTCTTCGCTCTTAGCTCTCACAGACCCATAAACTTACTCAGAACTCTACCAAAAACTTATCTACTACCTTAGACTCTTCTAAGACTCCCTTTTTATATAATCCCATGGTCCGTAGACCAAGGGCAGATCTCATCAAGCCGACACAAACTATCTAAACTAAGGGCGGAAACCCTTTCACTGGTTACATCTTCGCGCTCCGTGGCCACAAAATGCGGAGATGTTACATTCTTTACACAAAACTTGGGCTTTTAGCCCCAAAACTTGGGCTTTTAACCCCAAAATTGACCCCAGGGGACCTGTTCCCAGCAGGCCCCCAACACAAATTTGGTGACTCGCCCCCGAGTCACCTTGCTGGCGCAGAGATCTTGTCGCGAAGAGCTCCCAGTTCCACTTGTACCACTACGACTTTGGCGATGCACTGTGTTGCTGCTTGCTTCACTTGTTTGACTAGCTGCTCCGTCGCTGGCTCTGCGCTGTCTGCCTATATTTTCTACTGTGTCACCTGTAGACTGGCCAATTTCCCTTTAATGGAGGCAGTGAGTACATAGGCCTCCTCTCGCTAAGGCCCCAATTTGGCCTTGAGTACTCTCTCCTTGCGTTGAGGTGCATCCCCCTGTTCCTTAAGTGCCTTTGCTTCTTGCAGCGTCGCTAACCTTTGTGTAATGGCGACGGTGTGCGCCGTTGCTTTACCTCATCATATCTTTGCTGCAGCTCTCGCGCCTCTGTTTCCAGCCTCTGCACAGTGGGATCCTCCTATAGTTTGGTGACTACTTCGAGCGACTGCTCGAAGAGCGTAGTGCACTCCTTCATGGTGGCATCTATAGCTGATACGACATCTTTGACAGCGACCTCGCCCTGTTCCTTCACCTCTAGTGGAGTCGAAGGCTGGGCCCGCAACTTGAGTTCTGCAATCTTAAGGTTCAGATCAAATTGAACCTTAGTTAGTTCTATTCGGGCACTCCGAAAGCGAGCTTCTGAATTCACATCCACTGGTGCATCTTCAGGAATATCTAGCTCTGGAACAGTCTTGCATGCCTTAGCCACTACCTTGGTCGTGTGCTCTTTCTTGTCCATGATGGCCTTAAGAAGATCAATGGCAAAATTCTTCTGTGTAGCCATCTGAGCGTTGTTCACCCTCTGCTCACTAATAACGTTCAGTGCACGCTGTTCTCTAGCACGAAGTTTCACGATCACATCGTCCTACAGAGTGTGAAGGGCTTCACTAGGAAGAGTGACCAGGTTTAGCCCAACCCCCTTGAGGGCGCTGACAGTCGCCTTGTCAGCATCTGCTTCTGTGGTCAGTGCTCCATCCGACAGTGCTATTGCCCGGGGATCCAGTGTGCGCACCATGCCTACTGCTTCTAAAGCGCTAGGTGCCAAAGTAGTTGACGCCGCGTTGCTCCGTCCCACACTGGTCTGTACCTGTGACACCTAGATCTGCAGAGCGCTCAGACCCGTTTGAATGGCACCCAAGGGCTATTGCTGCTGCTGCTCGAACTGACTGTTGCAGCAGTTCCGTGGCCGCATCCCTCACCGCATCACCAATGTCATTCAAATCACCCTCTGTCAAGGTGATTGGGTTAAGGGACGTTTAGATGGCCTTGGACTTTTTCTGCGGCCCTACTTTTTCCTGATCCCTTTTGCGCTTAACCTGGAACGGAGTAGTCTCCTGGTTAGCTCCTCCCTAGTCGGAGCATTGCTCTTCCTCTTCTGTCTCCGGGGAAGGATATTTCTGACTCCTTTCGGAGTTGCGCTCCTCTTCTTCTTCCTACCCTTCTGTCTGCTTTTTGGCAGCGCGCTCTGCTTTGGTTTTATCCTCAGCCTCTTTCTTCCTCTTCTCGGCCAACTGTTCCATCTTTAGTTTAGCCTCTTCCTTCTTACGCTTCGCTGCAAACTTGCTAGACCCAGCTGTCAATTCTGAAGCCGTGCGCCACTTTGCTGGCCAGTGGTCGAGGACTGCCTCGATTGCGTCGTCTGTGGCGAGGTATGGAAGGTCATACCACTTTTTCTCAGGGTCCTTCCGCGCTCGCATGGAGACACAGTGGAAGTTCGCCTTGAACTCCACATACTCTTCCAACTGGTCGAAGACAGTCGGTGACAACTGCGGTTTGCGGTTGATGGCCATGTTGATACTCATCTCCATCAAGATCTTGCTATCCTTGACCCTTTGCGGGTCCTTGGTGGCCCAGAGCGAAGCGAACTTCGCTGCTTCCGGTAAATCCTGCGCAACTGGAGGAAATTGACTATCCTCCGGTAACTCCCATGCAACCAATACTATGGATAGTAGCAACCATGCATAGTGAAAGGTTTTGCTATGGTCCTGCGCCTCTCTGCAGTTTGCGAGGAACTCATTGCAGAGGTAGCGCGCCCAGTTGAATTGTATGCCCTTCGCGCACTGGGCCGCTAATGATACAACCGGTGTCGGCACTTCATCTGTGCGACACTTCCTCATAATTTTCCCAGCCAGGATCTGGGTGGCTACTTTGACTGCGTGGTCAGTTATACTGGAAATGGAGTAGCCACGCGGCTTCTTGACGAGATTAAATTTGTCCTTCATTTGCTCGGCGAGGTCGTGCTCACCCGTCTTTCTGCCTTGTCAAAATTGGCAACTAGGGCAAAACTTCATGTGGATCATCTTATTCATGGCTGATAATATTTTTATTAGATTCCTTTTGTTGAGAGGTGTGGGATTGATATAAATATCATCCGATTTCGATAAGTATTCATGGAGATATGAATTCATTTTGATTATGGAATTATTATCAAGCCGACCTACAACTCATGTAGGCTCAGAAGCCCAACAGTCGCATCTATTCAAACACCAACGTTGTGTATAAATACAGGAGGACTTTTCCTCATTTGGACTCACTCATCTCATCACTTCTCTCTCTCTACTGCGCAGAAAAGAGTCTCTTTTCTATTGCGTAGAAAAGGGTCTCTCCTTCACACATGTGAAGCCGGAAGCTGCTGAAACTGAAGCTGCAATTGCAAAAGTAAATATTGACCTGTGTCAGGCCAGGAGTAACTCCAGTTTGGCAGAAGAACTCAGAAAAACTGATTCATGTATATTCCATAGGTAACCCATTGTTATATATAATAGGGAGTGATTGTTCAGTTCATCTCCCGATGACTGTTCACCTTCCAATTTATTTATTTACATAAAATTCCCAATCATGAAGATTAGGTGTCAACATTCCCCCCCTTAATCTGAAGGGATGTTGGTGAGTCCAAGCATCATTCTGAATCGTTCAAGCTTTTCCTTTCCAAGTGCTTTGGTGAAGATGTCTGCATTTTGATCATTTGTGGAACAATGACGGAGATGGATTGTTTTGGCCTCAACATGATGTCGAATCAGATGATATTTAGTATTGATATGCTTTGTTCGATCATGGAACTTTGGGTTCTTGGCCAACTTTATTGCAGAGGTGTTATCAATCATGAGTGGAGTTGATTGTACTTGTTTTACTTGCAAATCTTCAAGAATTTTCCTGAGCCACACAATTTCTTTCGTTGCTTCAGCTGTTGCCACGTATTCTGCTTCTATTGTGGAATCTGCTGGAACTGATTGTTTGCGTGATCTCCAGGAGACAACTCCTGATCCAAGACTCATAGCATATCCTGAAGTAGATACCCCAGTTTCTTTGTCTCCATCGAAGTCTGAATCAGAGTATCCAATCAAGTTGAAGTTGTCCACCTGTGTATACTTGATACCAAGGTCTTGATTTCCCTTCAAGTACCTTAGAACTCTTTTTGCAGCAGACCAATGTCCCTCACAAGGCTTTTGCATAAACCTGGAGAGGATTCCAACAGCAAATGAAATGTCTGGTCTGGTAGTAGTGAGGTAGATGAGACTTCCTATAAGCTGTCTATACTTTGTTGCATCCTCAAATTCCTTTCCTTCAATAGATGTGAGCTTTAAGTTTTGTTCCATTGGAGTAGAAAGAGGAATGCACTCTGTCATGCCAAATCTGTTTAACAAATCTCCAATGTATTTCTTTTGAGAAAGAAATATGGATTTTGGATGTTGGGTTACTTCAATGCCAAGATAGTAATGAACATAGCCCAAATCAGTCATTTCAAAACTTTTCCCAATTCCTTCTTTATGGATGCAATGTAGCTTTCATTGTTCCCTGTCATTAAAAGATCATCTACATATACCACAAGATACACAACTGTTTTGCCAACTTTCTTGACAAACAAAGTTGCATCATCAAGATCAAAATGATTGAAGTTGAGTTTCAGAAGATGCTCAGTTAGTTTTTCATACCAGGCTCGCGGTGCTTGTTTGAGGCCATACAAGGACTTCACAAGTTTGCATACTTTATGTTCATGTCCTTTCACAGCAAATCCTTCAGGCCGGGACATAAAAACATTCTCTTTTAGATCTCCATTCAAGAATGCAGTTTTTACATCCATTTGATGGACTTTCCAACCATTCTGAGCTGCTAGTGCAAAGAGTGTCCGGATGGTGGCCCATTTTGCTGTGGGGGCAAATGTTTCCTCATAATCGACCCCTTCTTTCTGTGCAAAACCTTTTGCCACAAGCCTAGCTTTATGCTTGTCAAGTGAGCCATCAGCTTTGTACTTGTTCTTGTAGACCCACTTGCAGCCAATTGGTTTGGTTCCAAATGGAGGATCAACCAGCTTCCAAGTGCCATTCTTTATGAGAGCATCATACTTTTTTTGCATTGCTTCTTTCCATTCATCATGAGAGGTAGCTTCTTTGAAGGAAGTTGGTTCAAAATCTGTAGACAAGTTCAATTCACAATCATAAGTAACATCCATATCAACAGGTGAATTAGAGTCATCTACATCACCTCCATTTTGTCGGTTTGAATTTCTAGTTCCTGTTTTTCCAATTTCATCAGGATGAACACTTTCAAGTGTCTTTGTCAGCCACTTTGGGGGACCTTTCTGAGATGGTCCAGGCTGCTCTGTTGATTGAGTTGGGATTGAATCAAGATTGAGTCTCCCAATTCTATCAATTACATCACTTAAAGCGTCATCCGTTGTTGGAGTTTCATGCAGGGGAGATTGTTCTTCAGAAGAAGATTCCACATGTTGTTCTAGTATAGGAATCCCCCCTTCAAGATGTGGAATCTGATTATCAAATTCTTGAAATGATTTCGTTTTTGCGAATCTATCCAAGCGATCAAGTTGCCGCTCAACAACATTGTCAGATTTGGATGATTCAAGAAAAATGACATCTCTAGATACAACAAACTTTTTATTTACTTCATCATAGAGGCGGTATGCTTTAGAGGTGTTTGAATACCCCAGGAAGATACACTTACAACTTCTAGCACCAAGTTTGTTTCTATGTACCTTTGGTATCAAAGCATAACACGTGGAACCAAAGATCCTGAGATGTTTTACCGAAGGAACATGTCCATACCACAATTGATAAGAAGTCTTGTTTCTTATAGCATTAGATGGACATCTATTCTTTATATATGCAGCACATAGAACAACATCAACCCAAAACATTATCTTTACATTTTTGAAGAAAATCATGGATCGTACCATATTCAAGATTGTTCTATTCATTCTTTCAGCTACACCATTCTGTTGGGGATTATAAGGCACAGTTGTTTGATGTTTGATCCCATGTTGGCGAAGATAGTGTTCAAATTCATTTGATGTATATTCTTTTCCATTATCAGTGCGAATAGACCCAATATGAGATTGTGCATTATTTTCAATCCATTTATGAAAATTCTTGAATGTTTGAAAAGCATCAGATTTGTTCTTCAACAAATAAACCCAACACATTCTGGTGTAATCATCAATAAATATCATGATATATTTATTTCCATTTGCAGAAGGAACAAACATTGGACCACATAAATCTGAATGAATGAGTTCAAGCTTCCTATGTGCTCTTGAATGTGAATCATGAAAAGACTGTTTGCTATGCTTTCCTAGAATGCAAGCATCACATTGCTTATGTTTCCTAGGAATTGTAGGCAAACCAGCAACACCATTTTTCTTCAATAAGCGGAGCTGTCATAGTTTAAATGTCCAAATCTAGCATGCCATAATAAACTTGATGGAAGTGTACCTTCTTCATGATGAGAAATATATGAGAAATGTTGTGCATGAGCAGAGGTTCCTTGCAGTTTGAGAAGCCTTTCTTCTTCTATTCCCCTCATGACAAGTGAGTGGTCAGATGCTTTTCTTACCTCAAGCTTGCCATCAAACATATGAATGGAGTGACCTTGCTGGCGGATGTGGACCAAGGACAGCAAGTTTCTCTTGAGCTGTGGGAGATATAGAACATGATCCAGAAGAAAGTCTGGAAGACCAGGCAGTTTAAGCCTGATTATGCCAAGCCCTGATGGCTTGATTTTTGACTGATCCGCAAAGTATACTGCTCCATCAACATTGTCAGTGAAATCTTAAAAAAAATCTTTTCTATGAGTCATATGACAGGTTGCTCCTGAATCAAGCAACCAATCATTTTTCGAAGAAGCAAGTGAAGCATTAAACAAATCTTCATTTACTCCAATGTTACATTGTGCCTCAATATAGTGAGCGGATTCAGGTGCTTTACCTTTGTCTGTATCATCAGTTTTACCTTTCTGCTGGTTTCTTTTCTGCTCAATTTTGTCCCATGGTAGCTTGCATGTAGAAGCATCATGTGATCCATTTCGTTTGCAGCGAATGCAATGCAGATCTGTCTTTTCTCCTTGAGAATGTCTGCCCCCCCTGCCTCTGAAGTATCTTCCTCTTCCTCTTCGTCCACCTTTTCCTCTTGTAGAATCTTGAGCAGGATGCTTTTCTTTATGAGCAAGGCACACAGTCTGTTCAGAAGATTCAGGAGCTGTCTTCTTTCCAAAGGCTTTCTCTTTTTCAGCAAACTTTTTCACAAGAGAGTCAAAGGTTATATCTTTAAGATTTCCATTTGCTTGTAAAGACTCAAGATAATTGGAGTAGGTAGGATAGAGTGCCTTGAGAAAAGCAATAAGAGGGATATCCAGCTCAACCTTAGTGGATTTAATATCATGCATTATAGACTTTACTTTAGATGCAAGAGCAAGAGGATCATTATTTTTCAGTTCAAGAGTGAAGAGTTTAATCATGAGTTGAACAACTTCAAGTGCAGAATGTGAGTCATAGAGTTCTTTCAACTTTTGTAAAGCTTCAAAGGCAGTTGAATATGATGAAATATGACGACCGACTTCTTCATTTACAGATGCTGCGATTAATGCATAGGCTTTGCTGTTCTTGTTTTCCCAAATGACGAGCTCTTTGTCTAATGTAGGCTGCACTGGGTCATTGTCTCCTTCTCTGACACATACTCCTTTCCACAACTCATTGAAGATGAGGGTGTGTTTTATCATCCGGGACCATTCAGGATAGTTCTCCTTGCCAGTGAGAACTATTCCTACCATAGAGATGATTGAATGCATTCTGTAAAAAATACTTCTGCTGATAAAAAAACTTCTGCTGATAAATAACTTCTGCTGATAAAAAAAAACTTCCTTACGTTACAGCCTTATGCACTATATTTTCTTCAAATCCCTCTAATGTTTGATAGAAGCATCAACATTTCATTGAAATATTATGTACATATCACTTCAATATTACATATCACTTTAATGCTTCAACGCAGCATTACCATTCAAATGATAAAAAAAACTGTGCAATACTACTATTCACCTCCACAAATGCTTTGAATGATTTTTTTTAAACAAGACAACGCAATACTACAGGCATTCAAATCAAAGGCTGTGTTCAGGCCAATGATTTTTTTTTAAATAAGACTGCGCAATACTACAGGCATTCAAATCAAAGGCTGTGTTCAGGCCAATGATTTTTTTTTAAATAAGACTGCGCAATACTATGTCAGGTTTCTATAAGTTGAAGATTGGATAGCAAGTAAGATACAATCAGACCGATGCTCTGTTCATTCCCTTGTTTGCAAAAGTGTATACAGTCACTCCCAAGCGGGATCCAGGCTCAGGAGGAGCGGGCGCCAAGCTTGAATATATGTTCTGCAACTGCGGATGCCAGAGAGTATATCTTCCGAGAGTATGCGATTCACCAAATATGACAATCTCAGAAAATCTATGAGATTGGACGAAGGCTATGTGATTGAGACTGAATCTCAATGTTACGAGGATTTTCCAGGAAGAGTCCAGAGGTCGGCATCATTCAGTTCTTGGGGCCGAAGCAAATATCAGCACTTAAGGGAAGACTCAATGTAGGAAAGTTTAACAGTAACATTGCTGCTGGTGAATTTGCAGACAAACATAAGAAGAAGCCCACTGAACCTGAATCTCGTGAAACGAAGGAACCCAAATTGAAAGTCAAAGTTAAGAAGAGGAGCTCCTGGTTGCCCGACCGATCTTGTCAATGGCCTGTTCAAGGATGGTGAAAAACAGAGGCTTATGCCATCGAAGAATAATAGCGAAAGTCAGATCATCACCGGGCATAAAATGTTAATGAAAACAGGGTTATAACTCAGCACCGCCAACAGAAACCAAAACCTCCCTCGTTTCGCAGTGGGTTACGGTCATCCATAGCATAGGAAAGAGCGGCGATGTTATGGTTGCATCAGGTATTTGATGCTCGATACCCAAGTCCAAATATCAAAACAAAACGATACGGATAATGCAAACACAAGGATAATCAAAACGATAATACCATGTTTTCGCTGCGCATGGAATCCCTCAGAACGGTGATGGCTCGCCTTCGTGCTCGAGATCAGTTACCAATACTGTCCAAGCATCATTTTAGCAACGCATCTCTGGGCATGTCAGGCCATCGACAGAGGCAGAGCAGCGCTCAGCACTGAGGCAGTGGCAGACTATTTCAGGACAGAGGCAGTGGCAGAGATGAAGGGAGTTACGACTACTTTTAGGACTGGCTCTGATACCATGTCAGGCCAGGAGTAACTCCAGTTTGGCAGAAGAACTTAGAAAAACTGATTCATGTATATTCCATAGGTAACCCATTGTTATATACAATAGGGAGTGATTGTTCAGTTCATCTCCCGATGACTGTTCACCTTCCCAATTTATTTATTTACATAAAATTCCCAATCATGAAGATTAGGTGTCAACAACCTGTGTGGACTAGAAGATCTCCTCATCTGAACTGCACTGTAGGTTCATCTGAACCTCCTCTGAAAGCCGCAACTTTTGGTGGTGGAATCAAGTCAATCCGACGGACAGTTTGCAAGATATCCATTGCCCTAGTATGAAGCCGGAAGCTACCGAAACTGAAGCTGCAACTGCAGAACTAAAGTTTGACCTGTGTGGACTAGAAGATCTCCTCATCTGAACTGCGCTGTAGGTTCATCTGAACCTCCTCTGAAAGCCGCAACTTTTGGTGGTGGAATCAAGTCAATTCGACGGACGGTTTGCAAGATATCATCTGCCCTAGTTTGAAGCATGAAGCTGCCGAAGCTGAAGCTGCAACTGTAGAAGTAAAATTTGACTTGCATGGACTAGAAGATCTCCTCATCTGAACTGCGCTGTAGGTTCATCTGAACCTCTTGTGAAAGCCGCAACTTTTGGTGGTGGAATCAAGTCGATCCGACGGTCGGTTTGTGAGATATCGTCTGCCCTAGTTTGATGATGAAGCCGCTAATGCTGATGCTGTTGATCTAGGGTTTGCTACTGTTGATATGAATCAGATTTATTGTACTATTTCTCTCTGCTGAATTATTGAAGATAAAAGAAGATTTGATCAAAGGGTTTCCCCACACATTGTGGGGTTTGTCCCTGGCTAGCGGCCACATCTTGTGTCTCTTGTCTTGGCTTGTTTTCTGTTGATCGTTTAATGTTCTATCTGCACTTTACTTATGCACATGTGATTGCTAATCTATGAATAATAATAAGCAAGAAAAGTAAATTGCTCTAAGCATAGAACATACCATAACTAAACATGGTATTGGAGCTGAGGTGAAGACAAAGCCCGAGCAAGAGCAAGAGCAATCACCAAAGAGAAGGTTGGCAAGGCTATCCTAAAAGAACGATGGGGTCTTCAACACTCTTTCCTGCCAAAGACAAGTTTCGTGAGAAAGTTGACTATCACGTATGGAAGATGTCTATCGATCTAATCCTTGAGGATCAAGGAGTGTTGGATCATGTGAGAGGCAATATTGTTGAGCCTCCATCAAATGCACCTCCTGCTGCCAGGAACAAATGGAAGAACGGAGGAATTAAAACAAAGAAGATCATCCGAGACTCTATCGACAAGCGCTTGGTGGCCTACATCTCTGAACTAGACACCTCCAAGGAAATCTACGATAGACTGGTGAGTTTATTTAAAGTTAATGATGCAAATCAAGTTTTGTTTCTTAGAAATAAGTTGAGGGAAAATAAGAAGGGTAAAGATGAGAGTATGCAAGCATACTTCTTAAGGATCACCGAAATCAGGAATGATCTCCTATTTATTGGGGAGGCTATTACTGACAGGGAAACGGCACTCACGACTCTTGGAGGATTACCATCCGAATGGTACGTGTTCAGGACTACTCTTCTGAACAATAATGTAATTCCTGGTTTTGAGGAATTAATGGCTAGATCCATTCAAGAGGAAACAAGGGTAGAAGAGCAAGAAATGCCCATGCCTAAAGGTCCTCCTGCTGCCTTTTCTTCTCATGCTAAGAAAAGAAATAATTCTGGGTCTAAATCAAAAGGAAACGCTGGACCTAAGGATGGAAGAAAATGACGATGTTACATCTGCGATAAAGCCGATCACTATGCAAGGGAGTGCCCTGATAGAAAAGACTCACACCGGGACGATGATCAAAATCCCTCTGATGGCAATCAAAGGAATGACAAATTCAATAGCAAAGGTAAGAGGAGAGCTGGGAATCAAGGAAGAGGACAACCATTCAAGAAGGCTAGAAATTCTAGGATGTATTAAATGCACCTGACCTCAAAAAGAACCTAGTGTCCATCTTGGCAATGGAAGACAAAGGCTACAAGGTAACCTTCAGCGATGGCAAGGTATGTATATGGAAAAATAATGTTAAAGATGCTTTTACTCTTGGGTTTCGAGTTGATTCTTTATATCAGGTCGGTGGAAGTCTGCTAGGTGTCATGTCTTGTGACACAACTCTTCAGTGCGAACTTTGGCATCAGAGGTTTGCCCCCCTTCATTATAAAGCTCTACTCGGTGTGAGACAAATGGTGACAGGGATGCCTGAATTCCGAGTAGAGAGAGAAGGTGTATGTCCAGGATGTGCCGAAGGAAAGCTCAAAAGGGAACCATTCCCCTCAAGCCAAAGTAAGACCTATGATATATTACAGTTGGTTCACTCAGGCATATTTGAGGCTGGCATTAAGAGGGAGGCTACTACACCACATACTCCTAAGCAGAATGGTGCGGCGGAAAGGAAGAACCGTACGATTGTGGAAGCTGTCTCTATGGGTAGATGATGTAACAATGCCTGATGTGGAGGAACCCATGGATCCTATTTATCCACTTGAGCCTTCATGGCTTAAGGGGGTACTTGATGATGCTAAAGAACATGCTGCACCCCGAGGAACCTTCCGTGAAAGTAAGAAACCTAATAGGTATCAGGGATACCTGACCATCATGAGCACGATCATACAAAATGAGCCTTCATGGCTTAGGGGGATACTTGATGATGCTAAAGAACATGCTGCACCCCGAGGAACCTTCCGTGAAAGTAAGAAACCTAACAGGTATCAGGGATACCTGACCATCATGAGCACGATCATACAAAATGAGCCTTCATCATTCTCAGATGTCGTCAAGCATCAAGTATGGAAGGATGCTATGACCATTATGGAGAATGATGTCTGGGAAGTAGTTCCCAAACCCCACGACAAGACAATTGTTACTTCAAAATGGCTTTACAAGATAAAGCATGTAACAGATGGAAGTACGGAATAGTATAAGGCTCATTTTGTTGCTCGTGGTTTCTCCCAGAAGGAAGGTATAGACTATGATGTGATATTTGCACTTGTTGCCAGATATACGACCATCCGCTTGATCATAGCCCTTGCGGCTTCACAAGGATGGAACCTACATCAGATGGATGTCAAGACCGCGTTCTTGCATGGTTCGATCAAAGAAGAGGTCTACGTGGAGCAACCCGAAAGATTTGAGATTTATGATTGAAAATCTCATGTATGCAGTTTGAAGAAGGCTCTCTATGGGCTGAAGCAAGCACCCCGAGCATGGTATGAGAGGATCGATAGCTACTTGATGAAGCTGGGATTCACTAGGAGTGAAGCCGATCCTAACCCTTACCTTAAGGTTGAAGATGACAAGCCTCTCATACTAGTGTTGTATGTGGATGACCTCTTTCTAACAGGTGCATACCTTCTCATTCACAAATGTAAGAGGGAGCTGGCTTCTGAATTTGAAATGAAGAACCAAGGACTTGAAGTGTGGCAGAAGCCAAGGGAAATTTTCCTATCTCAAGGAAAATATGTGGTGAAGATTCTGAAAAGATTTGGTATGATGGACTGCAAGCCTGAGACTACGTCGAGGATCTTAACTTTCAGAAGTTATATGGTAGTGATGTCGGACCAGATTTGGGAAATGCCTCTGAGTTTCAAAAGCTCATTCGCGTTGTGTTCTTGGTGAACCTCCGTTCGAACATATGTTTTGCAGTTAGCATTGTGAGCTCATATTTGGTTGAGCCTCACTAGATTGGTGCCAAGAATCTTCTGAGATGTCTTTAGGACACGATCTCTCATGGATTGAGATACACTGCTGGAAATATGAAACTGCATGATTATTCGAACGCTGATTAGGCAGGTACTGTGGAGGATCACTAGAGCACTTTTAGTGTTATTTATCTTTGGATTCTGCTTCGATATAATGGATGAGCAGAAGTAGAAGTCGGTTGTCATAAGCACTATCGAGACCGGATACATATCTACGAGTATGATCTCGTATGAAGCTGCCTGGTTGGGGAAGCTCTTTAGTGAGCTGTTTGAACACATACCACTGTGATTCTCTGTAACAACCAGAGGTGGGATTCTATTATTGAGGAATCCCGTATTTGTCGATTGCTCCAGCAGATAGACATCATCTGGGATATGGTAAGTCGTTGAGCAAGGAGGCTTCATCGCATTAAGATGATGTACAGGTTGATACACCTTGTCAAAGCCCTGAGGAAAGATCTAATCTATGATTTTCCCAAACGACTTGGAGTCGTCAAGAAACCCTTGTACAAGGGTCCTGCATGTTGCATACATTGAGCTCTGGGAGCTTTGAGGGCTTGCTGTTTTTACTGGAGCAACATACGACCACAGGGTGACTCACCCTCCCCTGGTGGTGTGTTCTGGAACAAGATGATTCGCTTTCTTGTGGGACAAGATGATTCGCTCTCTTGTGGAACAAGATGATTCGCTCTCTTGTGTAGCAGGATGATTAGTTCTCTTGTGAGGCCTGGATTGATGTGTTCTCCATGGCGATTGTAACAAGATTGATGTGTTCTCTTGTGAGGCCTGGATTGATGTGTTCTCCATGGCGATTGTAGCAGGATTGATGTGTTTTCCTGTGAGGATAGGATTGATTAGTTCTCTTGTCGAGGCATCCTACCCATGCAGTCTGGGACTCATGGGGAGTACCTTTCATCTGATCAATGAGCAAGGAAATGAAGTTAGGGACCATAGTAGTACTAATGGACGCATCGTTGTATCTACCGCACTCCCTACGCTAGGATGACCTCCATTGATCTGGGACCAGTGGTAGGAGTTGTACCATACTATGACACTGACTTCGGGTCGGTTGACACTGGTTTGGGACCAGTGGTACATACTCTGAGACTGAATTCGTGTCAGTGCAGTACTGGTCTGGGACCAGTGAGAGTGGTACATACTATGACGCTGACTTCGGGTTGGTTGAGACTAGTCTGGGACCAGTGGTACACTCTCTGAGACTGCGATACTGGTTTGGGACCAGTGGTAGGAGTGGTACTTACTATGAAGCTTACTTCGGGTCGGTTGAGATTGGCCTGGGACCAGTGGTACGCACTCTGAGACTGACTTTGAGTCAGTGGAGGATGATACTGGTCTGGGACCAGTGGAGTTGTACTCACTATGACGCTGACTTCGGGTTGGTTGAGACTGGTCTAGGACCAGTGGTATATACTCTGAGACTGACTTTGAGTCAGTATGATACATCCTCGATCATTTCTTCTTCTTCATAATTCAGACAAAAGCAGAGTAGAACAAAACAATGCAAGAGCAGAGCAGAACAAAATAGAACAATACAGATCAGTACAGGGCAGAACAAGACAAAGTAGAACAGGCATAATAGAGCAGAGCAGTGCAAGGGACAGGCTGTACAGGGCAGTGCATTTGATGGATGAATAGTAACGATCGATAGATAGATTGCAGATGAAGTTCTCCCTAGTTGAGAGGGAGTGTTAAAATTGTAAACTAGGGCAAAACTTCATGTGGATCATCTTATTCATGGTTGATAATATTTTTATTAGATTCCTTTCGTCGAGAGGTGTAGGATTGATATAAAGATCATCCGATTCCGATAAGTATTCATGGAGATATGAATTTATTTTGATTATGGAATTATTATCAAGCCGACCTACAACTCATGTAGGCTCAGAAGCCCAACAGTCTCATCTATTCAAACACCAACGTTGTGTATAAATACAGGAGGACTTTTCCTCATTTGGACTTACTCATTTCATCACATCTCTCTCTCTCTACTGCGCAGAAAAGGGTTTCTCCCTCACACATGTGAAGCCGGAAGCTGCCGAAACTGAAGCTGCAATTGCAGAAGTAAAGATTGACCTGTGTAGACTAGAAGATCTCCTCATCTGAACTGCGCTGTAGGTTCATCTGAACCTCCTCTGAAAGCTGCAACTTTTGGTGGTGGAATCAAGTCAATCCGACGGATGGTTTGTAAGATATCCAGTGCCCTAGTTTGAAGCCGGAAGCTGTCGAAACTGAAGCTGCAACTGCAGAAGTAAAGTTTGACCTGCGTGGACTAGAAGATCTCCTCATTTGAAATGCGCTGTAGGTTCATCTGAACCTCCTCTGAAAGCCGCAACTTTTGGTGGTGGAATCAGGTCAATCCAACGGACAATTTGCAAGATATCGACTGCCCTAGTTTGAAGCCGAAAGCTGCTGAAACTGAAGCTGCAACTGCAGAAGTAAAGTTTGACCTACGTGGACTAGAAGATCTCCTCATCTGAACTGCACTGTAGGTTCATTTGAACCTCCTCTGAAAGCCGCAACTTTTGGTGGTGGAATCAAACCAATCCGACGGTCGGTTTGTGAGATATCGTTTGCCCTAGTTTGATGATGAAGTCGCTAATGCTGATGTTGCTGATCTAGGGTTTGCTACTGTTGATATGAATTAGATTTATTGTACTATTTCTCTTTGCTTAATTATTAAAGATAAAAGAAGATTTGATCAAAGGGTTTCCCCACACATTGTGGGGTTTGTCCCTGGCTAGCCACCACATCTTGTGTCCCTTGTCTTGGCTTGTTTTTTGTTGATTGCTTAATGTTCTATGCACTTTACTTATGCACATGTGAGTGCTAATCTATGAATAATAATAAGAAAGAAAAGTAAATTGCTCTAAGCATAGAACATACCATAACTCAACACGCCAAATGCCATGGCCGGATTTAGCCTTGAATGCGGCAGCCAAGTGATCCTATGGATCAGCATGTCAGTGATCGGTATTGGCTCTTCCAACCACAGGGACCCATCGTGCACCAAGCACAACAGCTGCTTGATCACTATCATGGTTATGGGTGCGCGGTTGTAATGCAACACCCATAGCATGTTTAGCAGTCCTGCCTTGTCCACCCCTTTTATCCATTTCCTTGGCTCCAACGCGGTCACACCAATGTCCTTATAGAAGACACGACGCATGAACTGATCAGTCGCTAAGTGGGGAAAGCACTCCGTATTAGCCAAATCCCAATCCTCCAGCTTTAAAAGGGGGACACGCACCAGGCGTGGTCCGTGAAATGTGATCTTGTCTGGCAGCAACGGTGTATGCAGCGTGACCTTGCTCTCATCAATGTCCTTGGGGACCTTTGCCTTACCTCGACGTGGAGGAATGTATTCAGGTAGTTTAGAGATAGGGTCGGACCCTTCAACGTCAACATCCTTGACCCCCATGTCAATGTCGTCCCCACCCATATTGATTTCTTCACTGTCTTCTTCAGGTTCTAGGTCAATTGGCTTGCCCTTCTCCTGCGCAGTGGGCTTTTCCTTTTGTGGGTGCTTCCTGGGTGACGCGCGCATCGATGGTGTCGCTTTCTGCTTATCTTTCCTTGTTTTCGGACCCTCTTTGGTCGGCGTAGGCCTCAACCTAGGCGTCCTCGGCGATTTGGGTACCTTTGCAGGTACTTCGACACTTGCAACCTCCAGGGCAGCGCCCTTAGCTGCCATTGCTACCTCTGGGGCAGCTCCCTCAGCAGCCACTACCTCTCCAACACTCACGGTTTCTGCGAGTGTCGACATGATACTAGAAAACAACTCCTGCGTTTTCTTTGGCAATTTTTCCAACGTTGAACTCGCTATCAAAGCTTCAAAGTACTCACGGTTCATACGCGCCTGAGAGCTCAACACCTCAATCCTCAAAATGCCAAGTTATTTCCGCTGGGCAACCACTTGTAATTTGTAGGCATTTTCGAATTCAAATCTGACCGTTCTCCCCAAAATTCATTCATAAATGTTGGATTCGTGGCAGATTTTCATAGATCTTGCCCTTAAATTCCGACTTAAATGTCGTTCGCTGCTCCATTTAGCCGTTTTCCCACTGTCAAGTCATGAATAGTGATCATAACGGTCACTTTCCGGCTTCCTTGCGCGGTCGCTTCTTCGATAGCGCAGCTCCCCGTGCGTTTCTGCTAACACTGTGACATTCCTTTGTTCCACGCAGTTGCCCAATCGCGTAGCTCCACAACTCGGGCAGTGTAGTTTATAGTCTCGCGCCTCCTTTCAGCTGCCTGGAGCGCTAAGACTATGCTTCCATCATGTAGTCATCTAGCCGGATCGCCGGTGTATGGCTTCAATTGGCTGCCATTCACCCTCCCTGGGAATGGCTCTCCATTCAAATTTACCAACTGAACTGCTCCACCATCGGTAATCTCCTTGATGACATAGGGCCCCAGCCAATGCATTCGAAATTTTCCTGGAAATTTATCAAACTTGCTGTCATATAATAGAACTAAATCATTTACCTTGAAGGTGCGCAGTTTGATGTGCCGATTGTGCCATGCCTTTTCGCGCTCCTTTTGAACTTGTTGATGGAATCCAGCTAGAAATCTATCCTCTTGAAGCTTTGTTAGTTGTGGGAGCCTTTCCTCCAGGGCACTGCAATCCGCCATTCTTGTGAATGTTGCTATCCGCAGGCCAGGTACAATGTATTGCATCGACATCACAGCTTCTATGCCATAAATCAGTCTGAACGAGGTTTGTCTCGTCAACTTCTTGCAAGTCGTTGTATAAGTCCATAGCACCGCGGATACGCGCACATCCCAGTCGTTTCTTTGTGTATTGCAAACCTTTGTTAGCGCGTTCTCCAATATCTTATTAAACTCTTCTACCGTTCCATTAGCGTGCAGCTGATATGACGTGCTCTTCTGATGGTAAACTTGAAACTCTTCTGTCATCGCGCTGATCGTCTCATTAAGAAAGTGTGTACCGTGATTGCTCATTAAAATTTTGGGACAACCAAACCTTGTCAGTACGTACTCAAAGATAAATTTTTCTACTGTCACGCTTGTACAGTGCTTCACAGGTTGTGCCTCTGCCCATTTGGTTAAGTTGTCAGTCACGGTGATGATGTACCACGTACCCGTCTTTTTCCCTGGGGGCTGAATTGGTCCCACAAAGTCAATTGCCCACTTCTCGAAGGGTTGTAACGATATTTGCGAATTCAGCGGCAGCTCATCCCTGCGCGAGGATTTGCCAGTCCTTTGGCATGCGTCGCATGCCCTACAATATGCTTTTGAATCCTTATGCAAGGTCGGCCACCACAACCTAGCGCGTAGAATCTTCTGCACTATTGCTTTTCCCGCATAATGACCTCCCGCGGCTCCACTATGAGCCTCAGCGAGGATGCTGTTTCGTTCAAACTCTGGCACATAACGTCGCAATATTTCATCTGATCCCATTTTGTACAAGTGTCTTGCAATGACAGAAAAGTCTGCCGCGCGCACCACCAGTTCCTTCTTCTGTTGACTTGTATATCCTTCCGGAGCCATTCCTGTTGTCAGGAAGTGTATAATATCTTCAAAGTAGCTGTTTGCGACGCGCACTGCAAAGAGCTGCGCGTCGGGTAGTCCTTCCAAATTAGTAGGCTCTTCTCCTGTTTCAATACGCGACAAATGATCCGATCCAACATTCAAGCGTCTTGGTTTCACAATAACTTCAAAATCATACTTCTGGAACAACAACAACCACCTGCATATCTCCCCCCCCAACACAAGCTTGTTGACCAGGTATTTCAATGCAGAATGATCTGTATACATCTTAAAATGTCCGCCCAACAAATAATGCTTGAACTTCTGGAGCGCGTACACCATAGCTAATCCTTCGCGCTCTGTCGTGGAATAATTTTTCTCAGCCTTGGACAACGTCCCACTTGCGAATGCTATAGGGTGATCCAAGTCCCCTTCACCGACCTGTGTCAGTACTGCTCCCAACGCAATACATGATGTGTCCACATCGACATGAAATTCCTTCTTCAATCCGGGAAGACCAGGATCGGCACGGTGACCATTTTCTCCTTTAGCACATCCACCTCTTCTGGCATTCTTCATTCCAACAGAACGTAACATCCTTCTTTAGCAGTTTTTCCATTGGCGCGGTGATCTGGGCATAGCTCTTGATGAATTTCCTATAGTATCCGTTATGCCCCAACGTTGCATACAACTGTTTCACACTCCTTGGCACCTCCAAATTGATTATGACTGCAATCTTCACAGGGTCTACCATCAAGCCCTGTCTGCATACCACATGGCCTAGCGAGATCCCAAAAGGGACACAAAACAAACATTTCTTCAGATTGAGCGCGATCTGGTACGTCTGGCATGTATCTACCATCAAGCCCAAACTTGCCACATGGCGCTTTACCAGTCCAAACACTGTCCAATCGTCATAGTATACTTTCAGAAATTTATGAATGAAATCCTTGAATGCCGCGATGACTACTCGCGAAAAGATCGCCGACACGTTCTTCAACCCAAAAGGCATCACTGTACACTGGAAGCATCCCCATTCCGAAGGTCATCTTACTTATATTCTTTGGCGCGATCTTGATTTGATGGTACCCAGAGAACCCATCAGTGAATGAATATGCTTCTTGGTCGCCAACATTATCTAGGACCTCATTGGTGAACGGAGTTGGGAAGGGATCATGCACGCAGGCATCATTCAACTTCCTGAGATCTACACATATTCTTATTTCTTCCTTCTGCTTCTTTTCCTGAACTACTATTGGGCTCACCCAATCAGATTCTTCCACCGGTTCAATTATACTTGCCGCGAGCATCTTATCTAACTCTAAGCATATCCTTTCTTTGTACTTCAGATTGAGGCGGTAAGGTCTTTGCTTCACAGGTTTAGCGTTCGGTTTTAGGGTGATCTTCATGACACCTAGGTCCTTATTATCCCTTTCAGATCTGAAAACTTTGTGGGAAACAAATCTTGATATTCGCGGAGTAGTTCGACGACCTTATCTACTGTCGCGTCGTCCCAATAGTCCCCAATCTTTGCAAACTTCGGCTCTGCCTTCGTGCCAATGTTCACTTGTCTAGTTTTGAGCGGCTCAGTTATGTCGGGGTTCTCTAGGTTCGGTCCTTCAACTTCGCGGTGACCTTCAGTCTTCGAATATTAATCTTCCATGAGTCTTCGTCTTCTTCTTCCGTTGTTACATTGTAACACTCCAGCGCGTGGCGCAGCTGGGTAGTCCAATCAGGTTGAACCAAATCTGGAGGATCCTGCGGTATCCTGAAGATTGTTGTCTTAACCTCCTGCAACGCTTCATCGATAGATTCAAATCCATCCTCAAAACTAACGTCATAAAAATTCCTTGGCGCAAAACATCCTGTTCTTCAGTGCTATGGCGGAGTTCTGGCTCCAAGTACCAATTCATCGGTATAACATCCAAGTTATGATAGAACAGATGGATCCACTTTGGCTGAGGCTTTGCTCTGTATACTTCAGTCCATTTGGCCAAATGGTCACGCGGATCATTTCTTCCATCAAACTTTTTTGTTAATCATACCTTCGAATGACCAAAGCGTACCCTCATCATCCTCTTATATTCGCGCCAATCATCAAAACTATCTTTGTGCGTACCCCACCATCTTGCAGGTGTAGCGCACAACGCCCAATCCAATGCTTGGAAGCGATGCTTCTCTGGTACTTCCCTTTCAAATGCATTCGAAAAGTGATCCACATTAGTTAACCCATCATAGTAAGGCAGATTTATTACCTTTGATGATACACAATGCAACGACTTGGTCATCATATTACAGCGCATCGTAGATACTTCATGTAGTTGATTCTGCCAGTGCTCCAGTGCTTCATTTGAATTTGATGTGCAAGAAATTTCGCAGTCCCATGCAATATGTTCATCTGCTGTCGGATTCATCCAATCCTGATCTCGCGCCATTGTCTTGTAAATCTGGTCCAAATCGTCATCACTTTCATAATCGCAGACTGGTTTAGCATAGCGTGGTCCTTCTGTATGGTCTAGTGGCACCACTATGTGGAGTGATTTCTTCTCAAATATCATCTTTCGCTTCTTTAGATTGATTACCCCATTCATGTCAGTGGCCCAATCGATCCCAAGGAGCGCGGGGTAGGGATTGCTGTCATCCACAATCTCTATCACTTCAAAATCAGCTAGTGTGCTCGCGCCTTCGATATCAACTGTTACCCCCTGCAACCTCCCCATTGGGATGATTTTCTGCTGATTCGCCATCCTTAACTGAATTGGAGACCACTGTAGCGCAGGTCTCCCCATTCTTTCCCATGTCTGTTTCGACAAAACGTTTGTGTTGGACCCTAGGTCCAAGATAACTTGGTCCATTTCGTATTCTCCTATCTGCACGGTGAGTCTCATCTCACGTCCAGTTCTTGCCTTATGCTTACCAAGCTTTCTAACTACGCACAGTCAGCACACCTATTGATCAACTCCTGCAATCCCTTCATAGCCTTGCTATTGCGTAGCAATTTCATGCAGGTCTCCAAGAATGTGGTAATCATGGACTGGTCCATTTCTTCAGCCGGCTTCTCTTGACTCCCTGAGCTAGAGGCCTCAGCGAAACTTTTTTTGGCTTCTATAAATGTTTCTTTTGCGCGCTCTAGATCAAACCCGATCTCTTTTTCTGGTGCTTTGTGGACCCACTCACCTTCTTCTCATTGCTTCCCCTTATCCTCACCAGTCGTTGCTCCACTCTGCAACACAATATTTACCTTAGGGTCTTCCTCGCTAGGCTCAGCCCTCATCATCTGCAGGTTTTGAGTTGGTCGCTGAAGCTGTGCCCCCTTCTGGTGTATCGTAGCTAACAATATAGTGTAATCCTCCGTCACATGGTCAAACTAAGTACAATAGTGGCATGACAACCACATCGGATTCGAGCAGTCTCACACATAGTGTCCTGGTCCTCCACAATTGTAACAAATAACCTACCCTCGACCTGTACTAGGTCCTCCTCGGCCTCGTCCGCGTCCCTGATACTCGCCTCGCGCTCCACCAGCGCCTTGGTCCGGAGGCCGCGTTTCTGCCTGCATCCTGTATGCAGGTGTCCTGTCCATCATTAATTCATAACTCCAGCAATTGCGCTCATCATGACCCACAAATTGACAAAAGTTGCAGAAGAGCTGTTGCGGTGTCTGTATGAATTTCTGCAGCAAATGGCAATTGTCTGTTGCATGTTTCCCAACTACCTGACGGATAGCACACCATAGTGCGGGCCCTGTTGCAGCTTTCGGCCTCAGAGGCATTGATCCCCCTGCTGCAACCTAATCTGCGAAAACTGGACAGTGATTTTTGTCATGCCCCTGGCTTTTGCACTTCAGGCACCACACTTTTTCGCGCGCCTTTGGCTGAGCTGTTCTTTATTTTTTCAGACTTTGCATTTCGAGGTAAAGGTTCTGCAACTGCGCATGAATCTGCTGAACCCCTAGATTAACATCCTGCATTGGTGTCTCGTGCAATCTCATCGCGATTTCCAGAGCTTTCGCCTGGGTCCCAATCTTCTGTTGTGATAGCGCAACCCTTAGATGAGGTAGGAGCGAGGCCACAAACCATTCGCGGTGCTGCCCATCAGTCAGATTCATGTTAGCCTCATGGATCGTGCACTTTAATCTCTGATTGAAATCCCAGGGCGTCTCACCAGGCTTCATCATGATCTCTTTGAATCCCACAATTGATTGCGCCTCAAACTTAGGTCTACTAAATTCCTTATTTAGCACAGTTTGGATATCTGCCAACGCGGACATCAGATTATCCGTGCAGTACTTAATGTACCACGTTAGTGCGCGGTCCTGCAAAGCACTAACCAATGTTGCTTTCCATTTGATTATCTGTGATACGCTGAGCTTCCCATACAGCTTGAGCCAGAGGAGTTCTGGGATGGGTGACCTCCTGGGAAGTCCTGGTTACCGGGTGCAAGCCCCGGAAGTGATGATTGGTGCTATGTGATTCATTTCACTAGTTTCAATCCCACTTCTTCACCCTTGTGAGCATCACCCGATGCAATGAGTGCTAAGTGAACTATTCAAAAATCATGAGAAATTAGTCAGTTATGACTACCTCTCATGGAAATGGTCATACATGAATGACTTACTTAACGCAGTTGAATCCCAAAATGATATCTAATAAACCAAAACTGGTTCGGATCTTTATTTCCCACGCCCTTGAACACAGGTAGCTTTACAAAGTTCGCCATGTTGAATGGTGGTGGAGGTGGCGGTGGTGTGGGTGAGGGTGTAAGCGGTGGGGTTGAAGATGGAGGTGCTGTGGGTGGATGAGGTATTCGCGGGAACCCTTGCTTTGTCAACTGAATAGAGCTCTGCGGAGAAGCCTGTGCTCCTCCCTTGTCATCACTTAGAGGAGGTTCAATCAGCAGGCTATATTCATGGCCTTTTTTTCCTCCGTCCCTGAAAGTCCTTCCACTTTGCGTAGCCCCAAACATCAAGGTAACTTCATAACCCACTTTTTACACAAGCATCTTAATCCAAGTATTTAACGATTTCAAATACTTACCTTGCGGCCCTTTGAAGAAGCGGCACATTGCTTCGCTGTAATTGACCGAAGTATCGACCACGAACTCTGTCACAAACCCTCCTATGATACGATCGAGCCAATGATCGACAACGCACATGATCTTATCTTCAGAGGCTTCCAATTTCCGCACTAACTCTGGGGTCTAGACAATCAGACCGTCAAGCCTCCACCTCCCTTGGCCGTCTGCCAACTTCGCAATCCACTTGTATAAATCAATCGGGAAGGAACATAAGAAGATTTTGTGTATCTCTGTGTACAAATATTTGTCCAACCACTGTTCTTTCGTCAATCGCGGATTCTTGCGTCGCGAATTTGTGGATTTTTCTATCCAACCAGTCTTCAATCTCATTCTTAGTTGGATTCCAATGATGCGACATCACACATCTCGTTATGTAGATCCCGGTCCCGACAACGAAACCATTTGTTGGCTTGATGGGTCCTGACCCAAGTTCAGTGTTAAGCAGCCAAGCAAATCCCTACACTACTGGCCCTTTCGGCATCAATCTGTGGAGCGCGGATTGAAGTCTCACCCGAAGCAGTATGGGGGGATGTAGGGACCAAGTTTCTGCACCCTGTGATGGTTGCGATGTCGGTTATATGCCCTAACCTTCCTTCACGCAGACCGATAAGCCCTTTAGGGTTTATTAAAGTACTTCTCTTATTTGTCCTTGAAGCCTCCGCGAAAGTCTCTGATCGTCCTTCACGGACCCTAAATAGATAGATCAGGCACTTACACGCTTCTGTAATGACTCTTACTTCTGTATTTACTCAGATTTGCTTAAGTATTGGTTAAATTTAACATGCATTACGGTTATCTTCGCGTAAACAAATATTCTACTTTCGTGCATATGACAAAGTAAAATACATAGATTCGCGCATCAATATAGCATTAATTCATAACTCCAGTATTCAACATAACATAATCGCAACATTCATAATAGAAGTAAAATAACGCATACACAGATAATTCCAGAATACTTCTCTTTATTGATAATCTAGATTTCCAGTACAGACTTTGACTACCTTGCGCACACAGCTGTAGGGGTCCATGCACTCAGCTACGGACTTCTACCCTAGGCCTCTGCGCACTCAGTTGCAGAGCCTCTTCCTACGCTAAGACTCTTCGCTCTTAGCTCTCACAAATCCATAAACTTACTCAGAACTCTACCAAAAACTTATCTACTACCTTAGACTCTTCTAAGACTCTCTTTTTATACAATCCCATGGTTCGCGGACTAAGGGCGGATCTCATCAAGCTGACACAAACTATCTAAGCTAAGGGCGGAAACCCTTTTTGACTGCTTACATCTTTGCGCTCCGTGGCCACAAAATGTGGAGACTTTACATTCTTTACACAAAACTTGGGCTTTTAACCCCAAAATTGACCCCACGGGACCCATTCCCAACAATGTGGTAGTTGTACCCGTAGACGCAGACCCGCTTAAGAAATACCAGAAGGAGATGGCGAAAGCTAAGAGGTTGATCCTCGATGAAGTTCAAGATCACATAACTGGTAAAGATACTGCTCGGAAGATGTGGGAGGCCCTAGCTATGCTGTACAAAGGATCTTTAGAGCAGCGAAAGATGTATCTTGAGGAGAAGCTGAGATGCACGAGGATGCAGAAAGGGGAGTGTATAGATCCCTTCCTTGCTAGGCTTCATGATGTTCGGGATCAACTGGCTTCAGTAAGATCAACGCCCCAACCTATGGAGTTTTTACGATTAGCTCTAAATAACATTTCCGAAGAATGGCAAGTTTTCATCTAGAGTATCCTAGGCAAAGAAAAACTGCTAGATTGGGAGCGTGTGTGCGCTGATCTACAGCAGGAGGAGATGAGGTGAGATTTGGTGAAGAGCACCATCAATGGTGCTAGCAACAACAATGGAATGAAGCAAGTAAATGAGGAGGAGAATGCGACCTTCACATCGCAAGGGCAACATGAGCAGCACAGGAGAAAGGACTTTTCGAAGATCAAGTGCTTCAAGTATGGTGAGCTTGGCCACTACAGCTCTCAATTTCCTCTCAGAAAGAAGGACAAGGAGGGAAGCAGGATCAACAAGCTACATCCGCTGAGATTGACAGGCTATCCTCCAGATTGGAGGAATTGGAGGATGAGTTTGCCATGATCGCTGAGTTACCTCTAGGGGTGAGGTGGGGTGATTTGGAGTTGTAGCCCCAGAGAGCTACAAGTTGGGTAGGATTCTTGAGGAGGTCCACCTCTTGAATCAATACCTTGCTATAGGAGCCCATAGTATGCAATAGCAGGATGGATTAGTGGCAGTTGGCGTAGTGAGGTGCCATAGTGACAGATGCAGTAGCTAGTAGCAGTCCAAGACTGAGCAGCGCAGAGCAGAGTTGGCAACAGTGCAGACGACACAATGCAGAGTTAGCAACAATGCAGTGGCTTCAGTGATAGCGCAGAGGCTAGCAGTGGTCAGAATTAAGACGGTGGATGCATCATACTGACCACGGTTGGTTCAATATTTTGGATGCTTTTCCGTTGCAGTTGCAGCAACAACTGTGGGAGAAGGTTGCAGTGCAGATGCAGTGTTGGCAGCAGTTCAGCAGGGCCAACAACAACACGGATGCAGCAATCAGAGTTGCGCAGTAGTTGGTGGGCAGCAACAACTAGACATTAGCAGCGCAGTAGGAGATGGTGCAGAGACAGAGTGATGCTTCAGTGGGTTGCATCACTCGAGCACATTCCTCGCTAAGAGGAAGTGTTGATTTCTGTAGCATCGGATGTGCTCTAGCCTTGAAATTTTGTAGAGAGGCTAAGGCACATGTATTCTCCAAGACCTAGAAATCGTTTTGGAAAATTCCACCTAGAGATGGTTTAATTAAAATAATAAATCATTTTTAATGTATTCCTAAGTCTAAACTTAGGAAATGTTATTAATTAAAGGGTATTAATTAAATTTGGTGTGAACCTTCGTGAAAAAGACGATGATCAACTCCCAGTTAATCTTAGAATTGATTATGTTTTAATCTTGGTCATTGGTGCTCCAATGAGAGATTATAAGGAGTTCGATGGGCACTTGGAGAACACATTGAGATAGTGAGATCTAGAAATTGAATTTATCAAGAGTAGCAGCACTGAGTTGTTGGAGAGAGATCGAGTGATTTTCTTGTAGTGAGGGGCAGGGATAGTAGATCAGAGGAGCATTTTCCAGTTTCGGAGAGTGTAAGGCAGAGAAGGCAACGAGAGGTTCAGAGAGGCAACACAGTGCCACACAAAGGCAGCGCAATGCTTCAGAGGGAGTCCATATTTCAGCTTGGAAAGTCGAGTTCTAGAGCCAGAAGCCGGGGTGTGAGTTTGGAGGGTCAGAGGATCAATTTCCAGTTAGTAGAAGGTCAGAGGAGAAGGGTGACACAGTTCCTAGAGGCTGTGACACAGATCTGCATACGCTGACCCAGAGACTGCGCAGAGGCGGCGTGGGGCTAGCCATTCAGAGCCCGGATCAAATTCAGATTGCCAGTAACAGTGTGGGAATATTTCTCACTACCTCTTTGCCAGTTTATTCTCTGTATCAGATAACCAATTTGGGCATTCAATGATTTGTACTCAAAAAACTATTGCTTAATAATCAAAACCCTTAGTTGCTGCATCGGTTTTCCCACATTGGGTTTTTCAGGGGACGTTTGTCCAAAAGCAACGGTGTACTTGTGTGTGTTTTTTCTCTCTTGTGTAGTATTTTGTTTACGTAGTATTTTATGTTGTGAAGGTTGCAGTGTATGTATTTCGATATTTGCTGTAGAAAACTGCAAATAATCTGTTTAAGTAATTTAACAAATAGGAGAAATGTTATCAGTTGCTATAGTAGGTATCAGGGTCACCGAATTTTCGCATTCACTACTGGCTCTACCACTGGTGGTGGGAGGTTCAGTCAATTCCTCCTCTTATTCTTGCTGCTTCGTCTGCTGAGAACTTCCTGGATCTCCTATTCCTGAGGAGATGCTGGTACTGGTCACTGTACTTGACCCCTTTGACTGTCCTTGTGCTTGTCCAACTCGCTGTCCCTGCTGCTGTACTAACGAAACTTTTGCAGACTGATTTCTTGCAGGCATCTCTCGAGATTTTCTGAAAGCTCTGTCTTCCATGAACTTTGCATCTCGCCTTACTACAATCTTCCTATTCCTAGGAATGTAGATTTGATATGCCTTTGAGGTCTCGATATATCCTACGAGGAACCACTTCTCTGCAGTCTGATCTAACTTACTCCATTTTTCATCTGGGATGCGACAATAAGCCATGCTCGCAAAGATCCTCAGATGACTCACTTCAAGCTTCTTCCCTATGGAGACTCCTTGCATTTTCTTCCCCAATGCTTTATGAGATGTTTTGTTTTGAATGCACACTATTGTGTTACATGCCTTAACCCATAGAAATCTAGGCAAATCATGGTCATATAACATAGCCTTTGCAGCCCCAACTATTGTTCTGTTCTTCCGCTCCACTACTCTGTTCCGCTGAGGGTTGTATGGAGCTGTCCATTCTCTTTTGATGCCCTCCTGCGCACAAGAACTTGTGAAATCTTTATCAGTGTATACTCCACCGTTATCTGAATGTAGCACCTTGATCTTTTTCCCTATTGCGTTCTCTACAAGTGCCTTGAACTCTTTGCACGGATGAAAGACCTCATCTTTGGTCTTTAGAAAATAGATCCAGGTCTTCTTGTAGGTCTTCCTAGAGTGGTCATCAGTAAAAGTGACGAAATATTCACTTCCACTAAGAGGTTTGGTGGACATAGGGCTGCAAATATCTGAGTGTGTCAATCCCAACACGACTTTTGGTCTGCTATCACTTCTGGGAAATGATGCCTTAGCGTACTTCCCAAGTACACAACCTCTACAAACGTCGCCGTACTTAGTACTAAGAATGGGAACACCTGTTATAGTTTCTCTGAGCATCCTAAGTGCTCCATGGTGTAAATGTCCCATCCTCCTGTGCCATAGTTCGTTCAGGTCCTTTCCATTGCTATTGTTCTTGCTTATCAGTGCCATTGGAGAATCAATCTGCAATTTGTACAACCTGTTGCTTCTAGCTCCAATCTGTCTCACCTTCTTCTAGCTAAAGTGTTTGACATACACTTTCTTCCCCACGAAGTGTACATTGTAGCCCTTGTCCTGCAATTGGGACACTGAAATTAGGTTCATACCCAATCCTGGCACATGCAGTACATTAGTAGCATTGGTGTTGGTTCTTGTTTCAGTCTAAAACTCTTTGGTGCTTCTCCCTATTGGAGTACATTTAGTTTTTTTCCCCATAGTGATCTGGAAGTCCATCTGCTCCTCTTGATAGCTAGAGAAGTATTCTCTAACTCCCGTCATATGCATTGAAGCTCCACTATCAACATACTAGACAATAGATGACGCTGAACTTGACAAGCATGCAAATTCATCTTCCAATTTGGAAGACAATTTTGAGGCTTCATGGTTGCTGATTCTATCTGTGAATTTTCTGTGCTATTTCTCCTTTCCTTCTCAACGCTGATTTTGCTGCTGCAAAACGCTGCGTCCTAGCTAGAAATCTGCCTTGCCAAAGAATTATTGCTGCTCCCTCTGCCTCTGACAATTTTCGGTCTGGAGATGTTACTCTCTGTTGACTACCTCAAAAAAGTAAAATTCTCCATAGAAATTGGCTTTTTGGCTAAGTGGATTGCACAACTCCTGGAGTTTTGAGCAACTACTAACGCAGTGCTTCGAAGCTCCCTCTTCTTACTTGCAGCGGAGATTTCCCTGCCTCTATCTGTGCTTTGATACCATGTGAAAATTCCCGAGTCTGGAATCCTATTGCAACAATTGATATTATCTCTTCTATTTGTTAAATAAATTAAACAACTTGTTTGCAGTTTCTTATGACAAATATCGAAATAAAAACACTGCAACCTTCACAAGTTAAAAACTGCGGAAAAATAAATGCAAGGAAAAATTATAGAAATGCTAGCACACATATAGGCATATTAACATAGTTATTTTTGGACAATTGTCTCCGGAAAAACCCAATGTGGGAAAACCGGTGCAACAAATGAGGGTTTTTATATTAATCTTTAGCAGTAATTCATGCACAAGAAATCAGACATAAAAAATAGAGAAAGAAACACTGAGAGAAATTAAGCAATAAATTTCTCGCTCTCCACAACGATTCTCTGACCCCAAAACGGGCCCTTTGTCTTTACACTGGTCTCACTGCATCATCCTCTATGCAGTAACTGCGTAGTGCCTTGATGATCTGCGTCCTCTCTCATGCTGGCCCTTCTAGAATTTATCCTGCACTTCAGACTACTGCTGATGCCCTCTCTCTCACACGTGCAACTCACCCTCTAACTTTATCTTCTTTTGCTAAACTTCAGCGACTGAGAAAATAGATTTGCCCGGGCAACTGAGTATCTGCACTGGTGTATCTTCCCCAAGCCCCATCGAGTTTCTTCTTATAACCTCTCTTTGATACATCAACAATCAAGATTAAAACATAATCGATGGCTAGGATTAACTAGAACTCGATCCACGTCTTTTTGTAGAAGATTCTCACCATGACTCAATTAACACCCTTTAATTAATCAATTTTCCTAAGTTTAGACTTAGGCACCATTAAAAAAAGTAATTATTTTAATTAAGTCGTCTCTATGTGGAATTTCCAAAAATGATTTTTGGGTTTTGGAGAATACATTTATTCTAGCCTGTCCACCAAATTCTGTAGCTAGAACACATCCAATGCTACAAAAACTAACAGTGACTTTGTTGAAGAGTTCTATTGGAACACATTTCCTAGGTTGATTTTTGATGAGGATAGGCTTATGATGCTTTTCACTTTGTCCCTTGAAGGACAAGCAAGAGAATGGTACCTTAGTCTTCCCCCAACATGCATAGAAGACTCTGACCAATTTGAAGACATGTTCATGAGAAGATGGTCATGTAATGCACAAGGAACCTTCAACATTGGGATCTTTTATCAAATAACTAAGGGAAGGGAAGACATCTAAGAATTCATCCAAAAATTTGATAGGGTAGTTAGGGATATCCCCAACCATTTGAAGCCCCCCGATGCTAACATTCTTGACAAATTCATCAAAGCTATGGGTGGCCACCTAACTTATGCATTAAGGGACAAGAAACCTTCAACCTTGGCTGAGGCTAAAGAGATAGCAATGGAAGTTGAGGAAAACTTACGAATCTCCAGAATGGATGTTAATGACCACCCCAAGGCTAAAGCAGAGGTCAAGAAGGAAAAATCCAAAGATCAACATGAAGAAATCCAATGAGCTCATGAGATAGGCTCTACATGAACAAACTCTTTGCATTGAAAAGGGCCCAAAAGTCTAGCTACATCCCAAAAGGGAAGCCCTTTTCTAAAAAGCAAAATGAAAAAGACAAGCCGAGCTCATCTCAAGTCCCAAACACTTTGGCTCCAACTAATGCAGTTGAGCAAGATTCATCTTCCGAAGATGAGCAAAGTGATGAGGATGAGAGTGATGATGGAGAAGTAGATGAGTAGGCTAACCTTGTAGAATCTGACGTCTTCAACATTTTGTTGGGAGGTTCATATACTCATCCTCCCATTAGTGAGGTCACCTTCAAAGAAGAAAAGGAAGAGCCAATCCTTAACGCTGATGATAGTGGAAGATTCAAAGGGGTCCAATATTCACGAAAGGACAACAATAAAGACCCCACAACCTCCAAGGAACCCATCAAAGACGACTTAATTCCCCAGCAGGTCCCTCCTAAGGAATATCTCCCTGAAAATCCTCCTAAAAGGGATCCTTTGAAGGTGGTAAATCCCAAAAAAGATCCTCAAAAGAAAGAGACCACCAAGAAAAAGGAAAAATGCAAAGAGGTCGGACTTGATGTTGATCTAGAGACTACTATAGGAAAAATAACTGTGCTAGTTCCATTAAAGGAGATTGCGAAACTTCCTCAACAAAAATGGAAAATCAAGAAATCCTTGAGTTTTGAAGAGGAAGAATTACCCGAAGACTTGCAAAACATTCACCTTCCCGATTTAAACCCAAGACATGAGCCATTCATGCTTACCTTGGCCATCAATGACCTTCTGTTACATAATTGTATGTTGGACTCAGGGGCCTCCGCAAACATCATGCCACTAAAAGTCATGAAGCAATTGGGTCTTAACATCACTCGACCATATAAAAAGGTGCGTGCTTTTAACTCCAAACTTGTAGAAGTAGAGGGCCTCATAAAGGATCTTAAGGTTTCTTTGGCTATGAACCTTGATATATCATTGCTTATGGACATTGTAGTCATAGATATCCCTGATGTATGGGGGATGCTGCTATCAAGGAAGTGACTTGTGATATGCTACTATCCCGCAATCTGATGGAAACCCCTTCATCCTTTATAGAGAGCCTACTTACCCTTCTCATGTGGTCAAGCCAGGACCGATCCCATACTACAAGACACATGAGACCGAGAAGCCTTCTCCCATTCTCCCTTCACAAGAAGTTCGTATTCTCAAGCGACCAAATCACAAAGCAAATAAAAAATGGAAGCATAAAAGGGAATACAAGGGTGGGGATGTGGTCCCTGTAGATAAAAATTTAATGCCCATCAAGATTCATGGGAAAGTTGGGGAGGTTTATTACTACATTGCTAAACTCAACGACGAACTTTGGCTACAATCGGTCAAGTTAAGTCGTATCACCCCTTTCCTTGATACTTGACATTGTATTATATGCATGTTAGAGTAGGATGCATTGCATGCTGATTTTCTCATTATAACTAACATCATATGACATTTCTCATGGTAGATTAGCCGCATTTAGATTAAATTTGCATATTTTTACTTTCCTGTTGATTTTACGGCCTAATACTAAGCATGGGTGATCATAAGACACAAAAACATGCCACCCCGTGTGCTTGGTCTTTGATATATGTAGGTAACAGGTCTACGGTACCAAGAGATTGCTGGTGTTCTCATGACCTCCCGTTCGAGTGGCTTCGCGCACTTTTCTGAGAGCTCATGTCCCAGTTGGAGCCAGATGTTACCCACCACCTGTGGGTAGTATGCACAGAATAATTTTTTTTTTCTAGATGGTCCTCAACTGACAACCAACAACCCGTTACAGCCCCCAGATAGCTCGATGTGCCATTTTCTCTGCCACCTGAGCTAGCCATGTGGTCCCTCGCCCATTTGTTATGAATGTATGTTTGAAGGTGGGCCTCTCAACCCCAACAATATGGCTTTTCATTGGTAAGTTGAGTAATTTTCCTTTTCATGGGCTCTTTTGGGCATGAATTGGTGGGGGGATTCGGCGGAAAGAGTAGCTTAGGCTTGTATTCTTGTCTCCACTGCCCGATTTCGTGGTTACCCTTGTATCCTAGTCCCGTGGGATCTCCTTTACTGACCATTTGGCTTTTGGGTTGGCACTACATGGGAAATCTTGATTTTTGGTGTGTGGTCCCGCTTCCCGATACCTCCTACATCACTCCCGTTCCACTCATTTTAGCCCCATTCATCTATTTTCCCATCTGGGTCCATATGTGTAAATTGAGTCCACATAAGGTTAGCCTCACCCTCCCCTTTTCCACACCTTGGTTCGGGCCTAAAATGATGCTCTAGAGGTTGATGCAGCTAAAAAGAAAAGAAAAAGCATAATTTGGCCACTCTCAACAGGAAATGTACCACAAAATGCAAAATATGGTCGGTTAGCGCGTGGGCAAAAGCCAAACATGAGCTCTACCGCTTATCCATGGCGATCACCCTGGTTCTTATGTGCTCTAGATGAGTCCTCTGTATCATTAAGGAACCCATGATTGTCCCAATCCATGGTGGGCGATGAATCATCCCACCTTAAGGGGGTATCCACTGCTACATATTACACATCATGCTCTCATCTCGTGGTGCCTCGAGCAGTTTTGAAGAAAAATCAATAAAAGGCAAAAGGAATATGAAGAAGGGTGGAAAAACAAAGGTCGGGGTAACTCATGTACCATGATTTGCTCCCTCCTACACTCATACCCAGGGGTGGGTTTCCCTTATTATAGCTAACCTATGAAACCTGACATGTGGTCTGGATGATGCCCATGATCCCCACTCCATTCCATTATTATATCGCCTACCACTTAAAGGATGTACCATGGACATGTTACCCCCTTTAGAGGTTAAAACCACCTAATAGGGTCCTTGGTTAAACCCCCTATTGAGCTTGGAGACACTTGTACATGCCAAAGCCCACTATGGAAGGGCATGCCACCATGAAGTGCCCCATTGATCCCATGACTTGTAAGCTTTATTACTTGAGTATTCTAATGATTTGTTGTATTGGAGGGAAAGGGGACGAATTTGATCTTATGCAAGATTGCAGGTGGGTCTTCATTTGGGGCTTGGTCTCCCTATACGGGGTCCTAGCCCTCTAGAGGGCTACATTGGCACTTGTAGGGTGAGTGTTGAGAGCCATGGGTCTCCACCATAACAGATATTACTTCGTGGATCCCCAGCACCGATCATTGATTGCTCGTGTTCCACGTTTTTGGATGAGGATGATGCATCTGGTTCATCATGCCCAGTCGGCTCCACACTTGCACCATACATTTGGTAGATGTTCCAAGGCCTAAAATATGTCTCCTGCTGCAGAGGGAGGGCTTACATCACCATCCTAGTCCTTACAAATGGTGTACAGGCATTTTCGATCCACATGGAGACCCATGGGGATGTCCTTGTGCTCCCACACCCAGTTGGGAGCACCATAGGTTCTAGGCCTAGCCTCCATAGGTGACCTAGTGCGTCGATTTTCTCATGATTCACCCATCCAAAAGGCTCGATCTCTTGCCCACTACTTCATTGTTGTGTCTTTTAGGGGCCCTTCAAATTTGAAGCAATTTTGATAGTGGGATCTTGAGATATTTCAAGCCCTAGCTTCGAGATTGATTCTTGCCCACGGTTTCCCTTGGCTAGTGACCTCATTGCATCAAAATTATTGAAAATTTCTCCTTTGATCCCCTTCTCCCGCTCAATTAGATCAATCACACCCCTGGTTGATCAATTCCATCCCCTTGCCCAATTTTGGGTCCACTTGGCCCTGTGTGGTCCCACAACCTATTGAAGTTAATTTCACAAAGACCACTTGGAAACCAAGTTTTCACAAGGATTTCTAGGACTAGGTATCTTCCTTACAAGTCTTATCCTCAAACCCTAGCCCTTGAAATCCCCTTGGCCCTTCCTAGGGAGCCTTATACCTTGCTTCTCAAGCAAGCAAACCATACAATTGAGTCTCTCTTGTGAATAGGCCTTAGGAATCACTCCTCATCCTTTCATTGACTCATTCATCTAGTGATTCTCTTTATATCGGGTCTCCTCTCGTCGGTGAAAGTCCGTAAAGAGCAGGCTGCTTTATCTGAGGTGACAATGGGCTATTGCTCCATTGTTGCCCTTGACCTAGTAGTTTCCCTATAGGATCCCCTCCTAGGACCCCTACTAATTTGAGTGGTAACAATACTTCACAAAAGATGACCCACTTTCATTGGATGAGCAAGCTATTTAAATTTATGCATTGACTAGAGAGTGGATGAGAGGCATCTAAGGCTGGATATCTATAGATCATGATAGGGCTACTGGTTGGCAAACTGCATCATCGAAGAATTTTTTCCCCAAGGTTACCCATACATGTGGCTTGGTAGCATCTCGCTCCAACTCGAGGACATCAAAATGACTAACTCATATCCCACTTATGCTTTCCAACATGTATAAATTTATCAACATTATTAACTTCCAATGATTCTTCCAGGTGATCTTCCATTTCAAAGTTTCTACAAGATGTATCATGTAACTCAACAACTTCAAAATGAAAATAAATTCATCATCTTTGTCTGCGTGAGAGAGTGGTTCTTGCACTAGCATCTCTTACGCAAGATGATTCATCAAGGACATGGTCTTTATGAGAGGCTTGATCATGATCACGTTATTCAACCTTATCGATATGTTCTTCCTAATCTTTAATTGGATCCAAAAGGGCTTCTTTTGCTTCTTCTTGATTGCTTTCCTTATCAACTTCTTCATATTCTTTAATGATGTCTTCCTTGTTTTCAATAGGAAATCCTTCTTCTCTTGCCAATGCCTCAGGGTGGCAAGAAAGATACCAAATATCTTATTTTTCCATAGTTCTGGTTTATTCGTTGATGAGATCCTCATGTGTTTCAAAACTTGAGTTCTAGTACTCGAGAATTTTTTAACAAGGACAATAAAAGAGGGTATACTTTTTGGACTACAATAACAATTAATCCATTCCTTATACTTTCTATCACAGGAATGAATAAGTAACCTTATAAGTGCATCTTCATTTTAATATTTCCTTTCAAAGCGTATTTTAGGCATGCTACAACATGATCAATGGCTGAAGAAGGATTACTGCTAAATTGGGGACAATTTCTACAACAACACATGTCAACACGATTTAGGTATCCAGGAACATCTTGAACATCCAAAGCATGGTATAATTCATGCAAATCCCACGGAGCGGTTTTCTATTCCATGGAATTTTCACAATACAAAACTGTGGAGCCACCAAGGTGAATTTAAATGCCTTTTTAAAGATGCTCGCTTTAGCCTATAAGCATAAAATATTTGAAAATCTATGAAGAACTAGGACTTTGTTCCTCCATTGAAGTTGCTAGATAAGTACACTAAAGAAGGATTTGAGAAATACTTATCTAATGGAAGGTTAAAGCATAAACTTCATATTTTGAGGACGACTCAACTTCTTCTTGGCAACAATGCCAAAAATGTTGAGTCAAAATCTAGCACCTTAGTGCAAAGCCTCACTAAGCAACCTAGATTGAGGCAACAATGGGAGAATTACTGTTGCCCCCTTAGGCTAAATTCCCCAAAGTATTATACAACAAGATATCATGTGTGAATAAGTATGCAATAATTAGGGTTTCAGGTGGATACAGAGATAATTCCAAGAGAGTGAGTTCAATGGTTTCTAGGGCTCAATTTAGAAGCTTAGCTCAACCATTAGAGGCTCAATTAAGGTCCCAAACATATACAATTAAGAAATCATACTTGGTTATCATAAACTAGGGTTTTAAACCATAAATTGTAGTAAACAATTAGTATATACCAACAACAAGAAAAGCCCCAAAATCTATGATAAAGAAAAATAAAACTAGGGCTAAGTAATTAGTAAACAAGAGAATAAATTACGACAATTTTCTGTGGTAGCAAACACATATGATAACATTATAAGCCTTAGATGTCAACCCTAATATACGGTTGAAACATGCGTGTAAAATAATAATTTTACTTTTTTCAAATAAATTCATACAAACCCTAACCCTAGGACAATAGTATCCAATGAAAATATTGTTGAAAATTAATGGTTTTGCTACAAGCTACAACTAAACCCTAATTTACCCTAGAACACAAAATAAGAATTTTTTTAGGGTTTTAGAAGGATTGGCACAAGAGATCAAACTTGTGCCTTTCTCAGTCTCGAGTTAATGGAGTCTAGCAGTAAATATCTATGAAATAAATGAGATGGATGTGGAATCTGGATTCATTGAAATTAAGGGAGACAAACCTATGTCCTTCAACTCTTTGACCTTAGCAACCTTTTATTTTCTTTGGAGAATCAAAGGGAGGGAGCTAAACCTAGATCACCTCAAGAGAAACTTTATGAAAATCTCGTGGAAGGAGATTTTAGAGCCATCAAATATCAACAAAGCTTGGTGAAAATATCATTAAACTCGAATTCGTCAATAGGAACAAGATGGAAGAAGATTACACATTAACATAGCACATATCATCAAAGAATCACCAATAATCATCCTAGAGATAGAACCATTTGTGAAAAATTCTCTACGAGAAATTTGCTACGCTAGTGCTCCATTATGCATATGAGAGAATAGACAAGTAGCGAATGTGAGTTTATCTCCAGGTATGAAAATGAATGAATGAATGAGAGGAATCAACCTCCTATTTATACTAGTCTGGGTAATTTGATTTACTCTAATTTGGCTTTAAGAAGCCCCAAAATACAAATAATCCATGATACAAGTGGCTAAGTCACTATGCCAACCTAAAAGATGGTTTTGCGGTGCATGAGATGCTTTCTCATGTTCATAGGTTGATGATAACCCTATGTCGTTTGTTGCTTCTACCACGAGCTTATTTTAGGATGGATGGATTTGTGTAGGTGTCTTTCTTTGTGATTTTTGTTGATGTGATCCATTTGTTTTCATCTTGTATGAAGATATGGTCATCTTTACAAGATGTTTTGAACAACCCATGATGTGGTGTATAGAGATTTTGACTTGAGGGATGATGGAGTTAGGCAGGGGCTTATGATCTAGAGTTATGTTCCTTTAGGTTGACTGGTCGTTAACATTTTTTGGAGATTAGAGTTGTTGTGATACCACTTCGTGTTGATGGATACAATGATACCTCTATAGCTTATAAGGTCTATATTTCGACACAATAGAAGATTGTGGTTAACAGAGATGTGAAGTTTGATGAGGCTATTTGATCATCTAGTTCATAGAATTCTTCTTCAAAGATTATAGGAAGTGAGGAGGAGGTTGTGTTAGAGACTAATTTAGAGATCTAAGATGAATCAAGTTTAAGGGTGGAGGAGGTGAGATTAAGAATAGATATGCCCTCGCCTTCTACTCCAATATTCAAGAGATTGAGATGGCTCTAAACATTGTAGGAGGATCTCCCCAAATCTTTAGTGAGGTTGAGTATACATCATAGGAGATATTCTAGCCACATTGCATTGGCTTCTTTCATTTGTGAGCTTTCTAGCTGTCTTAAGGAGGAGAGGTGTGATATTTGGATGGAGGATGATGGTGAGGTTGATTTTGACTCTTGAGACTATAGTAGGTACATGTTTGCAAATGTCGTGTTTGGTGAGTTATAAAGGGAGACTATAGGTGTTGGTGAAGACACGTTTTCCTCAAAAAGAGGGAGTGTTAGCTTTTGGGTTCCTTTAAAAGTGCGTACACCATGTTTGGGTGTGCTTCATAAAATTTGAGCTGTATGGGGTATGATTAGCCCTTGGATGGTCCATGATGGATTTACACATAAGAGGTGACTTACTTAGTGGTTGATTTACCTCAATTGGATGCTTGCATGGTGTCATTGTTCCTTGCATTGATGAAGATCTTTAGACAACTTGCTACATTCTTCAAGATGGCCACATGAAGAATGGTTGCTTGAGAGGATGCTCTGCATTGGATGAGGAGCATTTGGCATTCTAGAGGAGGCCGAAGGAGGGTGTCGATCCCTAGACATCATGGGGTATCTTGAACGCTTGCATGGAGGCTTGGAGTTGACTTGGGAATACCTAGGTTGTGGCAATGTTCATGTGGGTGGAGTGGACCCAATGGAGCACATGGCTTAGGAGTAACACTGGAGCCTTTGGAGGCTTGTAGGAGGAGCACTAAACGCATCTCGTGGAGCGCCCTTGCATTGGATCCTTGCTTGTGTACGACATCACCTTGGAGCTTGATGTGTACCCTTGAAGTGTAGCGCTTCGCATGTCTAAACCTACTTGTGTTTATAGTAAGTTGCTTGTAAGGATATAGGCTAAGATACCGGAAACGGCTCCCTAGCAGGCCAAAACGCCGTTTTACGTATCAGATACGTATTCACCCCAGAAACGGCAAAAAAACGGCTAAAAAACGTTTTTGGTGATTTGGATACGTATTGAATTTTTTTTTGCCATTTTTCAGGCGTTTTCAAGGAAAAAACCTCCCGTTTAAAAAAAATTGATACGTTTCAGAAAAACTTAAAACGTATTTCGAAATTTTCAAAACGTATCTGCAAAATCGTGATTCGTATTTAAAAAATTTCAATACGTTTCCTGACTTTGTCGCTATCACTTGCCGCCGGGAACAGATCTTCAAAATCTGGCATTTTAGGTTTTGAAGTTTGAACTTCACTTTACAAATTACGGCACGGTTTTATTATTCAATGTTCATTCTAGTTACTAGTATCACTATCTACCCTAACCTAATCCCTAAACGACAAGTCTGAACTCTGAAGAGCGCTGACTGCCGCCGTTGAGTTCACTGCCCAGTGCCCCCGCTGAGAGTTTCACTCCGTCACTGAACTTTGGAAGTTTGGATTCTGGAACTGCTCATTGGAGTGACTGAAGTTTGAACCTGCCGGCATCGTTGGACAACTACAAGCCTACAAGGTACACAACTTATCAGTTATCACTGATCAGCGTCTATTTTTATGATTTTATCGTTCGATTCATCTACAGTTGTGCATGCCATACTGCAGTTTTGCATCTTATTTAGCATGATTTTCAAAGCTGTATTAATAGCATTAACATATAAGAGCTGTACCAAAAATATCGACTGCAGTCCCTGACATATATAATAGCTGTATGATGGTCCTGGTTATGCTTGTTTGCCACAATTGTTTTTCATTTTGATACGAACAGAATCAACAGATGCTCATGCTCATTGCTGAGACAGTGAGAATTCACCCTTTTTTGTTTATTGTATTCTAGCAAAAGTTCTTTAAAAAATTGGAGTTTTTAACCTGTGTACTTGTCTGCCCTTCTAATATCAAACATGGCATTGTCTTTAAACTTTAAACCTCCCAGATTACTGTATCCTGCATTTCAAGCTTATGGTGTCCGTCTTTTTAAGTTTTTATCTGATGATTGAGCTTGTACTATGGACTTGGTCAACACTAACAGCCATGAGGTTCAATGAGGTTTGTCAATCCTCAAAAATTATTTTAGGTTCGTTGAATCTGAACATCATGATTGAATTTCGTCAAAGTTGATCAAAGTCAAACCTTGTGACATGGGGTTATGGTTTACTTTATGGTTATTTGTAGAGTGTAGAATCTGTAGATATCCCTGAAAAGGAGTAACAGCCACAGGTGTGTCACTGTGTTGTTCTTTTAAATGCAGTCGTATACAACTTCAAATAGTTATCTGATATTTAATTTGTTTTAGAATATTTCATTGGTCAGGGATGGGACCTATGGTGTTCGTGGTCACCTACTATGTCACTAGATAGTAGAAACAAGAAACAGGAAATGAGGACAAAACCAGAAACGGGGTCAGACGATTTTGGGGAATAAGAAATGTGCACATCCCCAGGCATGTGCAAGTCTGTCATGCATATAAAATTGATTACTAATGTAGTGTCAACTGTCAAGACGGGAATGAGAATGAGAACAGGAACGGAAATTGGAATGAGAAATAGGTTTCCAACTTGAATGTTTATGCCATATGGCATATGTTGAAAGTTGAAACTTGAATTGATGATGATGAATCATGAATCATGATAGATCATAGATGATAATTTAGATTCTGAAATATGAATGGTAATATGAATTTTTTATTTTTAATATATATATATATATATATATTTATTATGTGTCGTTTCCTGCCGTATCGTATCCAGATTTTTTGAAAATTTGTCGTATCCGTTTCAAATCCCGTACCCGTATCTGTTCCCGTATCCGTTTTCTGGTAACTTAGGATATAGGCCCACATATGAATTGTTGGCTTCCCTTACCTTCATACATATAGAGGAAGGAGAGAGAATTGTTTCTTCTTCACTTGATTATCTTGTGTTAGAGATATGAGGAGAAGAGTGCACTTGTTTCTCTCTCTCTTTGTACTTTTTCTTTGTACTTTATCTCCTTTGTCTTGGGGGTGCTACTGCTAGGTTTACTTGGAGCATCTTGCATATTAGGGTTAGGACACAATCACATAAGCATAGAGGACACAAGTGTTTTCTGCCTGTACGATCTATCCACTCTATATATATTCAAGAGTATATGGGGCCAAAGTTGCTATTTACTTGCCTTTTCTAAATATAACTCATCCATAAAGGGAAAATTTGTATGAGAAGAAAAGCTAAAAGAAGAAAAGTTAAAACTATCTACAAGATGACATTGCAACCACTTTCAATGTGTGGAATTATGCACATGTTTGATTTCGACTGATGAAATTTCATCATTTTTCATTTTATTCTATGTTCTATCGACCATGGAGTTGGGCTTTGTACATTTGAATTTTATTCTATTTGTTACATAAATTTTGGAGAACTTGAACTATTGATGTTTATTGTCAAAAGTTTATGTTTATTTGGAGAGGTGATATATGTCTTGTCAACTATACAGTACCCTACATAAGCTTATACTTAAATTGCACAATCTAATTTTATGGATTAGTCATGAAATGGAAAAATCCTTAATTTTTATGAAATTTGGAATGTTCTTTTTGTATCTTTTGATGTTTTGAGTTATTACTCTTTTTTCAGAGTTTTGAATGGTTGCTACATTGTACTCCATTTTGGATTTACTTAGTTCTAGCTGAGTTTGAGTCATGTGAATTTGGTTATATATAAGCTTATATGATAATTCAGTGAATACTCTTTCCCAGTCTTTTCTTCTGTGGATATTATTTGAATATTTTATTTGGTTACTTGATTGATGGAGAAGGGTAAGTATGTCGTGTGTAATAAAATTCGTCATAATGGATATGGGCATCTGATGCGTTGCTTTAAAACAACTTACTGGAAAACATATACACAGTGCACATTCTATTTCAATGAAACTTCTCACTTGACTTTAAAAACGAAAACTTTGAACTAACCTTGATTATAGAAGCTCTTGGTTTTAATGGTCTATGATTACAACACTGGCACATAATTCATCACTGTTATCTTGTGATGCCTTACTCTATCAAGGTTCAAGAAATGGAAAAGTTCTTAGAAGATGGCAAGGCTTTCATTCCTCCACGTGATACAATCTCTTCACTTGCAGAGAAGTTCAGGTAACTTAGAATTTGACTAAATGTATTTGATTTTACTGATTTATAGACAAGAAGTTGCATCTAGATCATTTTTAGGTTGTCAGGGATTGTGAAGAGGATCTGAATACACAAGTTTTCTTCAACCAAATGTTTTTCTCTTTAGATTTAAATTTTCTGCTTGAAGAGATAAATTCATGAAATGTTGCATTGAAATGCAGTGCAGCACCAGAAAGGGCTGGGAAAACTCTTGTGCAATGGAAGCAGGTCCACTTTGAAATCTTGCACAAAATCATCTTGTCCCAATAAATTTGTGCTAATGCTCTTTGGTAGGCCTCTCCTTTCTCTTAGATATGCTCCTTTTTATTTAAACTATTGCAATGCAGGTATGGACTTGGTTTCAGAATAGGAAGTATGCACAAAAAGCAAAGGGTACCAAGGTTCCAGGAAAAACAGTCGCTTCACATCGTGATGATTCAAGAGCAAAGAGAGTTGTGACCAATTCTGTAGCTGTTCCTTCAGGTGCATTTCTAATCTTTGCCAGTACAATTTTTTTTTTCTTCCTGCGAAAATAAGCCGTAATTTCATTCCTTCGGATCAAAATTACATTCTGCTTATGCACTTCAAGAGCGTATTCTTTGAGACTAATATAAAAGCCTCACAAAAGCCTTCAGAGATCAGCATCAAAAAGTCTCTAGTATGTGCCTCAAACCATAAAAGCATGATTTTAAACCAGATCGATATTTTAGATCTCTGAGTCAAAGAAAAAACTGACAAAGGTCCATAAAATAGTTCAGGAATATTGGATATTCCTCAGTACCAACAGAAATAACAGCATATATATATGTTGTCTGATGTAGACAGCTATAAAGCAAAAGGAAATGGAGAGCATATTCTGTGATATAGTCTTATCCTTCAGCTACAGGATCCTGATCTGCCTCGTCCATGAAAGGCCTGTGAAAGAACTCATAATGATAAGGTCGTATGTGTTCTGTGATGTGCCAGGGACCCCTATCCATGATCAGATCCTGTTTAGAAAGGCAATCCACTGTATGGTTCCTTTCCCTGTAGATGTGGGCACATGAGAAATAAGTGTAATTCATCCTCAGAATATCTTGAAGCACAAGCATAAGAATTTTTTTTTGACATTGATGACGATTGTTGACCCAGTTAACAACGAGCAGAGAATCCCATATACTTGAATCCAGTCACATCTCTTATCCTTTGCAAAGACTAGGAGGGCCTTGAGGGCAAGTAATTCGGCTAAATTATTTGTACCCCTCCCAAAACCCACTTGGCATGGAAACTATGATCCTCTGTGAGGAAGAGGACGAAATCCCCCCTGCTTCTCTGGTCGGCCTCCTGGGAGGCTCCATCAAAACATCCCCATGGAATTGTTCTGTCAAGGTTGTCCGTTCTGATATGACGTGTTTGGGATCTTGCTGAGGGCTGAGGGAAATGAGAGAGAATCGCCATTCCCTCTGCTGCTGTGTTCTCTGGCAGCGTGCGAGAGTCCTGAAAAATGCATTTGTTTCTGGCCAGCCAAATACATATACTTGAATCCAGTCACATCTCTTATCCTTTGCAAAGACTAGGAGGGCCTTGAGGGCAAGTAACTCGGCTAAATTATTTGTACCCCTCCCATAACCCAGCTTGGCATGGAAACTATGATCCTCTGTGAGGAAGAGGACGAAATCCTCCCTGCTTCTCTGGTTGGCCTCCTGGGAGGCTCCATCAAAAAATCCCCATGGAATTGTTCTGTCAGGGTTGTCTGTTCTGATATGACGTGTTTGGGATCTTGCTGAGGGCTGAGAGAAATGAGATAGAATCGCCATTCCCTCTGCTGCTGTGTTCTCTGGCAGTATGTGAGAGTCCTGAAAAATGCATTTGTTTCTGGCCAGCTAAATACCCCATGTGGCTATTAGAGGCCAAGCTTTTAAAGTTTCAGTGGTCGGGTTATGAAACTAGGCCCTCCAACATTTAGCTACACTATGTCCCTCCCATACGCATGCTGGACCAAAAGAGGAATTGAAAACAATCCATACTGCCTTTGAGAAAGGATAGTCTATGAACAGGTGACTGATAGATTCTTCTGCTGCTCTGCGCAAGCAATGACACCTAGGCCCAACTTTTGATCGCTTTTGCATCATGTCCCACGTGAGCACTTTCCCTGTAAGAAGACACCACATGAAGATCTGAGACTTCATAGGACACTTCATTTGCCAAATGATTTTCCACAACCATTCCTGCTCGATTGGCAGGCCCCCTACGCTGATATGAAGATAACCCAACTTTGGAGTGTATTGCCCTGAGGGTCAGAAAGACCAGATTAATTCATCCTCCTGTTCTGTTAGTCTTACATTAGAATCTTGCAATGCAGACACATATCCCCTCCATTCTTCCTGATGGTGACCAATCAACCAGAGGTGTCTTGCTGACCTTCAGTTCTGTTGCCATAAAGTTGTATGGTGAGGATCTGATACCTGTGCTAATCTCGTAATTCCTCTGTCCCTGAGCCAATTTACCACTTGATCTGAAAGTTTGAATCTGTCCCCGCTGCCTGCCCAAGGATCGATACCTATTCTGATATGCCTCCTGTTCCTGACTTTCCACACCATGCCATTCCTGACAGTGTTGAAGGAGTTCAAGACTACTCTCCACACAATAGATATGTTCGTCCTTGACTTAACTGGGGTATGCAACCATTCTTCTAGACTTAAGGGAGCTATATATTTACTTGTAACCACCTGAGTCCACGAATTGTCATATATAATTAATCTCCACCCACATTTGACTGCTAATGCCATCGAAAAATGAAAAATATTTTTGAGGCCCCATCCTCCTAGTGCTTTCGACAACACTATCTTCTGCCATCTTACCCAGGGTGCAATGTAATGGTCTTTTTGTCCAGCCCACAGGAATAAGAGACAAATTCTTTTGGTCTTTTCAAGTACTCCCTTAGGAATCTAGGCAAGTGACATCCAGTAGACTGGGATGGCCTCCAGGACTGATTTAACCAGAACTAGTCTACCTGCATTTGATAACCATCTAAAGCTCCAACCTTTGAGTCTCTTTTCGAGCTTTGCTAACAGCCAGGCCCAATCTGCTTTTGAATAATTGTTTGGTTTTAACTAAAAGCCGAGGTATTTTAAATCATCTTCAAACTCCCACAATTCGAATGCAAACTTCCTTGAAAAATACCTCCTTTCTTCATTCTCCAAATTAACGCAAGAAATAGATGACTTCCTAGCATTGATTTGCATGCCAGTTGCTTTCCCAATTAGTGTCAAAACTTCAAACAATTTGTCAGCTTCACACATAGAATCATTGCAAAAAATTAATATGTCATCTACGAAAAGTAGATGTGAGATAATCATTACCTTGTGCAATGTTTAGACCATGAAAGTTACCACGTCTTTTTGCCTCAGCTAGTAGGAAGCTAAGACCTTCAGCTGCCATAAGGAAAAGGAGGGGGCTACGAAAAGTAGATGTGAGATAATCATTACCTTGTGCAATGTTTAGACCATGAAAGTCACCACGTCTTTTTGCCTCAGCTAGTAGGAAGCTAAGACCTTCAGCTGCCATAAGGAAAAGGAGGGGGCCTAAAGGGTAGCCTTGCTTTAGGTTGCATGAAAGAAATGAGAAATCGATCCGTTGATTAGGACTGTGAAGGAGACAGATTGGATGCAACCCATGATCTAGTTGACAAGAGGAGGAGGGAAGCCCATATGAGTGAGAATGAGCCTAAGATAGACCCAACTTACCCTGTCATAGGCTTTCGAGAGGTCGATTTTGAGGCCGATCCCTTTTAGCTGTTGGTTCATGCTATGCAAGCCTTCTTGAGCTACCCCTATTGCTTCATGTATTTGTCTTCCCTCCAAGAAGCCAAACTACTCTTTGGAGATAGACATGGTCAAAATTGGTTGTATCTGTCAAGCTATAGTTTTGGCTATGACTTTATATATGCTATTGCACAAGGAAATAGGTCAAAATTCTTTGAAGGACTGTGGGTTAACCCCCTTCGGAATAAAAGCTATAAATGTGGAATTGAAAGCTGCTAGAACCCTACCTTGCTCTTTCGACTCGTTTACAACTTTCAACAAGTCTTGGCCTATCACCTCAAACAATGTCAAAAAAGCTTCAATTGCCCACCCGTTTGAAAATTTCCTTGAAATGCAACAACTGGAATCTATTCTTCTAACTGATTATTATGCAGTTTATTTGCTTCGACAAATAACAAATAAATCACACTGCAATTCTTCACAAATAAAAACGTTGCGGAAAATAAATTGGAAATTGAGAAATAATATGCACACACAATAAAATTATAACAATTATTTTTGGACATTTGTCCTCGGAAAAACACAATGTGGGAAAACCGGTGTAGCAGATGAGGGTTTTATTATTATGCAACAGTGAAAATGTAAGTACAATAAAATGGATGCCAAACTGGCAATCCTCTCTAAGAGAAATCCTGGCAAAATCACTGAGGGGATTTTACCCTCAAGCAATCCTAGCCCCAACTGGCCACAGATAATTGCTCCAACAAACCCCTGCATCAGCGTTCTCCGCAAACCTGCGTAGTCCAAACTTGCACTCCTCCGGAACTGCTTCTGAATCAACCATTTTGCGTGTAGCTGTTGCTTGAAGTCACTGGCCAAGCCCTCTGGAAATATTCCCAGCCTCCGTTGCCTGAAACCTTCCCTTGCTCAGCCAAATTGAATTGCCTTCTTGAGGCTACTGCACAGTCCCTGTGCAACCTCCTAGAGAAATAAGTCGACCTCCCCTCACTACCTCTCCAGAAGTGGAATTCTTCCTTTGGAATCATTGTTTATGCCAAGGTTACTTTGGAGCGGGAGCAAGAGCAGCATTTTCAGAAGCTCCCTGTTTGGGAGCGTTTTTTAATATTTATATATATATATATATATATATTTTATTTTTTTATTTATTTTATTTATTTTTATGTTTTGATGCATATATGTCAACAAAAACATGTAGAATGATGAATTAGATATAAAAAACATAAAAAACATAGATTGAACCATATAACAACAATCATCTAGAAGTTATAATCTTCATCAACCACGTCCACGAGTTAGTAACATACAACATATTGAGTCTCATAATCATGATTCATCAATATTAAAGTTTCAAGCTTTCAAAATTCAATATATAACATTCATCATAATTGATCACCAAAGTTGTACTTGTAAGCTAAGTGTAACCATTACAACAAAGAATATCTAACATAAAATGAAATGAAATGAAACAACTTTCAACTTTCACGAAGCATCATATTCATAATTCATTACCAATGAGTTATAATTGCCAACTTCAAACTTCAAACTTAATTGTCATATATTGTTCACAAAAAATATCATAATAAAATATGAAAGAGTCAACAATTATAAAAACTACTAGAAACTAGAAAAGACAAGTAAATCTATCATCTACACTTCCTCTTTCTGCCACGAATAATGTCTAATTTCTGAGCAGGTCGTGGTGGTCTTCTAGGAGTCTCCTCCTGTAGAGTCCCACGACCAGAAGGCAAATGCCCGCCACGTGTGGATGTACATGGAGGCGATGACAACAAAGGAACAAGACTTGGAACTCGAGCACTGCTACTGGATGGTGGGGGTGGCATGGTTGTTGCTTTATCTTCATCTCTCATAAGTTCTGCTTCTAGTTCTTCAAGACGTATAGTGCCATCCTCCAAATTATCGTCCTCTGGGTGGTTGTCCCAAATTTTATATGTTGGATCCTCATAAGCCCGATCACAGTAATGACTCAACAACCTCAAGTTGTAGTGCACATAAACCAAGCTTTCTGCTCAGTTTTCATTAAGTCTGTTTCTTCTCACATTATGTATGACGTTGTAGGTGCTCCAACACCTCTCTGCAGAAGTATTTACAACCTGTGAGAGAACATTTTTTGCCAATTTTGGCAAAAGTCCCATGCCGCCATATGCTTCCCACCATGTGAGAGCATCAAATCTGTCTCTATCTTCCATTGCATGCAAAGAACCAAACAAACCAGTGCAACTGAAGTATCTGCCTAATTCAAGACGCAGATTAGCACACTCCTCCCTGTTAAGTACCAACTTGTCTAATGCTTCCATATATCCTGTAGATACCTCTAGATTTGTATGGGGTTTGACCCTAACCCCACCGCCAGGTGTAGGTTGGCCCAACCAAGATGGAGAGTAGTATTTTGGCATAAGGGTATACGCCAAGGCATGTAGTGGAACATTAAGTTTATCTCACAGTGTACACACACAATTGTGAATCAATGTATACAAGTTGGGATCATTTTTCTGAACAATATCTTTTATTTGCCCCAACATGGTATCCATCTGCTCATACACCTCCCCAATCATTGGTTTATTTGTATCTGCAAAATGAATCATGTGATAAATGGGCTTGGTGAATTCCAATACTTGCCTCACATGTGCCCAAAACTGACCATCAAGAGCGGTCTCCTCCACTTGTTCAAAATCTTGCTTGTCAGCGAAATTTGTAGCCCTTTCCTTTAATACCTTCTAGTGTGGACTTGATACCATGCTAGCCAATGACTCTTACTTTCAAAAGGCACCTGAAGGTGAGGTAATAGCTAGCAAATCTAGTCTTCGCAATCTTCAACAACACCAATCTTGAGTGACTGCAGAAAATCCCATGGGTATTCCTATGATTTGTAATAAATTTTATCATGTTTTTGCCTCTCTTGTATGAATCACCAATCCATTCGTATTGTTGGTTTTTGTTTTTAGTAATATCATGCATCAAAAGGTTCATTGTGTGAACCAAACACCTAGACCAAAATATGTTGGGGTATTTATCCACAAGAATTGCTCCTGTTGCCTTACAATTAGCAGCGTTATTAATGATGACTTGGATGACATTGTATGGCCCAATACATTCAATTGTTTCAAGTAATGGTTCTGCAATGTTGATGCTGGTCTTGAACTTGTCTGAGTAATCATATGCTGAAAGAAATATGGCACCACTAACAGACACAGCAAGAACACTTATTAATGGCTTGCCTTTTACCTTTGTCCATCCATCAGATACAGTGGACACCCCATGCTTAGTCCAAGAATTTTTCATTCTACTCAAAGAATGTGATATTTTTTCTTTTTCATGATCAAGTCCAACAGTTCTAGCCTTGTCATACCCAAGGCTCTTATATCATTTAGGGGCATCATTTATGGCAGAAACCATTTCATGCCAATAAGGTGAGCAAAGAACATTGAATGGTATCCCACATGCATAGAGAAATCGGTAAACTTTTGAATCCACATCATTCCTACACCCTTCATCAAGGAAATCTGATATGGTTCTACGCCTTAAAGAGATGTTTGGTGACCCTGTGCCTCCATATCCACTGCCATGGGAGGATGCTGAAGGAGTTCTTTGTGCATGTTGATGTGATTGTGAGCTTGGTTCAAAGAGACCCTTTGATTTTTTAGATTTGTATTGGGTTTCCTGCTCTTCCCTTGTGTATGTGGCTCTATCTGTTGCTAACACACTTGTACAAGTTTTGATTCCTATTGCTTTATCTTCATCCCATGCCCTTTTCCCACAGAGGTGCCTTCTAGCACGGGTGTATGAACCTGTGTAAGTTTTGTTGCAATGGGGACAGTCAAATTTAGTGGTTCCACCCCCTTTCCCTGCTTCAGTCCTAGAAACATATTTTCACAATGGGGTTTGGTCTTGTTTAGTTTTTTGCGCTGAATCATGTTCACTCTCTTCCTCTTCACCATGGTACTCCTCTCCGGGGTTTTCATGAAATCCACTATAACCCACTTCTTCATCCTCTTCTTCATGCTCAACCCTCCTCCTTCTCTCGAACACCATAATAACCAAAAAAGGAACCAAGAAGAAGAAAACGCCAAGCCATATAACCATGATGTTTGAAATTTGAAGTTTTGAATCTACAAAAAAATGGAGGGATGGGAATGTGAAATAGAGAAATTTTTTATTTGTTTATCTAGCAATGAACATAAAAAAAATGCTAGATTAGAGTGTAGGTCCTACCTCTTTGGCCTTCAATCCCAAGCTCCAACCTCCCCTTGCAAGCTCCTCAAGCTCCTCTCTCCAAGCTTCAAACTCTCTATTGCTCCAAGTCCAAACTCTCTTGCTCAAGCTCTTACTCAATGGATGAAGTGAATAATGGGAGGGGAGAGGGTCTATTTATTTCCCCCTCTCCCCTTTCCCTCCCTTTCCCTCTCTCCTCTCCGCTGCAGGCGTCGCCCTCCCTCTCGACTGCGATTTTTTTTTTTTTTTTTTTTTTTTATAATTTTATTTTATTTTTGTGCCGGCTGGGAGCGATCACGGAGCGAATGCTGCTGACCGCTCCTGAAAACGCTCCGGGAAATGTAGGGAGGGTTTTTTTTAAGGGAGAGTGCTCCTGCTAAGAGTGCGAATTGGGAGTGGGGGCGTGGGGGGGGGGTGCTCCCCTGCAACCTTGGTTTATGCGCCCCCTCTTTGGCTCGAACTCTCCTCTGCTGAATCACTGCAACTAGGAAGCTTGATTTCTGCCAAGGAACTTGACCTCAAGTGCGTTCCTCGTAAACCTTGTTACCACTCAAACTAGCAAGGGTCCTAGAAGGGAATCTTAGAGGGGAAGCTACTAGGTCAAGGGAAACAATGGAGCAATAGCCCACTGTCACCTCAGCTAAAGCTCCCTACTCTTTACAGACTTTCATCGATGGGAATCACCTAGATAAATGGGTCAATAAAGGGAAAAGAGTGATTCCTCAAGAGGCCTATTCACAAGAGAGGCTCAATATATGGCTTGCTTGCCTAAGAGGCAAGATGAAAGGATCTCTAAGAAGGGACAAGAGAGTTTCAAGGGCTAGGTTTTGCAAATAACCTTTGTAAAGGAGGGACCTAGTCCTAAAAACCTTTGTGAAGACTTGGTTTCCAAATGGTCTTTGTGAGATTATCTTCGAAAAGTTGCAGGACCACACGGAATCAAGTGGACCCAAAATTAGATCAAGTAAGAGGGTTTGGTCCCTCAAGGAGGGGCTTGACCTAATTGTGGAAGAGGATCAATGGACAAATCTTCTTGGAATAGAATGCAATGATCCAATGGGGTCACTAGCCAAGGGAAACCTAGGGTAGGAAACGATCCTCGAGCTAGGGCTCGCAATATCTCAAGATCCCACCATCGGATTTGCTTAAAATTTGGAGGGCTTCTAGAGAAGACTCCAACACAGTTGTTGACCACAAATCGGGGTGTTTGAATGGCTAGATGTTGAGATAATTGATGCCTTAGATAATCTATGTAGGCTAGACCTAGAAAGAGAGAGAGAAAGGTGAGAAAAATATGCTTTAGGGTGATCACCTATGGAGGAATAGTGCCTAATCCTTTGGGAGAAATGGAGTCAAGATGATTCCAATGTTTGGGATGATTTCACTTCATCAAGGAGGCCTTTAGAACAATTTCGCATGACAATTAGGGCATGAGGAAAACAACTTCAAGTTCTTTACACTTCAATGTGCAATATGTGATGACTTGTCAAGATAAATTTCAATGAAATATCTCTAGGAACATTCACTTATTCAAACATGGCCCATAACATGATGCAATGCTAATAAAAAACAAATTTATACCCTTTCATCCAAGAAAAGCAGCAAAATTTTGGCCTAGTATAGCAAAAATCCCAACACCATTTATGTGACATAGAAAGGAATGGCAAACTAGCATTAAAAGAGCACTTGCATGTGAGAACAGGTATCCAATCTTGCAGGATAGAGCAGGATGGCAAGTATATTGGGATGCAAAGTCAGAAATCAGGACTATGGTGTAGTGGCATCTTAGTTATTCTGTTTTAGAGATCGCTGATGACTAGTCGGAAATACACTTTTTGGGAAGTCAAGGACCCCAAAGATGTTATGGTGGCAGTTGACATCTACTATGACAAAGGTCCCCAACAGTTAGACTAGAGGGAGATTATGAGTTGGTACCCTATCAAATGGGAAACTTATGAGAGATTACTTCTAGCCAGGGATAAAACACAGTTGGAGTGTTCAGCCATTGAGGATGATAGATTCCCTATTTGGAAGTGGGATCCAAGTGGATTATCCCCTTGTATGGCAAGGCTTGACCATGTAGGGGAGCACAACTGGAAGGTAAGAAGTACGAGAATCGATAGTGTTCGATTGATGCACTAGGAGCCTTCTTCATATTCATTTGGGATCAAGGAATTGGTCATGGCATGTAGATTCTGGATTCCATTTCAGTGATGCAATAAGGATTCTTTAGATTCATTTGGGATCTTAGTATTGAGATTATAATTGCTTGGGGGCAAGCAATTTCAGGAAGGGAGGATTGTAATGTCCATTTTTCTGAACGTTGGGAACAAAGACCAACTTAATAGCCTAGCCATTCTCATAGGCTACGGATTGAAAACTAATGATGTAATATTTGGGAATTAATTAATTAAAAGGTAATTAAGGAAATGGAATATTATGTCACTTTAATAAAAGAAGTAAAGACCCATGGTATGTGGATGACCCAGAGTATTTTCCCATGGTATTTCGGTAGTCCATGACTATTAAAGGAGATGAGAGCTCGCTCCTTAGGCAAACATTTGGGATTATTGTTTTATTGTTGATTGAGTTGAGCTAGTGGAGCTTGTCTGGGTAAGAGGCCACATTATATAGAGGGTTAGTTTCATTGGTAATTGTTCCACCCTAGCCAATTCTATGTGGAGGGGTTTCAATATTGAGACATATACCCTAGCCACTCGAACATTATCTCTGAGAGGAACATTTATCTATCGGCCATAAAGATTTAAAATCTAGACTGTCTGTGCGCTTATAGTCTCAACTCACTTGATAAGGCTTCATAGTTCACTTGGCATAATCATATGGTTTATTTATAAAATATACATTCACACATCTTTATTTTTCTGAGATATTTATATATCTTTATTTATCGTATTTATCCTATGCAAACATCATATTTTTTTTTTCTCCAAGGAAAAATTGTAATCTTCCATTAATTTGAAAAATTAGATGTAGTAGATGCCATAGGCATATGCATAACTGCTGGTCGAAACCAGGTCCATAGTTGTCAAAAAATAATATATGTGCTGAAGCCATAACCATTAGAGTGCTGTACATATTCACCACATAGGGTGTTTAGAGTTGCTTGCACAGGATAGATAACATATCATAAATATATACATAAATAAAAATTGCGCTGTTATGCCTATCAAAAATTTTGTGCCTGGTCCCTCCGAGGATATGATCTGTCAATATATGGCCAATGATAGTATTGATATTGATTTGTTCCATGTTGTTCGTGAATCATCCACAGTCCTCTGGGTTGTGTCGTGGCCTCCTTGGATAACTTGTCAACAACCTCGTTATGTTCCCTGTAAATGTGTTGACAGATGATAGAGTTAAATTGGGCCTTGTAAACCATAATCTCGTCCAGAATGTTTCTAAGAGAATGAGCATGACAAATATTTATGCTGTTGAACTAGTTTATGATGATTTTGGAATCCCCAAATATTTGAATATTATTGCATGAGTGTGCAAGTGCAAAATGCAATAAGTGTCTGAGAGTAATCAGTTCTGCAAAATTGTTTGTACCCTCCCCCAAACCCATCTTGATTTGGTAATGGTGTTGTTCAGATAGGTATAGAAGAGAGCCACCCCCACATCCATGAGATTGGGCTGCTCCATCGAAATATGCCCACGGGATAGTTCGATCTATAATTTCAGGGGCATGAGGTCGTGCTGTAGTGGACTGTGTCTCCTCGGGGATTTCTTGATATGCAGCTATAATTTTTGCAGTGATGAGTGGCCATCGTGCCAAAGATCCTTGGAAGATGATGTTATTTCTGGTCAGCCAGATCTTCCAGCAAATGAGGAGGGGTAAGCATCGAGACTTGTTGTCCAAGTGCTCATCATTCCAATTGTTCCATGCTTCAGCGATCGACAGTCCGTGCCAACTACCCTGCTTATTGAGGAGGTGTATTATTTGTTGCCACAACTGAACAGTGAGAGGGCAAGTTAAAAAAAGGTGTTCATTAGTCTCTGTTGCTTGAGTATAGAGCTAAGAGGACACCAGTGCGGCCCAAATCGTGATTTGCGCATGAGATTTTCTCCGGTTGGAGTCTTGTTATTGAGCACATTCCACATAAAAAGTTTGGCTCGTGGGGGAGCTTTTAGTTTCTAGATTTTTGTCCACCATTCTAGGAGAGCAGGTGGTTTACGATCCATTAGCAGGTTTGGATATCCTGCTTTGGGAGAGTATTTCCCGTGCTCAGCTGGGGTCCAAATGAGTTCGTCAGATCCCTCAGTAATGTGAACATGTGCTTCATTGAGGGCATTTATATAACCCTCCCAATTCTGGTGCCAGTGTTCGGGGATGCCCAAGTGTCGTGCAGATAACCAGGCTTGTTCAAAAATGGAGCTGTTCTCCCTGTCTGCAATCTGGCTGATCATATTAATCTGCCTCTGGTTTAGGTATTGAATGAGATCTGGGGGTAGATGATGCATATTGCCCCCACCAGACCATGGATCCATGCCTATGCGTGCCATGTTGCCTTCATTGATTTTCCAAGCAAGACCGTCTTGAACGTTGGGCATAGTATGGAGGATGGATTTCCAAACGATAGATATCCCAGTTCGAGGCTAGGTTGGGCTGCGAATCCAGTATGTAAACATCATATTTATTATGTCATAGTTTTATTTACCATATTTATATATTTATCTATATCATATTTATTTTATTTTTATGAATCTTTGTTATATTGAATGAATTTTATAATATATATATATATTTTTTTTTCGAATTTAAAAAAATTAGATTGTCGAATTTAAAGCTCATCGATCTTGAACATAAACTCAAACCAGGTGACTAATTTTTTGAGGATGATGTCATGGTGGAGTCCATTTTTCTCCCACATGTGTGAGTTATTTTTGGCATTTTGTTATGTTTTGAAGCTATTTGAAGGTCAACTTGAGACCCTTGACCTAGTTGAATGCTCAAGTAAACTTGTTTTAGGGATTTGCTTGTAAAGTCATGAAAAGTGACTTGGTTACCCTCATATAAATAGAGGGGAGTCACTTTTCATTTTATCATCGTTCATCATCACACTTCTTTTTCTCTATAAGTGCGCACTATATATTGTCTTCTCTTCTACTTGGTTGCAATGTACATCTATGGTGCAAATCGGCCTTGGAGAGGGATCTTTGCTTGAGGAACGTTCCATGGGATTGGTTGAAGAGATTCTTGTGGAATTTTGTAAGTTTATTGATCCTCTATATTTTGCATGCTGTCTTATGTGGATTAGGATTTCTATGTGTGACATGGTTAAAATTGCTATATTTATCTTGAAATCTTGATTCCTTATTCCATGTAAAATTGTTTTGCTTGAATCCTTCAAGAGAACTCTAAATTGTTCATCTCTTGAACATAAAATCTCCCTCTTAAGGAAGTAGCTAGGGTCTATAAGAAGAGGTGTTAGCCTTCTCACCCTCTTCATCAAGACAATCTCCATTAACTTTGCCCTATGTAACTCCAGTGTTTTGATCAAGGCACTAGTCTAAGAGGTGGTGATCAATCTCTATTCTATAAATATTTTTTTTCTCTCTCTCTCTCTTTTCTCTAAAATTCTAGATATCTAGAATTAGGTTTAGGGTTTCTTTGAAATATTGTTAAAAATAAATTCTACTTAATGCGTTATTGCCTTGCTAGTAGGGATTGCATCTAATAATTAATAAAAAGCAAAATCTACCATTTATAGCATTTAAAAACCCTAATTTTAGCGTTGATGTCATCATTTATATTATTGTTTTATGCATGTTTCATCCATATAATCTCAATTTCAAACCCTAAACTTTGCATATCTAATTGATAATCTTGCTCCTTTGTTGACTATCACTAAAAGATTATTTCTTCTAGTTGTTATATGACATTGCATGGCATATTATTGAAAATTTGTAAAACTCTAGCTTATAATAATGATTCAATTTGATTTAAGTGGTTTAAGGATAGAGTGCTTGAACTTTGGTGAAGAATATCGTAGCTCACGTGGCTCCACTAGTACCCCATCCCCATTATTAGACCTATTCATCACTTTAAGTCCTTCTTGCTGAATATCCTTTAGGTGACATATATGTGAAAAATCGGTTACTCGATTCCCACTGCAACAAACTGATTATATTTCACCTACTTGTTAAATTAATTTAACAAGTTATTTGCAGTTTTCTACGGCAAATACTGAAATACATACACTGCAACCTACACCAAAATAAACTGCGGAAACTAAATACAACACAGGAGAGGAATAATAAGCACACACGTCTACACAATTATTTTTGGACATGTCCCCAGAAAAACCCAATGCGAGAAAACCGATGCAACAACTTTGAGGGTTTTATTATTATGCAATAGTAAATCTGAGTACAATTCGTTGGAAGCCCAACTGGCTATCCGATACAGAGAGAAATTAGACAAAACAAATAGTGAGATGATCTCACCCCGTCACTGGAAGAATCTGACCTTGATCTCGCTGGAAGGAGGGTCTTCGTCCCTTTTGCGTCAGCGTCTGCGCAGATCTGCATCAGCCTTTGCGCAGATCTGCGTCAGCCTTTGCGCAGATCTGCGTCAACCCTATGCAGTCTCCATGTCACCTCAACTGGGGACTGCGCTGCTCTTCCTTTGGATCCTCTGTTGCCCAGAAACTTCGATGATCTGAATTTGAAACTACTTGAAATTTGTTTGCAAGGTATTCAATTCAGAATTAAACATGTTTAAAAGATTTCCATGTCTTGCAGAAAGAAAACACATGAAATTTTCAGCTGTTCATGACCCATTTAAGCATAGCAGAGTTATTTCCTTTACTATTTAACACATTAAAACGAATTTTTTTCTGCAAAATAAATCAACCACAAATGCAAAAGAAGTTGATAAAGCAGTTCACCCTCTCCAGGGCTATGTCTGCTGGGTCCAAAGCTCCCAACCGGGCTTGTCCTTGTTTTTATTAAATGCTCAAATTGAAAATACAGCTGAATAGAAGCATCTACAGGAGAAATAGATGGTAAAAATGGATTCAGAACACTTGAATCCTTTAGGATTGACTATTGGATCACCTCCAATGGATACCTGCAACCCTATACAGTCTTCACAAAACTGGGCCCTGGTGGCTCCTAGAACTTTCACGGCTCCAAAACCTCTGCAAATGACCTCAGATGGCTGTAAGACCTGCACCAATGGCTTCAGAAGGTCGAAAATACCCAAAATAAAAAAAAAAATCGTCCAAAACCGACTTTCCTAGCCAAAGTTATGGCCATTTAAAGTTTCTCCAGTTTTTCCCTAGAAAAACTCCAGCTAACTTTAGTTAACTCCAGATAGCTCCGCCAATTATGGCGGGTCCGCCAAATTTGGCGCTCCTGCCAAAATTCCGCCAACTTAACTGCAGTTACATTTAATGTTTGGTGGTTGCCTCGGATTTCGTGCCCGGCGGAATATTCCTTTTTTAATTTTTTTTTGAAAAATTACAATTTCTAATGTTATGGACAAATTCTTCTTTTTGCCATAACTTCCTCATACGGCGACCGTTTTTCGAACCGTTTGCGGCACCAGAATCGGGAAGACGAGCACTTTCCAGTCATTCAACTTTGAACCAGTTCTAAGCACTTTAAATTTTGAGCATTTTACGACACTTAGGACATGAGCACCTGATCACGCCTCCCCATTGGGAAGCTTTTGGACCCAAAAGCCTTCAACTACCTGTTAAAGAGGTGAGGGTACAACTCCCTCACTCTGTCCACCTCCATCCACTTTGCCTTGTTCGGTTTGCTGCCTTTGAAACCAACCCGAACATAATCTACACTGCCCCTTCTTGAAGTGCGTGTCCTTCTGTCAAGGATTGTATCTTCTTTCAGCTCATTTAAGAATTCTGGCGAGAAATCTTCTATAAATGGCAGCTGAACAACACTTTCATGATCAGCAATCAAAGGAGGTTCATACAAACGTAAGTTCTCCACATTGACAATAGAATACATTTGCATGTAGGAAGGCAAATCTAATTGAAAAGCATTATTTCCAACTTTCTTGAGGATTTTGAATGGACCATAACGAATAGGCTTCAGCTTTTTACCTTCTCCTTGCATCCTTTCCTTACTAATGTACAGCCATACCTCATCTCCTTCTTGAAACTTGTGATCGACTCTATGCTTGTCGTGTCTTTCCTTGTACTTGCCTTGACTCTTCTCAAGCTGTTCTTGAATTTGCTGATGTATTTGCTGAATCCTTTCAATGAATGAACGAGCTTTGTCAATGTCACTATGTCCCTCAATGGCAACATCTTTCTCAAGAATGAAATCAAGAGGTGATTTTGGCAAGTAACCAAAACAAGCTTCAAGCGGTGAGGTGTTTGTGGAAGAGTGCTTGGCACGATTGTAAGCATGCTGTATGTAGTGCAAATGTTCATCCCAAAGCTTGGGATGCTTGCTGCAATAACCTCTCAAGAGGTGCACAATGGTTCTGTTCACAACTTCGGTTTGTCCATCTGTTTGTGGATGGAAATCAATACTTTTTTTCAACTTTGTGTCCATCATCTCCCATAGGTTGGACCAAAAATTCCCCACAAATCTGGAATCCCTGTCACTAATAATGGAAGTAGGCAAACCAAAGTGAATCCATACATGATGAAAAAATAATTCAGCAGTTTGTTCAGCAGTTATAGTTTTCTTACAGGGCTTAAGTATACACATTTTGCTGAAACGATCAACTACTACATATAAATAATCATGCTGCTTTCTAGATTTTGGCAAACCTCCTACAAAATCCATAGAGATGCTCTCCCATGGTCTAGAAGGTACTGGCAAAAGAGTATACAAACCAAGCTTCCTGTTGCTAGGCTTGCTTGTAGCACATAATGAACAACCTCTTATGAACCTTGAAACAGAATCTACCATGCGAGGCCAATAACAATACCTTTGTAGATGTGTAACTATTTTGCTCACACCAAAATGGCCAGCAATAAGAGAAGAATGAGCTTCTCTTATGACATTTATCCTCTCCCCCTGTGGTATACACAACTTGCCCAAATGAAACAACAAATTGTTATGCATGTGATAGTCATTTTCCTCTACATGATTCCCTTTACTCAAGTTAGCATACACATCTTTAAAGTCATCATTAGATGCATATTGTTCTATGTAACTATCATGTACAATGGAAGCTTTCTTAAGTAAATTAACAACACCAATAATAGGCCTTGAAAGCATATCAGCAACCTTATTCAAAGTACCTTTCTTATACCTTATTACCAAATGGAACTGTTGCAAGAAGCCCATCCATCTGAAGTGTCGTGACTGTTGTAACTTGCTTTGTGATTGCAAGTACTGTAAAGGCTGATGGTCGGTATGCATAACAGTTTCTTTGCCCATCAAGTAGTGTTTCCACTTTTTGACGCTTTCTACCAACGCATACAACTCCTTATCATATGTAGGATAATTTACAACAGCACCATTAAAAGTTTCAGAATGAAAAACAATAGGCTTACCATGCTGTAGAAGAACTGCACCCATAGCATAATCACTAGCATCAGTTTGTATCTCAAATGGCTGTCTCAAATCCGGTAATGCAAGGACTGGAGCTGAACTAATCTTCTCTTTCAAAGATTCGAAAGCTTTTTGCTGCTTGCCTCCCCATTGGAAAGCATGCTTCACACTTGTCACTGCATGCATAGGAGCTGCTATAGAAAAGAAGTTAGATATAAACTTCCTCCAATATTGAGCTGCACCCAAAAAACTTCTTACCTCTGTTGTGGATTTGGGAGTAGGCCACTTCACAATAGCCTCAATCTTAGCAGGATCAATTCTCAAAGCACCTCCTCCTACTATGTGTCCCAAATAAATCAAAGAAGTCTTTCCAAATTCACAATTTGACATTTTAAGAAATAACTAATTCTTCTTCAAAACATCAAGTACTTTTTTAACATGCATGACATGATCTTCTCTAGACTTGCTGAAAATTAAGATGTCATCTAAGTAGACAATAATGAAATCAACAAGAAAAGGACGTAAGACATCATCCATTACCTGCATGAAAGTTGCAGGTGCATTGCACAAACCAAACGGCATCACAAGCCACTCAAAGAGTCCTTGTTTGGTTTTAAAGGCTGTCTTCCAAATGTCACTTTCTTCAATTCTTACTTGATGATATCCACTGCGCAAGTCTAGCTTAGTGAAATATAGATGCTTCTATTCAGCTGTATTTTCAATTTGAGCATTTAATAAAAACAAGGACAAGCCCGGTTGGGAGCTTTGGACCTAGCAGACGTAGCCCTGGAGGGGGTGAACTGCTTTATCAACTTCTTTTGCATTTGTGGTTGATTTATTTTGCAGAACAAATTCGTTTTAATGTGTTAAACAGTAAAAGGAAATAACTCTGCTATGCTTAAATGGGTCATAAACAGCTGAAAATTTCATGTGTTTTCTTTCTGCAAGACATGGAAATCTTTTAAACATGTTTAATTCTGAATTGAATACCTTGCAAACAAATTTCAAGTAGTTTCAAATTCAGATCATTCGATTTCCAACCTCCCGGTCTCGCACCCTGACTCCCGGCTTCTGAAATTCGATTTCCTCAACAGGAATTCGATATCCCTCTAGGCTTTGCGCTGCCACTATGTCAACTCTGCGTGGGCCAACGTTAGCCTCTCTCTGGAATTCGTTCTGCCCTCTCTGCCTTGTACTCTCCGCCCCATGAAAGCTTCCCTCTTCCAGATACTATCTCTGCGCCTCACTGCAAAATATCACTATTGAAATCCTCTTTCGACAACTGCTGTGCTTAAGAAAATCGAACTTCTGATCTCTCTGTGTGTATTCTCCAAGTGCCCATCAAGCTTTCTCTTATAATCCTCTCGTTGATCAATCAACAACCCAGATTAGATCCTAATCAATGGCTAGGATCATATTGACTTGATCTCCGCCTTCTTCTAGAAGTTTCACCCATAGTTTAGATTAATACCCATTAATTATTTTAATTTCCTAAGTTTAGACTTAGGGTCCCATTAAAAATAATTAATTATTTTAATAAAACTGTCTCCAGGTGGAATTTCCCAAAACGATTTCTGGGTATTGGAGAATGCATGTGTCTAAGCCTCCCTGCAAAATTTGAGACTTAGAGCACATCCGATGCTACCAGAAATCAACACTCCCTCTTAGCGAGGAATGTGCTCTAGCAATGCACCCTGCTGGAGCATCACTTTGTTCTATAACATCTCCTTCTGCACTGCTGATGTTTGACATCTTGTCCACCAACTATTGTGCAAATGCTGCATCTGTACTGTTGCTGACCTTGCCACTGTCAACAATGCATCCGTACTGCAACTCCCTCTTAATTCTGCATTCGTGCTGCTATTGGAACTGCCACTGCCAACTGCATCTGCACGACGACCTTCTCCAATTGCTGTTGCTACTGCATCAACAACGGAAAAGCATCCCAAATTATTGAATTAGTGTTCAGTACGATGCATCTCGCTGCTAGAGTCTGAAGAACGATGATAAGTATGACTCATACAAAGAGGCAATAATTACCAATCCTTGGCGACACATAACTCAACAACTATACTCTGCTCTTGACCATACAAGACGCAAGTTTACTGACCCTACTTAATTTTACCAGCAGACTCAATACAAATAAAATAATAACTGCTGCTGCAAGACTCTATCCTCTCATCATTCTACCCCCCCCGAATACACATAGCCCCAATATATACTTGCAACTACAAACCTTGTAAATTAGTTATAGCAACCAACTGATAATACATACCACTCTACTGCCCTATACAAAGCTCAGGGTACACCTTAAATACAAGACACTAACAAGATAACAATAGCAGAAGCATGAACCTGATGTGAATACAATCGTCGGTCTCGAATTTGTAGCCCAACTTTTGGAATTCTGTCGGCGCTATACAACTACCCTTAGTCATTGCTCCACGATCTCTGTTATAGCCATGCTCACGCCTTCCTTTACTCCTTATGCACTGGTGTTCTATCCTCAATGCATGTTGGAAACCCTTCGAAGCTCTGTTCATGAATTATCAACCATGGTGACAACTCCAGTTATGCTTTAGGTGACCATACGATGCAAGAGAAACTTAGGTCTTCGTGGGAATGAACATGCACAACCATAGTCTTTCCTAAACTTCTGCGTGGACCAATCTTAGCCTAAGACTGTTGTTCCTTCCAGCATATATCAAATGTAGATGGACGCACTGGTTTGCCTTATACGCACAGCAAGAGGAGTGATTGGTATATGCTCAACCAATAGCAAGGAAAGGAAAAAAAATGATAGCTCGACTCTGGGCTCTGTAACAAACTCGACTTTAATGACGCAATTAAAATCGGCCCACAACTCGGTTTATATGCTGATGTCCACACAATTTGATGCTCCAGTTGATTTGATGTAATTCAAACCTTAGAGTTTCCAAATATTCTCATGTCTCCACGCCTTCAAACATAATGTGACCAAGGCTAATGTTGGCATTCGGCTAAATAGCTTGGCTAATATATTCGCCCTAAAAAAAAATTGAGATCCCCTTTTGAGCTTGTATAACTGATACGGTTCAGGAATACAATAATTCTAAGGTTGACCAAAACACAGATATTTCGACTTTGAAAAACCACTGTGGTGACATTCAACACTTCGTCTTTGAAACAATTTAGCTTGGCCCTAGCATTTGCGCTTTGAAACAGGGAATTCGGTCTTCCAAATTTAATAATACGACCTATTGTGAAAATACTCAGAATGCAGCTCGGCCTCGACCTCAGTCTCAACTTAGCTTAGTGTGGCGTCAATAAAATTTCCAAGCTTCTTTAGAAAACTTGGTCTTGAATACCTATGATAAAGCTTGATCTTTGAAATTTGACACGACCCATTTCGAATTCTTGCCCATTCACAAACACGCCCACGAATTCGACTCTCAACAAATGTGATGATGCAGCCCTTCACTCTTAGTTCTGCGACTACGATTGATCGGCCCCAAGGTCAGACCTTTGAGATTATGTGGTCGACTCTTCTCAATTTAACTCGATATACTGCTCATGCAATTGGACCTCCGCTACATGGAATTCTACGTAGGATTGTTGGCCGCCTTTGAGAGATTCCAGGTTCCGGATCAATTTTCATGTCAACTTTCGACTTGGTCGGTGTGGTCGTAACTACTATTCATTGGCAACAACCATGCGCTTGCCACGCTAGGTGACAAATCGAGCCTTCAGATCAACCCTTAAGACAATGCATCGGTTGCGTAATTTAAATTTGGCTTGGCCCTGGAAATGGATGCACTTGGCCACAAACATGATCCCACAAGTTCTCACAGGTTAATGAAGATTGGTCTTGGCTTCCATCCCATTCGCCTAGAAACTTGACCATTCTCTTCGCGCTACAGAGGAAGATATAAACACCATGCTCAATACTCAGTCTTGGCTGCTCGACTGCACAAGGAGTTTGTGAGGGCTCCACACAAAGCAAAATCGACCCTTTTGAAATAAAATTTGGCTCACGAATTCAAAATTTTTGATGGCCACTCTCAACAATTCCAACTCAGCCTTCTTCGAAACCATGCTCTCGGCCTTCCTTTTTTTTTTTAAACTTGATTTCAGAAAACATAGAGTTAGCTATGGCAATCACAATAATCTTAGACTTTGATAATATTCGACACCCAAATAATAATCCGCCACAACTAAAAAAAACCAAAATAGCTGCAACTAAAAATTGAAAACCCGTACGCTAAGCCAAGTTCGATCCTCTGATACCACTGTAATGTCCCAAGTGAAAAAAAATTGGAACAAACACTTCATATAAAATTACCATTCACTTAACAGAAGATTACCATGTAAAATTAAACAAATAGAGCATTGCAATCCCATAACACAATGTATAGGAAAATTCTCAGCTTTATTATATTAGATAAACTGGGGTTTACATGTTGATACAACCCATATAGCTGAGATAAACTGGCCTTAAGAATTTGCTCCCATGTTGTGCTAGCCCTCCACCAAAACTGAACTAAAATGCCACTGCTAAGCTCTCCTGTGAAGTTTTGATGAATCCACCAATGGGAGATGGGTATTCGCCCAATCACCCGAGGGTTTCCGTCTTGGGGCTATTGCTGAAGTAGAGAACCGGGTTTTCAAACCTCTCCACAAGAAGAAAATACAAATCCAAGATGTCTCCAAATGACCTTCTCCTCCTCTTTTATAGATCTGATGGATAGATCTCCAAACCTCTAGAAGCATCCTATTTTATTATTATTCTAGAATCTCTTCCATTGACTTTATCTTAAGTGACCTTTTAATTTAATTTTATTTTAGTTAAGTCACTTTTGGCCCATCATACTCTCTTCGACCATTGGAAGTCAAATGGAAAATCGCCCACCATACTCTCTTCAGCCACTGGAAGTCACTTCTCAGCATCCCATCTTGTAGATCTTCTCATTTTGGTTCCAACGAGCTATTACATTGAGGTGTTCCATTAATTAATCTCCCTGGAATGCCATCTCGAGCATAATTAATTAAGTTAGGCCCCATAATAATGCTAATTCTTGAAAGTTGTCGGAATGCGACAGAACAAAAGGTGTAGGAATTTCAAAAGCCAAACAATGTGGATGATGGAATATGCCAATCGGACGTCATCAAATCCCATAAAAACTCTTCAAAACGCCATTAGAACCCCTGATGACATAAACTTGCTTCACTGACCTGGCCATCTCCTTCGTTGGAAATCCACCCCGTCTGTACTACGGAGGAAAATATGAATGGGGACATTACAATAATTCTCATCCAAAAGGTGGAACACAAGCAATCAACGAGTAGTGTTGGGGATCCATGAAGTAATTTCTGCTATGGTGGAGGCCCATGGCTCTCAACGCTCACTCTACAAGTGCCCATGTGGCCCTTTGGAGGGCCAAGATCCTGTATAGGGAGACTAAGCCCCAAATGGAGACCCACCTGCAATCTTGCATAAGATCCAATGCGTCTTCTTGCCTTTCAATACAACAAATCATTAGAATAGTCAAGTAGAAAAACATAGAAATAATGGAATCAATGGGGCACTTCATGGTGGCATGCCCTTCCATAGTGGACTTTGGCGTGTACAAGTGTCTCCAAGCTCAATAAGGGGGTTAACCAAGGACCCTATTAAGTGGGTTCAACAGTTAAAGGGGGGTGACATGTGCATGGTACATCAATCAGGTGGTAGGTGGCAAGTGATATAATGATGGAGCGGATTGGGATCAAGGGTAGGATCCAGACGACGTGTCATGGGACAAGGGGCTACCTATAATGAGAGAAACCCATGCTTGGGTATATGAGTGTTTGAGGGAGCATATCATGGTACATGAGTTACTCCGACCTTTGTTTTTCCATCCTACTTCATATCCCTTTTGCCTTTAATTGATTTTTCTTCGTAACTGCTCGGTGCTCCAGGGGATGAGAGCAAGATGTGTAGGATGAAGCAGTGGATAACCCCTTTTAAGGTGGGGCATTTCATTGCCCACTAGGGGTTGGGACAATCATGGGTTCTTTAATGTGGAGGGGGCTCATCTAGGGCCCATAGGAACCAGGGTGATGGCCATATATAAGGGGTAGAGCTCATGTTTGGCTTTTGCCCACGTGCTAAATTTGTATGTCTCGACCATCTTTTGCATTTTGTGGTACATTTCCTGTTGAGAGTGGCCAAATTATGCTTTTTCTTTTCTTTTTAGTTGCATCCACCTCCGGGGCATCTGTAATGTTCCAAACTAGGAAAAATAGTGCTATGCAAAGCAAGCAAAAAAAAACACCATGAAATTGAAACATTCAATGGACACCCATAAAAAGTCCAGGAATAACTGACAACTGAGCCATTTTATTATAATTTGGGAGGAAAGTACAATAATGTGGAAGTGGTGCACCTGGGCTTGCCTCAATGGCAAGCTACAAGCACTAGGTGATGAATGCCAGAAAGCCCAACAATTGCAATAACCAGCTCCTCCAGAAAACTGTGCTGCTGCTCCAAAACTACACTGCTGCCTGACTTCACCCCCTGATTTGCCCACTCTAGATTGCCCAGAAAATTCTATAAAATTAAGAGCGCACTCCTTGCCAAAAACCCAGAAAAATCCAGAAAGGGTTTCCCTTGGTTCCAACCTTTAAATATTGACCCTGCACAGCTTGGCCTTTGTCCAAATACGAACTTTGTTGTTGTGACTGTTCTTGTCAATATTTGTACTCCCAACTCCATCAATCCCCTTCAAATGTCCCTCTAAATGATCTCTCAGCTCCCCAGCTTCAAAATCCCCGAGATAATTTTGCCCCAACGAATTCCACTCCAATGATTGCGCAGACGCTGTGCTGTTGTTACCATCCCTATTCTGCGCTGTTGTTACTCTCCTTGCTGCTGGAACTCAACCTCCTTGCTGTTACTCTGCCTCCTGCTGCTCCTTTCACTGCGACTGTAACTCGGTTCTGCATTGTTGCTACTCTCCCTGCTCTGTGCTGCTGCTACTCTCCCGGCTGCTGGAACTCAGCCTCCTTGCTATTACTTAGCCTCCTGCTGCTGTACTCGGCCCTCCTGCTTCTACTTTCCTGCTGCTGTAACTCGACCTCCTTGCTATTATTTACCCTTGTTGCTGTAACTCGACTTGTTGTTGTTGCAACTCGACTCACTGTTGCTGGTACGACTTGGAATGAAGTAGAACTCCCTCCTAGGGCTGGCACTAGAAGTCCATCGAAGCAAGGGTTGAGATCTCCGCTTGGAGACACTCATGTGCTAAACATCACAGTAGCTCGACTAAGTAGCTCGAGCAACTAAGATTGAGTTCACTATGTCAAAAGATGATGAAATGAGGAGAGTTGGCTTCCTTATATGGATTTCGTGGAGCACTTTGCCCTTCATTTTCCCTTCCATCGTGGGTCCCTCACTCAACCATCGATTTCCCCTCCATGCAAATAGAACTAGGGAATGCGTATTCTCCTAGTGTGGGTGGCCCCCGCCCCCACATATAACTTAACGACACAGAAATAACTTCTACTAAGTCTAGCTTCCTAATAAAATCGAATGGGCCCCATCACTTCCAAAATGGGCTTCAAAATGTAGAGATTAATCCTACTCCAAAATAAGTTAGGAAGGGACATTATAGTCCTCCCCTCCCAAATGTTGCTTGTCCCTAAGCAATTTCAGTGTTGGATGCTCAAGTATGTGCTCACCCTCCTAAGTAGCATCCTCATCTGGCAAGCTCCCCCAATGCACCAAAAATCGCTTGTCCTCGAGCAATGCTTGAACAAGCATCCTCTCTAACTGCTACTCCCCATTGTCACTGCAAAATGTGCCAGGGTGCCAGATGTGCCACTATATTGTCCCTGACCTCGGCATTGTCCTGATATGAAAGGATCCTTCAATACCCGGATCCAGGCCATCCTGTCCAACGTGAAGCTCCCCTCGCTCCGCTCACTATCCTGCTTGGTACAGGTACCAAAAGTCCCTTGCTTCATTAGTGACTCGCTAAAGCCCAATGGAGGATTTGTATGATCTCCCCCCTGTAGTAGTCGATGCATTCCTAAAGGTTATTGAGTTGTGAAGAGCTGTGATGTCCCTGTTCCCTGCTAGTCCTAGAGTGGTGCCACCATGCTGATGCTGCACTACTTTGACTATGTCATACTCCCCATCGTGTGCAGCCAGTATCCTTCTCTCCTAGAACTCGATGGTGGAATACTGAAAGAGGCAAGAAACATCCTGCTTAGGCATCTCCATGGCGCCAAGGCCTACCCATCCCAATCAAACTTTGAACTTGTGCAACAACAAAGAATGTCTGCTTTCTTATATGATGAAACCCTTTGTTAACCATGTGTCATCCCCAGAGCGAACTATATCACTCTTTGCCACGACTCTGCTCACCACGAGTGATCTATCGATCAACTAAATCCCTGCATCCCATAGCCAGACCTTCTGCGGCATAGCCCTCACAACTGATGGAATCCCTCTAGCCCTCATCTCTAGTCCCTGCATGCCACCCATATATAGGCTCCATACATCATGAACTAATCTGAGGCATGCTAAACTGTCCTGTGCTTGCTACTCTGTAGTAATGATGACCATTGGAAACCACATGTGCCAAGTAGCCACCCCTTGAATGCAACCAATAGATGGGTATTTGATACGCGCAATTGACTTAGTGTATGAGGATCCATCCTGCTCCTGCCAACCATCGCCACTTGTTCGACTACTCGCCCTCTGTAGAATGTGCCAATATAATGTCGAGAATCTGGATATATATTGGACAACTATCTCAGCTGTACACGGTATCCTCTGCTCATGCATGGTCTAGACATGCTCTGTGGAAAGAGTGACACATGTCCCCCTGTGACCAGCGCCCCAGGCATAAGATCAGTGATGAACGATATGCCATCCTTGTCGGTGATCACCTCATCCCTCGACCTGTGGTTGTCAGCATGCGCATCGACCTGATGCCCCCGCTGAGAAGCCTCTTCTCTATCGCACCAAATGTCATCCAAATATCTTGGGTGAGCTTCCCTTTGCATGTTGCTCATGCCCAGAGTGTCAAAGGACAACAACCAGATTGCCTGTTCTTGTAAGTGATGTAGAAGAGGGTCAGGCGTGTGAGTCCCCGCGAATACCATCAAGTATAGCTCATTTGTGTCCACCTCGATATTGGGTGAACTACACCCAAAGGTATGCTCGGTGTCTTCGTCCATGGGTGTCCCTGGAGACAATACTCCAAGACCTCGCTGTGCAACACCATACGCCCCTGCATACCACCGATCATCCTAGTACTCCTAGACATGCCACTATACATCGCGACCTACCCTTGTACACTGCTGGATACCCTTGGCTACAACTACGTCATCTTGTATCGTCTTACTCCCCGCCTGTGTCATTGCACCTGTCACTCCCTGCATGTACTCAATGCAATGTGAGGCACTCCCACTCCACAACGCAGTCTAACACACTACAACACACCACCATGCATCTCCATGCCCACCTGTAGACCACTACTCAACGCTAGATGCTCCCACACATCCCTGAATGTGATGGCCTAGAGCTATGTCTCTACGTGTCAGGCCACACCTGATCAGTATCATCACCTCCATCGTCGCATCATCATACCCTCCGGTGAATGGATCTTCACTCCACATCCTCCCTAAGGGATCCGAGAAGTGAGTCTCCCTATGTGTCAACAGTGATGCTACCCCTCTATTGCTTATCTGCGTCCCCTGTGCCCCACACAAAAGTGAAGAATCCCCAACTCCATACAAGGCGCCATTTGGTGGCCTGCTAATGCCACCTCCTTTGAAAAACTCCTGCCAAAGTATGCTGATCACCTAGTGGTCCTGTGTGCAAATGACATTCCACGAAAACCAAAAGAGTCTGTCCATAAACTGGTCGACTACTAGTGCTGACCGAGACTCCCCTAGCGAATGTGCACGCTCAATTGCTAGGCCAACTGTACCATCTTGGTTATAGTCAACCGACATACTTGGGAAATTATAGGTAGTCCCACCCAAAACCTAATGCTCGTCGATGTTGTCGGTATCCCCAGTGTTTGGAAGCTTCTGCTAAGCTACACTCGGGTCCACCACCATTTCCATAGCCCACTCCATAGGGTACCAAGTTCCAATTCAGAATCTCTCGCCATCCAACCCTAAGAGAGGGATCGAATGGACGAACTTCCGCACATTAACAACCCCAACATACAGGTGCTACACCTTGTGCAAATCAGGTCGTCTCATCTCGCTATCCTGGTCAACACATGAGATTTGACTAGGTAGCTCTGTCTCTCTATCCAATGGGCAAAGGTAACCTAGCAGTGCTGCCAACCCCATCTATGTATGCTCAAAGAGGGCTGCTCTCACGCCCCAACGTGCACTGCTGCTGCACCAGTAGGGAATCCAACCGCTCCCCAACGTGAGTCAATTTGGCTGTGGACTCGGCACAAACCACTCTCATGCCCTCCAACTCCTCATTCTGCTACAGAATAGCCTCACGCACTAATGCGACCTTCCTTTGTAATGCTAGAAGGTCTTAAATTGGTGTAATTGTCATGGGCATCTATCACCTGTAAACTTGGTCACAACTCCAAATACCTCAAAAACTGTTGGCATCTCGTCCATGGGTGGCACCCCTCAATAGATGGCTGTGTGTGTGTAGGTTCTATCCTCTCCACCATGGTGTCAACTGGGGCTATCAAAGAAGTTTCTAATAAAGGTGATTTCTGTGCCAAACCGGGTATATCAGTGTGCTCCTCACCATCCTATGGGTTCTCAGCATCATGCTCAACCTCGTCCTCAGGCTCCTGATACCTAAAGCTAGGTCTCCACTAGCAAAAGCGCCCCCTGTTCTCATCCTCTAATTGTCTTTGTCCTGCCTGCTCCCTTTCAAGAGATCTGGTGCCTTGATCTAGTCGACTTTCCCCACATGATGTAGATGGCTGCACCCCCACGGTCTGCACACCTCTAACGTCTCCGCTGTATGGGTGAGGATGGGTTTGGTCTATCACCCTCCTCAACTAGGCCAACCTCTTATTGTCCTAATGAATTCTACCCCAAAATTTTTGCAAACTGGTTTTCCCTTGAGCCATGGGTTTGTCTACGTCACTATGCACTCATATCGAAAGCTTCCATGATCTTCTGGTTAGTTTTCCCACAGCTGGGCCAAGATCATGCTTTGATACCACTGTAATGTTCCAAACTAGGAAAAATAGTGCTATGCAAAGCAAACAATTAAAACAACACCATAAAATTGAAACATTCAGTGTACACCCATAAAAAGTCCATGAATAACCAACAATTGAGCCATTTTATTATAATTTGGGAGGAAAGTACAATAATGTGGAAGTGGTGCCCCTGGGCTTGCCTCAATGGTAAGCTACAAGCACCAGCTGATGAATGTTAGAAAGCCCAACGATTGCAATAACTAGCTCCTCCAGAACAATGCGTTGCTGCTCCAAAACTACACTGTTTCTTGATTTCACCTCCTGATTTGCCCACTCTAAAGTGCCTAGAAAATTCTATAAAATTAGGAGCGCACTCCTTGCCAAAAACCCAGAAAAGCCCAGAAAGAGTTTCCCTTGGTTCCAACCTTAAAAAATTGACCCTTCACAACTTGGCCTTCCTCCAAATACGAATTTTGTTGTTGTGAATGTTCCTTTCAATATCTGCACTCCCAGGTCCAACAATCCCCTTCAAATGGCCCTCCAAATGATCTCCCAGCTCCCTAGCTCCGAAATCCCTGGGATAATGTTACCCCAACGAATTTCACTCCAATGACTGCGCAGCCGCTGTGTTGTTGTTACTCTCCCTATTCTGTGCTGTTGCTACTTTCCTTGCTACTGGAACTCAACCTCCTTGTTGTTACTCGGCGTCCTGCTGCTCCTTTCACTGCGACTGTAACTCGGTTCTGTGTTGTTGTTACTCTCCCTCCTTTGCGCTGCTGCTACTCCCCCAGCTGTTGGAACTCAACCTCCTTGCTGTTACTCAGCCTCCTACTGCTGTACTCGGCCCTCCTTCTGCTCCTTTCCCTGCGGCTGTAACTTGACCTCTTTGCTGTTACTTCCCCTTGGTGCTGTAACTCGACTTGCTGCTGATGCAACTCGACTCACTATTGCTGGTAAGACTTGGAACAAAGTAGAACTCCCTCCTAGGGATGGCACTCGAAGTCCACCGAAGTAAGGGTTGAGATCTCCACTTGGAGACACTCATGTGCTAAACAGTACAGTAACCCGGCTAAACAGCTCAAGCAACTAAGATTGAGTTCAATATGTCAAAAGATGATGAAATGAGGAGAGCTGCCTTCCTTATATAGATTTCGTGGAGCACTTTTCCCTCCATTTTCCCTCCATCGTGGGTCCTTCAGTCAACCATCGATTTCCCCTCTATGCAAATAGAACTAGGGAATGCGTATTCTCCTAGTGTGGTTGACCCCCACGTATAACTTAACCACACCGAAATAACTTCTACTAAGTCTAACTTCGTAATAAAATCGAATGGGCCCCATCACCTCCAAAATTGGCCTCAAAATGTAGAGATTAACGTTGTTCCAAAATAATTTAGGAAGGGACATTACAACATTGTTCCAGGCCCGACCCAAGGTGTGGACAAGGGGAGGGGGAGGCTAACCCTGTGTGGACCCAGTAGACACATGTGGACCTGGATGGGAAAATAGATGAATGGGGCTAAAATGAGTGGAAGAGAGTGATGTATATGATGTCGGGAAGCGGAACCACGCAACCAAAATCAGGTTTTCCCTTGTAGTGGCAACCTTAAAGCTAATGGCCAGTAAAAGAGATCCCACGAGACTAGGATACAAGGCTAACTGTGAAATTTTATCTATTGCAGCTACTGGAAATTATTCTTCTATCTCAAAAATTAATTATGTAGTTTATTTGCTACGACAAATAACGAATAAAATCACAACTGTGATTTTCACCATAAAAATACTGTGGAAAATAAAATACTAGAAACTGAGAAATTCTAGCACACACAATAAATTGGACACAGTTATTTTTGGACCAATGTTCTCGGAAAAACCCAACTTGGGAAAACCGGTGCAACAGATGAGGGTTTTATTATTAATATTCGGCAGCAAATATGAGTATAATAATTTAGATGCCCAACTGGTAATCTAATCTGAAGAAAATACTGGAAATTTTTTTGTGAGAATTTTCTCTCACCCCATAGCTATTTTCCGAAAGAGCTCCCCCAGCGTTTGCGTTCAGCTGCCTGTGTCACCCTCTACGCAGAGGCTACGCTGGCCCTTTGAAGATTTCGAATCTTTCGGGAACTAGAAACTTCTTCCTAGAATGCTACTACTCTCCTCTTCTACTTGCTACTCACCCTTTGGCTCTATCTTCTTTGCTGAGCTGCTGCTACTGAGAAAATCGAACTGCTTGGGCAACTGAGTATTTGCATTGGATGGTTTCTCCATCACCACATCGACTTCCTTTTATAATCCACTGTTGGAACACCAACGACCAAGATTAAAACTTAATCAATGGCTAAGATCATTTCTGGATTGATCCGTGTGAGTTTCTAGATGATTTTCACCTTATCTCAATTAATATTGATTAATTAACCATATTCCCTAAGTTTAGACTTAGGAAATATTTAAAAATCGGCTAATAATCTAATTGAGACACTTCTAGGCGGAATTTCCAGAAATGATTTATGGGTTTTGGAGATCTCATGTATTTTAGCCTCTCTACAAAATGTCGTGGCTAAAACACATTTGATGTTACAAAAACTAATACTCCCCCTTAGCGAGGAATGTGTTCTAGTGCTACTGTACATCCTGTGGCAACACCCTGTTTCTGCCTCATCTTCTGTCACGCTGCTGATGTCTGACCATACTGCCCACCAACCATTGCTCAACTCTGATATACGCTGCATATGTGCTGTTGCTGACCCTGCCATACTGCAGCCAACATTGCATCTGCACTGCAACTCCCTCTCATCTGTTGCTGCTGCAACTGCAACATCTGCAACAACGAAAATGGCCTGCCCCTACTATTGAAACGGGTTTTCCACCATACCCATCTGTTCTCTGAAATAGACAAACTTAGCTCTCCCTAGAGCTTTCGTGAGTATATCTGCAACTTTCTCTTCTGTGGGAACATACTATAACTGGACTGCCCCTCGTTGTACACAATCATTGATCAAGTGACACCGAATATCGATGTGCTTCACCCAATAGTCTTAGAGAGCCTTATGCAACCCTGATTATCACAATAGACACTAGTAGCCTCCATCCTCTGTCTAAACAAGCTTATTAGCAGCTTTCAAAGTCATATAGCTTTGCACGTAGCTGTGCTGCCTGCCATATACTGTGCTTCTGCAGAGCTTAGTGCTATTGACTTCTGCTTTCTGCTACACCAAGTAACCATCCCTGATCCAACAATGAAGCAGTACCTGGAGGTAGTTTTTTTGTCCACTGAACTGCCTGCCCAATCTACATTTGTGTACCCACAAAGTCTGACGTCATCCTCTCGAGTATATCTTAACCCATACTCGATTATGCCACACATGTACCCCACAATATGCCTCACTGTTGCCCAATGTACCGTTTTTGGTTCCACCATGAATTGATTAAGGGTTTTGAATGCGAAACAAATATCTGGCCTAGTGTTGACTAGATACATGAGAGACCCAGTGAGTTGTCTATACAAGGTGGGGTCGACATCCTTGTCATCTGATGCGTCTAGCTTCTTCCAGTTGGTAATCATGGGTGTAGACATGGGTTTGCAATCCTGCATTCTGAAGCTCTACAAAATATATGTAGCGTATCTTCCTTGTCTAAAGAAGATCTCCCCATCCTTCTGCCAGACTTCCAATCCTAGGAAATAGTGCATCAACCCCAAATCCCTCGTGTCAAATTCTGTTGTCAGGTTCCTCTTGCAATCCTGTATGAGCCCAGATGATCTTGGCAAGAATATATCATCCACATACAAAACTAGAATGAGGGGCTCATCTTCTACCATCAAATAGTAAAGGTTGGGATCTGCGTCGCTCTTGACGAACCCCATCTGCTGTAAGCAGTGTTTTTAAAACCGGAACCGGTGACCGGACCGGTCCACCTAATGAACCGGTTTACCGACCGGAACCGGTCTAACCGGGACTGGTTTGGTCTAAACGAACCGGTTTTAGAAAAATACATTAAATAATTATTTTTTAATGAAAAAAACTATTTTTAAGATTTAAAACCATGATTCCAAGCCAATAGAGACAAAATATGCAAAGATTGCTCATTGATATACCATGTAAAGCCTTAAAGGTGAATATATCAAAATGGCACCGAGTGCAATACATATCATCGACAAAATACATAAGCAATGAGGCTCTAAATGGCCACTAGAGTGCAAAAATAAAGCCTACAAACTATGGGGCCAGTGGCCTACTACAAGACTTCAGTCTAGACTCTACATATATGATAATAGTAATTACTAATACTATAATAGTGATCAACATTATCACTTGAAGTTGAAACTTCTCATGAGTCTCAGTCATCATGATCAAACTCAGTTGGTTGAGTCTCGACTCCCAAACTGTGTAGCCACAAACTTCTCTATTGGTTCAGTGACTTGAGTCTCAAACTTCTGAAGGTATTCTGCCCTAATATGCCCTATTATTTCATTTGGTGCTCCACATGGCTTTACATGGCCTCCTATCCCAGCCAAGTGTTGCTTGAACCTGTTAATACCCCCTCCTTGAATGGATTTTTGGCAATATTTGCAGATCATTTTGCCATCAATCATATCACAATGAGCCCATGCAGTATCTTCGGCTTTTGGAGGCATGATGACTCCCTGGATGGTAGATCATAGAAGTGAGAAGTTTATAACACAAAAAAAAAATTCATGGACAGCAGACTCAAATGAGGAATTATCAAGTGCAAATCCTTACCTGGAAATGCAAACTAGCTCCCTTAGTCTCCTCTTGAAGATGGCAACTCCACTGACAGCTACACACTTTCTCCAAAATAGCTCCAACTCCAACTCCAAGATGACTACTTCAGCATAAACTCCACACTCTCCAAGCTCACAAACAAACTCACAAACATTCACAAACACTCCAAATCAGTTGTGTGAGACAAATGAGAGTGAGAGGGGTCTCTTATAGCTTGGAGAGGGCCTTTTTGGAGGGAAAATGCCTTTCCCTCCCCCCCAAAACCCCTAAACCACAAACTGCCTGCGCTTTTTCATAAGTTACGGTGGGCTTGCCATAAACCGGCCGGTTTAGGACGGAACCGGCCGGTTTGCTACAAACCGGCCGGTTCCGTCCTAAACCGGCCGGTTTATGGCCGGTTAGGGCTAAATTTCGGTCACAAGGCAGGGTTAACCGGGTTTTTAGGCCGGTTCCGACCGGCAGGCCAGCTAACCGGCCGGTTGGACCGGTAACCGGTTTTTGTGAGCGGTTTTAAAAACTATGGCTGTAAGTAGGCGTCAATTCTACCATAACATGCTCTAGGAGCCTGCTTGAGCCTATATAGAGATTTCTTCAATTTGCACACATGCGTGCGCTTATCCTGAGTCTTAAGCCCTCTGGCTGTTCTATGTACACTTCCTCCTCTATCACTCCGTTCAAGAAGGTTGTCTTGATGTCCATTTGGTGAATCTGCTATCCCATCTAAGTTGCTAGAGATATAATTGACTAGATACAAGTGTATTTGGCAACTGGGGCAAAGGTTTCCTCATAATCAATCCCTTCCTTTTGTGCATACTAGTGTTTTAAAAATTCGCTAGTTTGAATTGGTAACCGGTCAAACCGGCAGAAAAACCCGGTTTGACCCCTCCCTTCGCCAAAAAATTAGAAAAAGCAGTCCTAATTGGCCAATTTAGGTTGGAATCGACCGGTTTATGGTCAAATCGACCGGTTCCATCATAAACCGGTCGGTTTATTGCCAGGGCAACCGTAAACCCCACATAATGCATTTTTTTGAGTTTTGAAGTTGTTTTGAGGGAAATATGGGGTTGTTTTCCTCCAAATATAGTCCCTCCAAGAAAAACATGCCTACCCTCTCATTTTCCTAACACATCTCAACCCTAGCAATGTTGGCAATTATGGTAATGTTAAATTCTTAAAGTAAAAGTGACATTTCCTTTAATTGTCATTTTCATCATTTTACTTAAATTTTTAACATTACCATGAAATGAGTCAGGATGTTTGAGAGTGGTTTCGACCTCATTGGATTTCATATGGAGAAACTAGAATTTTAGATTTTACTCAAAATTCAATAGACTTAATGGCTTTCAGGGTTTCATAGTTTGGGGGTTTCCAATGTTTCCATTAGATTCTGTCATGCGTGAGGGTATGAGATTGGCATTTGATCAAGAGCATGAAGCCCTTTAAGAACTTTGATGTTGGTGGCATTGATTGTTGAACTTTGTTGATATTGGTGGTATTGATTGTTGAACTCCTCTACCATGTCCTTAACAAGAATGCATTGTTCACTCAAAGGAAAGCAACTGGTTAGGCATGCTAATCTTTTTCTATCACATTATAAGGTTGAGGAGATGAACCCTTCACTCAAACCAAAATCATTGGTTAGGCATGTTAAACCTCTTCAATTTCTATCATGTTATAAGGTTGAGCAATACAAGTCTAAAGACTTTGAGCTAGATGATGTTTATGTATCTCTTGTTGATGATGTTTATGTATTTCAAGTAGCGTTGAATCAATGACGAGTTTCATGAGTGACCATGTTGATCAATGATTTGTAGTTTTGATGTGTATTTCTGTTACTACTACTAAAGTTGTAGAGGAGTTTTAGGAGTCCTCAAACTCTGAGCCATATTATTTATGTAGCTCATGTTGATGATCTCTTGTCTAGTAGTGGCGATGAGTTTGATCATGATGAGGAGTGATCATGTTGTTGATCACTGATATGTAGACTTGTAGTAGGTCAGTGACCCCATAGCTTAGAGCATTGTTTTCGGACTCTACAGGCCATTTAGAGCCTCATTGATTATTTATTTTGTTGCGGATATGTATTGCACTCAATGCCATTTTGATATATTCACCTTTACATGGTATATAGATGAGAAAACCTTGCATATTTTGTTTCTATTGGCTTGGAATCATGGTTTTAAATCTTAAAAATAGTTTTTTTTCATTAAAAATTAATTATTTAATGTATTTTTTAAAAACTGGTTCGTTTAGACCTCACCAGTCCCGGTTCGAAACCTGGTTCATTAGGTGGACCGGTCCGGTCACCAGTTTCGGTTTTTAAAACATTGGTGCATACCCCTTTTCCACAAACCTAGCCTTGTACTTTTCCACACTTTTGTCTACTGCATATTTGATATTATAGATCCACCTTGAACTTACAACTAATTTGTCTTCTGGTCTTGGCACTACCTCCCAAACATCATTCGGCATGATAGAGCTATACTGTTCTACCATGACATCTATCCACACCTGATGCTATGTGGCCTCCTGAAAGCTGGAAGGTTCTGCTACTTGAGCTACCAATGCTTGGTACTTGTCAGGTTGTTTGTGTTGTCTCTTGCTTGTCCTAGGAGTTCTAATAAACTCCTTTGCATCTCTTAATGTCCGACGAACCTCTTTGCTGGCTCGACCACTAGTCGTGGGAGGTTGTGCCAACTCCTCCTCATCTTGTCTTTGCTGTTCCATTTGCTGAGAACTCCCCATATTTCCTGCACTTGAGGAAATATTGGTACTGGTCACAGTACTTGACCCTTGTGACTGTCCTCCTACTTGTCCCAATGGTTGCCCCTGTGGCTGCTCCTGCTGTTGGACTAAAGGAACTTCTACTGACTGATTCTGATCACCTGCAAACATCTCACGAGGCCTCTTGAAAGCTTGGTTCTCCATGAACTTCACGTCTTGCCTTACTACTATTTTCCTATTGCTAGGAATGTAGATTCTGAATGCCTTTGAGGTTTTGTTGTACCCAAAGAAAAACCCCTTCTCTGCAGTCTATTATAATTTGGTCCTTTTATCATCTGGCACGTGACAATAAGCAACGTTGCAAAAAATTCCGAGGTGGCTGACTTCGGGCTTCTTCCCTATGAAGACTCCTTCTGGCCTTTTCTTCCCCAATGCTCTATGAGGAGTCCTGTTCTGAATATACACTGTCGTGTTATATGCTTCTGCCCACATAAATCTGGGTAGATCTTGGTCATACAACATAGCTTTTGCAACTCCAAGAATGGTTTTGTTTTTTCGCTCCGCTACACCATTTTGCTGTGGATAATATGGAACAGTGCATTCTCTCTTGATGCCTTCTTTCACACAGAAATTTGTGAAGTCTTTATCAATATAGTCTCTGCCATTATCTGGCCGAAGCACCTTGATCTTTTTCCTTGTTGCATTTTCCACGAGAGCTTTAAACTCTCTGAAATGATCAAAGACCTCACCCTTGTTCTTCAAGGAGTAGATCTACGTTTTCTTAGAATGATCATCAATTAAAGTGACGAAATATTTGACACCACTGAGAGCTCTAGTGGACATCGGGCCACAAATAACTGTGTGTATAAGTCCTCACACGTCATCAACTCTGCTGCCACTTCTTGGAAACATCATCATGTTCAGTTCCAAGTTCAGGAACGCCTGTTATGAGTTCTTTGAGCATCCCGAGTGCTCCATGGTGTAGATGATCGATTCTCCTGTGCCATAATTCATTCAGCTCCTTCCAACTGCCACCGTTATTGCCTATTAGTGCCATTGGAGAATCGATTTGTAACCTATGCAACTTGTTACTTCGAATTCCAATCTGTCTTACCTTTTCCCAGCTCGGGTATTTGACATACACTTTCTTCCCCACGAAATGAATATCATACCCCTTAACTTGTAATTGGGATACTGAGATTAGGTTCAACCCAATCCTGGCACATGCAATACATCTGAAGTGCTGGTGCTTGCTCCTGACTCCCCCTGAAAATCTATGGTACCTCTCCCTACTAGAGTACATTTTGTTTGTTTCCCATAGTAATTTGGAAATCCATCTGCTCCTCTTTGTAGCTAGAGAAATATTCCCTAACTCTTGTCATGTGAGCTGATGCTCCACTGTTTATATACCAGACTCCCTGTGAAGCTGACCTTGCTAAGCAAGCAAATTCGTCTTCCAATCTGGAAGACAAATAAGAAGTCTCCTGAATGTTACTTCTGTCTATGACTATACTTGAACAAATTTAGTGTGTTATTCTTCTTTTCCTCCCGATGTGGATTCTGCTCTACAGGCTGCAGCAAAGACTCTCTGCGTCCAACCAAGATTCTGCTCAGTGAAAAATCTGAGCTACAACTGGTCCCTTTGACCGCTGGAGTCACTAATCTAGGCAATTCGATTTTCTTGCCTCCTTTCAACTGAAAAACCGAACTATTGCCCTAACAACTCGAATTGCCTGTTCTGGGCTCTGCACAGTTTCTTTGGAAATTTCGATCTGCTGCTCCCTTTGAACAACGGAATTCCTTTTTATGCTATTGAGGTCCTCGTCTGATCAATTATGCTTTGATATCATGTGAAATTTTATCTATTGTAGCTACTGGAAACTATTCTTCTAACTCAAAAATTAATTATGCAGTTTATTTGCTACGAAAAATAACGAATAAAATCACTGCTGCAATTTTCACCATAAAAATACTGTGGAAAATAAAATACCAAAAACTGAGAAATTCTAGCACACACAAAAAATGTTGTGAGAATTTTCTCTCACCCCATAGCTATTTTCAGCCTCCGAAATGGCTTCCCTATCCTTTGCGCAAAGTTGCTTGCGTCACCCTCTGCGTAGAGCCTACGTTGGCCCTCTCAAGATTTCGGCCTTCCTTCCTTCGACTTTTCTGGGAACTGAAAACTTCTTCTTGGAATGTTACTGCTTTCTTCTTCCACCTGCTACTCACCCTCTCGCTCTATCTTCTCTTCTGAGCTGTTGCTACTAAGAAAATCGAATTGCCTGGGCAACTGAGTATCTGCACTGGAAGATTTTTCGATCACCACATCGACTTCTTTTTATAATCCACTGTTGGAGAACCAATGACCAAGATCAACACTAAATCAATGGCTAGGATCATTTGTGAATCGATCTGTTTGAGTTTCTAGATGATTCTCACCTTATCTCAATTAACACTGATTAATTAACCATATTCCCTAAGTTTAGACTTAAGAAATATTTAAAAATTGGCTAATAATCTAATTGAGACACTTCTAGGTGGAATTTCCAGAAACGATTTCTGGGTTTTGGAGATCTCATGTATTCTAGCCTCTCCGCAAAATTTTGTGGCTAGAACACATCCAATGATACAAAGACTAACACTAACCATGAAATCGGCTCGTGGAGACAAAAGTACAAACCTAGCCCACTCTTTCCGCCGAATCCTTTCACCATGCCCAAAAGTGCCCATGAAAAGTAAGGAAAATTACTCAACTATACCAATGAAAAACCATACCTTCGGGGTTAGGAGGTCCACCTTCAAACATACAATCATAACAAGTGGATGAGGGAACACATGGCTTGGCTCAGGTGGCGGAGACAATGGCACATCGAGCTATCTAGTGGTTGCTTGCTGAGGACCATCTAGGAGAAATTTTTTCTCCTATATACACTACCCATTGGTGGTGGGTAACATCTGACTCCAACTGGGACATGAGCTCTCAGAGAGGTGTGCAAAGCTACTTGAACGGGAGGTCATGAGAACCCTAACAATCTCTTGGTACCGCCAACATGTTACCTGCACATATCAAAGCCCAAGCACATGAGGCAACATGTTTTTGTAGTGTCTTATGATCACCCATGCTTGGTATTAGGCCACTAAAAATTCACTAGTAAATAGAATTTAAATAAAATTTCAAATGCACTCTTAATCTAAATGCATCTAATCTAGCATGATAATATCATATGATGTTAGTTCTAATGGAGAAAATGAGCATGCAATGCATCCTACCCTAACATGCATGTTGCATCGCCGAAATACTAAGTGTAATCATAGAACCAATGTAACAAACATATCATCCAGTCAATATGAAAATAGATGCCCTGTTGCTCACTCATGCAATAGATCCAAAGGCAGGGGTAGGAATTATAACATGGAAGGTCACAATGGTGGGAGGCGGGAAAATGAATTGACCACACATGGAGTATCATGGGGGAAGATGGAGCCAAGTGACGCAATATTTTCCACAAGATCTTCTCTTCCAACCAAAAGATAGAGATACCAATAATTAAACTCATAAACCTCCGATGGATAACAACCTTAGGCATATCTTCCCCATTATGGTCCCCATCATTAATGTCATGCTTTATGACCACCATAGGGTCATGAAAGGGAGATTGATGACAAGGGGAGACACAACAAACAGGTTGCTCATGATGATCATCTTCACAATCCTGAGGGTATAAGGGGGAAAGAGGGATATATCTAATGGATATATCTTCCTTAGCATCATGCCTAGGAGAGGAAAATGGATCATCAATGATTGTGATAATGTGAGAATGGCCAAGGGGAGGGCTCATGGGTAATGTGGCTATGCTATTGGAATCCCGGAGAATATCAAAATTAGCACAGCGGAAAACAATATAAATTCACACATACACAACAGAAAACATGAGACAACATTTAACGTGGTTCACCCAACCAATCTGGGCTACGTCCACCAAACAGAGGTATCGGCTTTTCAATTATTCAACAAGAGATTACAACAGCAGATTTGCACATCTGCACTTCCTCTTCTTCACACCTCACATATATATTTTCCTCTACAGGCTTACAATTTATAGATTTATAGATGTAGAGAAGAAACTGAATAATAAATTCTATCACAACAAAATAGGATAGAATATCTCCTCATCAGGATTTGATGCAATCAGTTTAGGAACAAATCTTATTGTTGGCATTATCCATGAGATTTTATCCAAATTAATATATACAAAATCTCAACAATCTCCACCTTGACAACAATTAGCTTGATACTTCGTCCCTGTTTATTCTTTTCATTTTCTTTGCAAGCCAAAAGAAGCCAGATACCATCGTAGCTTCTCTAATAAAACTGGTTTCGTGAACATGTCTGCACAATTTTCCTTTGTATGCACTTTTTCAAGAAAGACTCCCCGTTCAGTGATAACTTGTCTTACAAAATGGTACTTTATAGGTATATGCTTTGATTTACTATGATAGGCTGGATTTTTAGCCAAGTGAATTGCACTTTGACTATCACAAAATAACTGAAGGTTGTCTTGTAACCTACCAAACAAACCTTTCAACCAAACCGCTACTTTGCAAGCATGTGAAACAACGATGTATTCTGCTTCTGTAGTGGATAAAGCAACAATGTTTTGTAGCTCTGACATCCAGCTAATAGCTCCACCTGCAAGAGTAAAGACATATCCTAACGTTGACCTTCTCTTATCCAAATCACCTACAAAATAGGAATCAACATATCCGCAAACAAATTCACTACTTCTGTTATAAGTGATACAATAATCACTTGTGCCTCTCAGATACCGAAGCACCCATTTCACTGCTGACCAGTGTTCTTTCCCTAGTTTTGCGGCAAATCGAGACATTTGAAGGACTGTTGGAAGAGACAAAAAACATCCAAAGATGACTCTTCAACAGAAAATAAAGAAGCAAACACGACAGATACAGGTTCAGCATCCGGTTCAGGTATAAGTGATGAAGTTTTATCAGTTAATTTGTTAAATCATGATCAACATTGGTTGTTAGATTCTAGTGCGTCCAATCACATGTGCATTCATAAAGAGTGGTTTAAAACTTATAAATCAATCAATGATGGAGTAGTTTACATGGGAAATGATGTCTCATGTAATGTTGTGGGAATTGGAAGCATCCAAATTAAAATGTTTGATGGGACAATTAAAATCTTAACTGATGTAAGACATGTGCCTGAACTCAGAAAAATTCTTATTTCTCTAGGAGTGCTAGACACAAATGGATATAAAACTTTTATTCAAGGTGGAGTAATGAAAATTTATAAAGGAATCCTACTAGTGATGAAAGCAAAGAAGGTTGGAAATCTTTTTCAGTTAGAAGGAAGAACAGAGACAGATCATGCTTCAATTGTATTTGAAAACGACAGTGATTCTATTCGACTATGGCATCAACGGTTGGGCCATATGAGCGAAAGAGGATTAAAATTTTTATTTGATCGTAAGTTACTTCCTAGTTTAAAGTCTTTTAAGTTAGATTTCTGCAAACATTGTATATATGGGAAACAAAGCAAGCAGAAATTTAAAACTAGAAAACATACTAGTAAGGGAATCCTTGATTATATCCATTCTGATATTTGAGGTCCTTCTCCTACAACCTCATATGGAGGATCATCATATTTTGTATCTTTTATAGTTGATTTCTCTAGGAAAGTATGGGTCTACATGTTGAAAAGAAAGTTTGATGTATTCACAGTTTTCAAGCAATTAGAGCATTAGTAGAAAATATCCAAATGAGCTCCTTTTTAAAGAATCTGCAAACACAAACAGGCACACGTATGAAATAGCATCTGAAAAGCCAATATAATAAACCATATTTATCATGATGATCAAGGAATTCATGAAATAAACCATAGAAGACAATTTATTGAGAAAAATGAATCTGATTGTATTAACTTTAATCAAAGAAGAACTTTACAACCTTGGTGCCTTGATGCTGTACAAGCTCCTCCTAGGGTCCAGCAAGAATCTCCTCTACTTTGACAAGTTTCACTCTCTTCCCAAAGAAGCCAAAAGGTATGTAATCTCTCCTCTCAAGCTTAACTAGAAGTCTCAATTCCAATAGCATTTACCCTAAAAAATGTTCAGCTTTCAACCTCCCTAGCAACCAACTCAATGCCTTAATTTATAGTGCAGAGGAGGGAAGTTACTAGGTCCACCTTCAAAGGGATAGAGCCCTCCTTCAAAGGGATAAGCTCCTCTCATCAAGGGGTTAGCTCCTTTAGTTATGGGATGCATGAACCGCCTAGGAGCGAACTAGCCACGTCAAGATTCCTTCTAGAAGCGTCCAGAATTAACCCAAAGTGAGTTTTTAAGAATAAACTCGCGCCTTTTTGACTTTCACAGGGGTCTGCACCCACTCCTTTAGGGACAGAGCGGGCAGGTCTACAGGTAACATGACCAAGGGGCGCGGGACCGTAGGTAATGGTAAGAGAAAGTGCGGAACCAGAGTTTTATTGATTTTCAAAGACTTTCTCTCATTTTTAAGGATTGACATGAAGAGTTGAGGTTTGAGACTTGCAAAGGAGGACAGTATGAGTGGTGATAGACTCACACTGACTGCAGAAAGTCATGGTGACAGTATTTTGTGTAACAGATTGCCCCCTAAAGTGCGAAGTCTGTAGTAGATGAGGATTTCGTTTATCATCTAAGAAGAGTGAAGTACTTTATCATTTCGAGGATCATCTTGTGGAGAGCCTGGTTGGAACCTGTAAAAACATTCAATACAAAATATATATATATGAGATCATATCATTACTGAGGTAGGCATTCCCATACTCAGATCAAAACTAACTAGAAAACTAACTAAACTGCTCTGATATATGAATGATCTTGCAATACATCACAAGTATGGACATAGTATGGGCGCAATCATCTGTTTACGAATAGTCCACTGTATAATGAATACAAAATTCCTCGCAGCCTGGATGGTGGAAACTAGATCCAGGGTCTTGATTTCTACTTCCCGAAATAGTACGATTCTATCCATGTGAATGAATGTGTCGAAGTCGAACATGGTAGAAAGCACTTGATTACCAGTCAATGATGTAAACTGTTAACAAGTGTGAGAGAAACCACCAGTAATGTCAATGGCTCTCAAAGTACTCAGTACAATTCATGAAATGTGAATAGATGTGTTGATGTCGAACATGGCACGAAATCCTTTGATCGAAGGTCAATGATGCAACCTATCGTCGAAGGCGGAAAACCTGCCATTGAGGCATGCAAATTCCAAGGTACTGATGATTTCTAGATCATCTTTCTAGATAATGAGCTGAAGTCGATAGAAAGCGATCCGTCGTAGGCAAGCCCACAACACGAAATCATAGATCAAGTTTGAAGAAATATAGTTGCAAGGACTGACTCAGGGATGGTCAAGATGGATGACAGATATTTCGCAGGTGAATGGTTTATTTGCACTGACCTCTTGAACACATAATGACACTACAGATGGTTTGGTGACAATTGACCCAAAGCTAATATCCAGAAACGGGTTGAAGACTTTCAATATGGTTTGATCAACTGTTAGGCAAAGGATTTCCCAACCCAGGTGAATAAAAAGTGTCGTGTTCAAGAGTGGTTAAATGTTTTTCTGAGACATAAAGTATGAAAAACAGGTTCATTTTCCTCTCTTATCCCCCACCATTTCTGGCAAGTACCTCTTTATTTTTAACAAGCTTGAGAAGGATAACATTTGCTTGATTATAAGCTCATCTTTCGGATGAGTCCAACTTAGTTTAAATTCGAACCCTGAGAAGGAGTGGTTCGTTCCTGTTTGTAATTGAATAGGTCCTTTACTGTTAAATTTTAACGAGTCCAGTATAGGAGAAACTCAGCGTTTTTCAATTTTAGGGAGTCTGAAAAAACTTAAGAAAACTCTATGGTTGTCATTTTTCGTAAATTTGTGTCTCTCAATTCTGAAAAAGTATAAAATAATACTTGAGAGAACCGCTTGACCATTACGTTCAAGGAGTACTTTTCATAATTAGTGTCTCTGATCCGAAAAAGTAAAAAAGCAATCAATGACACGTCGTTTTATAACCAATATCGAATTTGAAACGACAAAAATCCGGCAATCTTTTCGTGTTTTTACGGTCAGAAAAGGGCTGTAAGTGGACCGTCTTTTTAATTCCGTTTTAACAAGCTTAAAAAGAAAAGCTCGACAATCTTTTTATATTTTAGGAGTCAGAAAAGAGCTTAAAGGTGACTCTAATGTTTTTTGTCAAAAATGATCAATTTTGCCTGAAAAATCCGTTATCCTGCACAAAAACTCAAACATTACTCATACCTATTTAAAATAAATAAAAATGCTTCAAAAGTTACCTCTTTAAAGTGAAAAATAAACAAATTAAAAATTCATTTATTCAAAAAAGCTTATAAAAAGGGCTTTTGTAAATTCATTTTTACCGTTTGACTTCAGAGTGAGAAAAGAGAGCTTTTGGTAAGAAACTTCCCGTGAAGATTGCGGAAAATCCGTCCGTTGGAATTGAACACCGTCACCTCCAGGTAATCCACATCATCTTACTCTTGCATTTCATCTGTTTGAAATTTGTTTTTAGGGTTTTATTTTGATTTTTAGGAAATATTTAGGTTAAAAGACCGCGCGCGGGGGTCCGCAGGCGCAGCATGCGAAACCTGCGGACCCCGACTTTTTCGCATGCAGAAAAAAGTCAGGGGCCTGCACCTGCTATATAGCTAGAGTGCGGACCTACGCATTGTCTCTAACATAGAGGGTGCGGTCCCCGCAGCATAGGTTTTCAAACTTAAATTTTTCAAATTCCGCCCAAAAACTTTGATTTAAAATATTCTAATCCGCCTTTTTATTGAATGTAGGGTATACATCATGCTTGACTGGCGGGAATGGGAGCACGAGGATGTGGACCTCGCCGCGATTAATCATCAACCTTCGATTGATGCATTGAAGGCATGCGGTTTATTCAAATTCTGGGCCATACCTGGCATGAGGGCCCAGGTGGACTTTTTGCAGTGGCTGGTAGACAGGTGGAATGTACAGGACCAGTGTTTCTTTATTGGTGGCCACCAGCTCGAAATGGAGTCGGAAGACATTTACTTTTTGACTGGTTTGCCTAAGAGAGGTGAACAATTGACTCTATTCGGGGCTAGGCCAGGTGGCCAGTCTGTCGATAGCCTCCAGCTAGAGTTTTGTAACGACCAAACCAAGGACAAAGGGATTGATATCAAAACCATCTCCCGTCCTGAACTCAAAGTGATTGCATTTACTGTCACCAGACTCTGTGGAAGCGCAACACTACATATGGCCACTGGATCCCAAATGCGGATGGCAGTAGACTGCTTTCGGGGCACCATCTTCAACTGGTGCGAAGCTGTGTTGGCTAATGTAAAAGGCCAACTGACTAGAGCAAAGAACGGACAACTGAAAAACTTTGGATATGGTTTCTTAGTTGTGAGCTTTGGTCTAGAGAGGGTCCCAATGTTGGTCCCACAACATCTTTCCGTTGGAGCTGGACTTCCCCGAGAGCCCAAACTGATGCGTTGGGTTGCAGTTATGGCCCGTCATCCTGAGGAGGGTTCAGAAGTTGTTCGATTTCCTCCTGAGTATTTTCATTGGTTGGAGAACCAAATTTTTGCTATTCAGGATTTTCCTTATGCTGGGATGGATTATCGTGGTGACCCAGACATGGCTCTTCCACCAGGAGAGCAATGGGATGACTCAGGTAAAATCATTTTCAACATTTTCTAATTTATTTTTTTTTTGTTTTTAAATCGTCCCAAAATTGATAGTAAAAAGTTTCAAATGCAAATGTAGGTCCATGGCGACCAGCCACTCTTCGGCCTTATGAGAGGAAACAACGAGCTGCAGCAGCACCAGCCCCACAGGACGAATCTACAGAGACGTTGGCTGAATTGGAAAACCATCTAGAGCGTTTGACAACAGACATTCCAGAGACTAGCATAGATGACATTCCTCTTAGGCTACAACGCTATGTGATTGGAGTCCCAGGACCTTTCATGAGGTTCCTTTGTAGGGTGGCCCGTACAGTGGTTTCTTATCGTGATCATCACCAGTGATAGGATGATCGCTTGTTGTAGACTCATATGACATTTTTGCTTTTTGTACTATCATTTTTGCCGATCATAAGGTGTTTTTCAACCTATGATCGAAGACGATGTATATATGACACACTTCTATGCTATGCTATATCACTATTACCGGCTATCTTGTAAAACATGTTATGGAATGTTTTTAAATTTACTTGCTTGATTACTGCAAATGTCTACTTAACATTCGAGAAGCAATTGCATCTGCTAATGTATTTAAATATCTTGGAATATGTTGATATTCAATATAGTCAAATTCACGTTCCAAGAGACGAACTCTAAAAAATAATCTCAATAACACTGGATTTCTAATGGCATACACTCTATTAAGCTGTAATACAACGAGTTCAGAATCTAACCTCACAATCAAATTTCGAATCCCAAACGAGATGGATTCAGATAATAACTCAATCACTGCACTATACTCTGCAATGTTGTTCGTTGTTTGACCGAGGCTTACCCCATGCATAGATACCAACTCATCAGAGGGCGAATAGATAACCCAAGCTGCGGAAGAAATGTTCCCTGTATTATGACAAGCACCATCAGCAAAACCAATGTATGTTTGGGGAGACGTCGACATCTGCAATATCAAGAGTAAAATCAAGATAAGCAGGAATAATGACAAAAACACTCTCTAAGCTAAGCACACTTTTTAATCTAAAACACAGCAGCTAGAAAGAAAACTAACCTAACTAAAATCTCCACACCCAGATTTAAGCATAATATCTCTTCAGATAGAGACCATTTCTGGGCTTACCTAAAGAGACCCCGTCAAAGTCTACCAATTCATAGGCCCTTTTTGCCAGTTTTCGCTTAACAACATAAGGACCATGCCACATGGGTACGAATTTTCCAGCGCCCAACTTATCATTTGCTTGATTGTATAGTAAGACTAGGTCTCCTTCCGAAAAATTATGAGGTGTAACATTTCGATCATACTGAGCTTTAATACGTTTGGCATGAGCTTCGATTGCTAGTGCAGCATCACGTCGATTCTCATCTAGCTGAGCAAGTACAACAAACGTTTTTCCTCTTTGGAAGTGGCTAGAAGTAATTCTATGGCCATTTGCAATGACGGGATTTCGCATTCAATGGGTAACACAGCTTTCAAACCATAAACTAGTTGGAAAGGAGTGAAGCCAATTGATGTTTTTGCTGAGGTTCGATACGCCCAAAGCACTGAAAATAGCATGTTATGCCAATTTGACCTATGAATCCCAATGATTCGTCGGATCATGATGACTAGAACTTTGTTGATGGCTTCAACCAGACCATTAGCTTGTGGATAATATGGAGTTGAACTATCGTGACGCAGGCCAAGTTGGTCTGTTAGTTCCATCATCATAAAGTTTCGAAAATGGCGCCCATGATCAGTGATAATCGCTTGTGGAACACCGAACCTAGCAATTATATGATTGAAAACGAAAATCGCAGCAGTTTTGCCGTCTGCCGCAAATGTAGGCATCGCCTCGGCCCACTTGGTAAAATAATCTACCGCAAGGATGATATACGCATGCCCCCCGGTCGAGTGAGGGTTACATGTAATAAAATCGATACCCCATTTCGCAAAAGGACTGACGGCAATTATAGGGTGGAGAGGAGCAGGTCGAGCGCGCATCTTTCGATAAAAAATTTGGCAGTTGTGGCATTTTCGGACCGCGTTAATACAATCTTTAAACAAAGACGGCCAGAAATAGCCAGCGCGCAATATCTTTTGGGCTGTGGCAAACCCAAACATATGACTGCCACATGCTCCAGAGCGACAATCATTTAGAACCCTTTCAGCTTCCTCATGAATTAAACAACATCGGAAAACAGAGTCCGCCCCGCGACGATAAAGTGTATCTCCAATAATTTTGTATTGTTGGGATTGGAATCGTATTTTTCGACGCTCTGATCTTGAAATTTCAGGCCGAAAGGATTGGGTTTGGAGATAAACTATGATATCCCCATACATGAATCATGAGTGCTGATTAGAAACAAGGATTCGTTCGCAATGGGCTCTTCCGCCACAGTTTCAGTATCAGCACGTGGGAAGTCACACATTAACTCCGCAAAAACTAAAGATTTATTTGACTTAGATTTTTCAAACTCCAAGTCAAAATCCTGTAGGATACCAATCCATTTGGAATACTTGCCCCCTAGCAATTGTTTGGTCAAAATATAGATCATAGGGTTGCAATCGGAAATGACAGTAGTTTTGCGTAGTAAAATGTAATGACGAAAACGTTGGACAGCTTGAACAACTGCCAAGGCCCATTTCTTCACATGTGAATATTTTAGCTCAGTTGGATTCAATGTGCGACTAAGGTAATAAATCACATGTTCACTACCGAATTCATCTTCCTGAACTAACACCATTCCGATGGTGGATTGGGATGCGGCGAGATACAAGAGGTAATCCTGGTTGTAGTTGGGAGGATGCAATAACGGTGCATGGGTCAACGCGTGTTTTAGTGCATCAAAAGATTTGTCAGCGATCTCATCCCAAAAGAATGGAGTACTCTGTTTCAACAACCTAGTAAAACCCTTTGTTATCTCGGTGTAGTTAGGAATGAATTGACATAAAAAGTTTGCTTTCCCTTGCAAACTTTGGAGTTGGCGAAGAGTCAAAGGAGGAGGCAATTTGACAATAGCTTCAACCTTCGAGGGATCGACACGAATGCCGGCTTTCGAAACAACAAATCCCAGTAACCGACCCGTTTCTATACAGAAAACACACTTATGTGGATTCAACCTAATTCGATAATGCCTACACCTCATAAAGATTGCTCGTAAATGGATGAGATGATCGGCTCGATGTAATGAATGAGCAGGTAAATCATCGAGATAGGGTTGCACAATATGCTGGATGTCATGAAACGCGTAAGACATGGCTCTTTGAAAAGTTGCTTCGGCGTTCTTAAGCCCAAAAGGTAATTTGCAATAAGCAAATGTCCCCCATGGACAAATGAAAGCCGTTTTTGGTTGATCAACAGGTAGAATATTTATTTGATTGTATCCGGAAAAACCATCCATGAAGGAGAATATTTCACTGACGACACAATCATTAATGATTTGATCGATATAGGGAGTTGGGTAATTGTCTTTTGGACAAGCTCGATTAATATCCCTATAATCGATACATATTCTTATTGTTCCTTGCTTTTTGTTAACAGGAACAATATTCGATACCCAATTCGTTAATGGAATTGGATAAATGAAACTTGCTTTAAGTAATTTTTCAACTATTGCTTTAATAGCAGCAGCTTTTCGCGGGTGGATTTGACGCAAACGTTGTCGGACGGGTTTAGCATCCGGGTAAGTTTTGATTTCATGAACAACAATTGTTGGGTCAATTCCTGGCATTTCCTCATATGATCAAGCAAACACGTCGCGAAATTTTTGACATAGGGCCTTATATGTTTGAATTTCATCTTCTGTACAAGAGGCACCTATATGAATGTTTTCAACAATTCCAGGCTTAACTGAAATGTCAATAGGAATAGTTCGAGAAATATTTCCCAAATTTAACTCAGAATTAGGATTTTGCAATGGATTCTGAGGTTCTTTGACATAATCAGTCGTAAAAATAGATGAAAAATCATTTTCAAAGTGATCAATCTCAGGTAAAAACGAAGATCTATGATGAAGATTTTCCTATGGTAAATCATCAACAGAGAAGATTTCACGAATTTGCTCATCAGTGTGAACAAGTTCGGAAAAAATTGTTGAATCTGAGTTTGATGTTGAAAGTGATTCTTCATGGACCACATTCATTAAGTCAATTTTGGTTGAAGAAGGGTCAGAAAACGACTGTACGGCCTGATACACAATTTCATATGGACTCAAAGGCATAGCATCACCAAATGAATCTATCTCAGATTCGGAAGGTACGATCCAAGGATCATCATAAACGATAGTGTTTGATGAAATCATATGAATGGTTGCAGTAGAAGGCGATACGTTGGGAGGGGGAAAGGAAAAAGTTCCTAGTAAAACAAAATCTTTAACTAGTCCTACTCCAACATCCTTATAAGGGATAGTGGTTTTGCCAACATGCTGGATACTTTCAGAAGAGGTTGGGTCGGATGAAAAGTAAGTTAGCTGGTCTATAGTTACGATCTTTCCATTATGAGGAAACTTTATAAACCGAAAGACCGATGAAACAACAGCAGTCATAGCGTAAGACCAACTACGACCCAAGAGAAGGTTGTAATCTAGAGGGGCATCAACCACCTCCACATCTAGATTAACAGTTTTGCTTTCAACCCCTATAGGTAAATCTTGTAGAATGCCATAAGGATGGAACCCACGGCCATCAAAGGCCTTTAGAATCGTCAGGGATTGATTAAGTGTAGGAGAACCAAGCGATCTCCAACACTGGATCGACATAATACACGTTGAAGCTCCCTCATCAATCACAGTCCTATAGCAAGGTCTATTTTTGACTAACACTGGAATTTGGAAAGCCATTTGATGAGGTAAACGAGGTGTACTATTTTCTAAATCGAAAATTATAAGGTTCGAGTCCTGAATATCAACAGCTCCTATAGCCGATAATAGCAATTTACGCTGTGCTGGACATGATTGCAGCGCCTCCAAAGCCGACATTGTTGAAGGTGAAATAGCCAAATCTTCAACAATGTTATAGTTTTGAGCAGCCCTCGCATGTGTATTGAAAGCTGACTTTCGAAGTATACCCTTGGCGGGCGGTTTGATTACTAAGTCTGGGTTAGGTTTCTCGATCTGTAGTGGATCGGAACTGGGAGTTGAAGTTGATGGGTTCGAATTAGAAGATTCTGCTTCCTTACCACCAACAAGACTTTTACTTCCATAATCTTGCGATTGCGTCGCAATCTTAACATGGGACATCATCATTATGGGTTCTTCTGAGGCATTTGAGGAAGAACCTATCACCTTATTGTCTTGACTAGGAAAAGGATCCTTCAAAACAACAGGCATTTGAGAACCTTTGACGATTTTCGCAACCTCAACGCGATGAGGGCAGTCTCTTGTAAAATGTTCATAGTCACAAATGAGACAAGGATAACGAGGTTTGCGTTTCTCATTAGTAGATTCCGTTTTTTCTGGTTTCTCTTTCGAATTTTTATCTATTTTATTTTTCTTCTTCCCTTTCTTCTTACCACCGGATTTTGATTTGGCCGTAGATGACTCTACAACAGGAATATCGGCATAAATTTCCACGGAAGAATCTCCTGTCGGGGAATCTGGTAAAGTTATGATAGGAAAAGAATTCTTGGAAGATTTCTTCTTACTTTTGGTATTAACTGTACCAATCATACCATCAGCGACATGAGACCCTGAAGGAGCTACAGTTATTTGATTTTGTTTAGGAAGATCGGGGATTTTCTCGTGTAACGTACCCGACTGCGTATAAACGAGGTCAAGGTACTGAGCTTGAGCAATTACTTGCTCTTCAGTAACGACTCCTGCCTTAGCTACATCCTCAGTGATTTTAGGTAATAAAGATTTGACAAACCATTTTGCTAAGATTTGATCTGGGATAAAAACCTTCACTAAACGCCGTCGATGTCTCCATTCATGAATGTGATCTGAAATGTAAGTGGACGTTGACTGTTTTAATGAAGTTAATAATTCCGTGCCATTGTTATATCTGACAGGCAACTGAAAATGAGTTAAAAACGAAGTAGCTAGTTGACTAAAATTATAAAAAGTGGCTCGCGGTAACTCAATGTACCACTTGGCCGCAAAACCAATTAGAGTGCGTTGAAAAAGGCATAAACGAATTGAATCATCTGAAATGGAGTTAGATGCACACCAGAGGTGATAAGTCATCACATGGTTTGACGGATCCTCTCCTGATTTACCTTCAAACTTAGGAATATCACTAGGCAACTTATTCGGCATTGGCGGCCAAAACGGAAGATAATTAATCGGATCATTCGTAAGGCGCGACAAATCAGGCAAGTCCAAAGTTGCAATGAACGGTAACTGACGATTAGGGTCACGAAAGCCCTGGGTCATAAGACCAGCCCCAGGAGGAGGATATCCAGGATAACTAGGAATTGGAATTGCATTTGGGATATTATATCCTCCCAGAAAACCAGGATTAACCGGACCATACTGGGGTTGTTGAGGTTGCTGATAAGTATATCCAGGGTACGGTTGATACTGATAGACTGGGTTCTGCACAGCAGGACCGAATTGGTATTGTCCCTGGTATGGTTGATAAGTAAATTGAGGTTGACTTGTGACAACCGTACTTGGACCAGGTTGTCCTACAGGCATTTGAACCGAAGTCTGAATTGTGGGTCTAGACTGAGGTAAAGATGCTTGAGGAATTGATGCAGGAACAATAGAAACCGGAGCTGTTGATACTCCAGAAGTAGGTGGGGTAGACGGAACAGATGTTGCAGCAGTCGTTTGAGGCGGAGTTCGAGGCAAACTAGGCCCAGGCTGAGAAACTATAGAAGGTGCAGAAGTTTGAATAGTAGGCTGGATAGGTTGTTGGGTTGAACCAGAAACTAAGGGTTGTCCAGATTGAGATGACAACTACACGTTCCGTTGCAAGATCTGTTGAGATTGAGATGGATCCCACACTAAGTTCATTCGGGGGTATGGACCCATAGAAGGTTGAGCAAATTGAGGACCATAACTAGGTTGAGGGTAGAGTTGATAATTCAAAGGTACATTTCTAGCTCCTTGGATAAATGATTGACCGAAAGGTTGTTGGAAACCTTGGTTTGGGTACTGACCTTGAGGTTGATAACCTTGAGGCACGTACTGATACTGGGGTTGACCTTGAGGTACGTATTGATACTGGGGTTGACCTTGAGGTACATACTGAGTCTGGGGTTGACCTTGAGGAATGTACTGTCCCGTAGGTATGTACTGTCCTTGAGGTTGCTCCCCAGGCAGTGATTGGGTACCTTGAGGTTGCCCCCCAGGTGATAATTGAGGATCTTGAGGCTGCCCCCAGGCGGTAACTGGCCACCTTGAGGTTGCGGATTTGGAATGGTACCTGACATCATAAGAATATCTTCTACACTCAACGGCTTAGTTCTGTTATTACCAGTTAATAACCCATGTTCAACAGGTTGAGGAGATGCTCCTGAAAAAGTACTAGTAAGTGACTGATACCCAGAGGGAACAGAAGGACCGCCATATAAAAATGTTTCTGGAGATTGAGAAAACATGGACGACTGTCTCGACATATTCAAAGGAGGATAATAACCCTTAGGTGTTGGATGAAAAGGAATGCGAGGTGGTGAAAAACTTGGTCCCGGGTTTTCCAAAAAATTGGTCAATGAAAGATACCAAGCATCCCTCCTAGGTGGACTGTAAAAGATTGATTCACGCTCCCTAAGTTCTATAGCTGGTTGATTTTCAGGGATAGGTATACCTTCTTCCGGAGTAACAAGTTCTTCAATAGCAATAAGTCCAGAAGGAAGATTTTGGGTAATGACTCTTTCTACCCTGGGTGAACCAGGACCACTGGAAGTTGGAGAGGCAAATCCTGATGTTGGAGCAGCAGGTTCAGTTTCAGGTTCAGATATTTCAGGTTCCTCGGCTAATTCACTAGTAGAAGAAAAACTACCAGTAACTTCGGAAAAAGAAATAGGTTCAATAATATACTCTGGTGCTTGCACTTGATAATCAGGATGTACAACTAAAGAAGACTCTCCTTCTTCAGGTGACCCAACTCTACTGTCACTAGGAGTTACAAGGGCTCGTAGCCCTTCAAGTTGGCTTGGTGAAAACTCAGGAGGTTGGCCCCGAAGTCTACGGGACTTCCTCGGTAATTCAACCACGATTAAATATTTTAATTACTTCACACGCAAATAAAGAAAAATCTCAATGAAAACCACCTAAAGTCTCTAAAGAACCAAACAATTTTGAATCACACGCCTAAAGAATCTAGGAGGTCAAACCACACACAAACAGTAACTTTCCGTACCGAAAACACTAGTTGGTGATGAAATCCAACGTCGCAAAATTCAATACAGAAATGGCGGTTGGAACAGTTACCCCGGCAACCTGCTTAATGAATAGACTGGCACAAGTTTCTCCACTAAACCGTTTCGAGTGAAGAGAACCCCCCAGAAAATCCAAGTGAGTCTAGCCGATGTCTGCTCCAGGTACAGTGGGATCTTCCCTCCATCGTCACCTTAGGAAAGAATCCTATAGAATATGGTCACTATGGTTACCAACGGAAAAAAATATATCTGGGGGAACATTCTGTGATCCGATACACACGCAAGGGCAGAGTAACAAGCTCAATCCCCTTGAAGGCTCCTTGACATAATCCAAGGTTTACCAACAAGTGACTCCAGGCTCCTCGACAATGGTTAATCCGAGGTTTACCATTTTTAATACATGTATATCTTGTATCGTTCCCAATGAGGAAGGATTGATTACCCCACTGGTTCGGACACGATCTCGTGCTTGATTCCTTTAAGAGGAGCTTCCCCGAGCATAGATGTAACAATTGGAATTTATCTCCTACCGCAAGATACAGCTACTTGTTTGTTTTACTATCTTGGAGAGTTAATTACTCCCTACTCCAAGATACTAGCCTAAGCTATGTTGGTGATAAAAAGCCCTAGAAATAAAAAGATTGCTAGATAGATTTTACTTTCAAGCGTTATTTTTATTGGTTTTTTCTTAAGTCAAAAGGTGCAGAGATGAAACTTTATGGTGTAAAGACTCGACTCCAAAACACTAAAAATGCACTTAAGATGATAAACAATCATTTTTCTTCAATGAATTTCTAGCTAAAGAAAGAGTTGAGAATGCAAATGCTTGATAAACAAATCTTTCCTTAACAAACAAATAAAAAGAACTTTTTGTCTTTTCCAATAAACTCAAAAAACGAGACAACTAGTTATGCTCATGAAAATTTCCCTTTCTTTTCAAACACTCAAATACTACAAAAACAAACTTTTTCAAAAGAGATATTTTTTTAATTTTTATAAAACACTCAAAACTATTGAAAATCTAATCTTGAGATCTATAAATTCTAAAAAACTAATTGAAGTAAAAGCTTACAAAATTTCTTTTCAAGGATGTTTTACTTAGTTATGAGCAAGCTAAGGACTAATTTGTCCAGAATCACAAATTAATAAAAAACAACCAGCTTTTGTTTTCTTTTTTAAAAATGAAATCCAAAACTTTCAACACAAGTTCTTTCGAAGCTTTGCAAAGAGAAAAAACAAGATGTATTCCTCAACAAAGACAAATTTTACAAATCGGTCAGACTCATAAGAAGACCAGCAAAAACCAGGGTGATCTGAGGTTTCTAAGGCTTCTAAGCTCTGAGTTACTTCAAAGACGAAACAAAAATCAAGCCAGGCACACAAAGCTTCTAGAAATTCACCTAAAACCTAAATGCCAATGGAATTAACTTACGAAAAGTTTCTGACAAGACACGTGCAGATCTGGGCAGAAGCTAAAACACATAAATAAATCTTAGGCTTAATTAAATGAATATATTTTAAGTTTTTCAAAAATTCGACAGGGTTTGCAGGCTCCCGGTACAACCAGGTGCGGTACCGCTCTGTGTGTAAAGCAAAAGTGCGGGGATGTCCGAACTGTGTTACAAACAGAGGGTGCGGTCCTCTTCCAAAAGCGTGAAAAATAAAAAATAATTCAAGATCTACAAAATCTACCCAATCCCACACACATCAAGCAAAAAACAAGAAACAGAGAAACAGTTTCTCAAGTCAAAGTAAAAGCAAAGGCAAAAATCAAAATTCAAGTCCCCAGTGGAGTCCCCATTTTGTCGTGCGGATGAGTCGTTTTTGTGGACAAGACCGACCTCCCTAGTATCTATGGATATCTAGCGACAAGCAAACCAAACAAATTCTATCTTTCTCTAAATATGCGATTTATAAATAAAGGCTAGTAGATGTTTTAGGCCTACCTCGAGTCCAGTGCTGGTTTGTGGAAGCCACGCTCCATTGATCCAAATGAGCTCCTTTTTTAAGGAATCTGCAAACACAAACAGGCACACGTATGAAATAGCATCTGAAAAGCCAATATAATAAACCATATTTATCATGATGATCAAGGAATTCATGAAATAAACCATAGAAGACAATTTATTGAGAAAAATGAATCTGATTGTATTAACTTTAATCAAAGAAGAACTTTACAACCTTGGTGCCTTGATGCTGTACAAGCTTCTCCCAGGGTCTAGCAAGAATCTCCTCTACTTTGACAAGTTTCACTCTCTTCCCAAAGAAGCCAAAAGGTATGTAATCTCTCCTCTCAAGCTTAACTAGGAAGTCTCAATTCCAACAACATTTACCCTAAAAAATGTTCAGTTTTCAACCTCCCTAGCAACCAGCCCAATGCCTTAATTTATAGTGCAGAGGAGGGAAGTTACTAGGTCCACCTTCAAAGGGATAGAGCCCTCCTTCAAAGGGATAAGCTCCTCTCATCAAGGGGTTAGCTCCTTTAGTTATGGGATGCATGAACCACCTAGGAGCGAACCAACCACGTCAAGATTCCTTCTAGAAGCGTCCAGAATTAACCCAAAGTGAGTTTTTAAGAATAAACTCGCGCCTTTTTGACTTTCACAGGGGTCCGCACCCACTCCTTTAGGGACAGAGCGGGCAGGTCCGCAGGTAACATGACCAAGGGGTGCGGGACCGCAGGTAATGGTAAGAGAAAGTGCGGAACCAGAGTTTTATTGATTTTCAAAGACTTTCTCTCATTTTTAAGGATTGACATGAAGAGTTGAGGTTTGAGACTTGCAAAGGAGGACAATATGAGTGGTGATAGACTTACACTGACTGCAAAAAGTCATGGTGACAATATTTTGTGTAACAACATCCTTGCCTTCCAGATCACATAGTTGGATGCCCCATTCAATCTATCCTAATCTCTTAGTCCATTCGCTGCCATCTCTGCCAATCGAAAAAGTGGAATGACCTCCTCTCTCTCGCTGCTGCTTAGCAAATGAGAATTCGAATTCCCTTGCTAGGAATTCTCTGAGGAAGAAATTTCCTCAATGTGTCTTCTTCTCTCCCACTAACGCTATTCTCCCAACAACTGCTGCAAAATATTTGCGTCTCAGCTGAAGATTTGCTCTGCAAAGAAAAATACGCTGTTGGTTCTACCTATGGAAGTTTTTGAATTGGAAATCGAATTTCTTTGTTGACTCTCTCAGAGAAATTGATTTCTCCTCAGATTTCGCCCTTCAGGCTTTTGAATTGTGCTGCCTCCTGGGGCTTCGAATTGTTGCCTCTGCAGGAATTTCAGACTCTCTTCCTTTTTGCTTCTGAGCTCTTCTGCTCACGATCTGTGCTTTGATACCATGTGAAAAATCAGTTACCCGATTCCTACTGCAACAAACTGACTATATTTCACCTACTTGTTAAATTAATTGAACAAGTTATCTGCAGTTTTCTACGATAAACATTGAAATACATACGCTGCAACCTACACCAAAATAAACTATGGAAACTAAATACAGCACAGGAGAGAAATAATAAGCACACACATCTACACAGTTATTTTTGGACAAATGTCCTCGAAAAAACCCAATGCGGGAAAATCGGTGTAGCAACTCTGAGGGTTTTATTTTTTTGCAGTAGTAAATTCTGAGTACAATTTGTTGGATGCTCAACTGGCTATCCGATACAGAAAAAAACTAGACAAAACAAATAGTGAGATGATCTCACCCTGTCATTAGAAGAATCCGACCCTGATCTCATTGGAAAGAGGCTCTGCATCCCTTCTGTGTTAGCCTTTGCGTGTCACCTCTATTGGGGAGTGCATTGCTCTTTCTCCAGATCTTATGCTGCCCAAAAACTTCAATTTCCAGCCTCCTGGTCTCACACCCCAGCTCCTAGCTTCTGAAACTCGATTTCCTCAGCAGGAATTCGATCTCCCTCTAGGCTCTGCGCTGCCACAACATCAGCTTTGCGTGGACTAGCGTCAACCTCATTTTGGACATCGTTCTGCGCTCTCTGCCTTGTACTCTCTGGCCTAGGAAAACTTCCCTTTTCCGGATACTATCTCTACCCCTCACTGCAAAAGCTCACTTCAAATTTCTCACCGACAGTTGCTTTGCTGCAGAAATTCGATCTTCTGAACTCTCTGTGTGTGTTCTCCAAGTGCCCATCAAGCCTTCTCTTTTAATCCTCTTGCTGATCAATCAACGACCTAAATTAGATTCTAATCAATGGCTAGGATCATATTGACTTGATCTTCGCCTTCTTCTAGAAGTTTCACCAGCGGTTTAGATTAATACCCATTAATTATTTTAATTTCCTAAGTTTAGACTTAGGGTCTCATTAAAAATAATTAATTATTTTAATAAAACTGTCTCCGGGTGGAATTTCCCAAAACAATTTTTGGTTATTGGAGAATGCATGTGTCTAAGCCTCCCTGCAAATTTTGACACTTAGAGCACATTTGATGCTACTAGAAATCAACAATTTTTGCTATTTTAGGGCTAATCGCTGCATACATTTACCGCTTCATTGTGGAATTATGTTTCTATATAGCATATCTCTATGTATGGGCTATGGGTGTTGAATGAATTGTCCTAGATATTGAAGTTATCTTGATAAGCCATCTTCATTTGCAAGCAAAGTATAAATGCTTTAAGGACACTTTCCTTTTTTCCCTAACATTGGATGAAGTTACCCTTATAGCCTCCTTGAGCTAGAAACGAGATCCTTCTTCATAATTCTTCCTAACTCCATATCCCCGAAGGAATTAGGCATTGATCCACCATAAGGTGATCACCTTAAAACCTTTTTCTTCACCTTTCACCTCTTTTCTAGGTCTAGCCACACTGGGCCACCTAGGGCATCACTTTCCCGACAAAGTAGCCATAGAAAAAGTTCGATCTCCTAGCCTCTACTGCGCTAGTGTATCCTCAAGGTCTCCTCCAAATTTGAAGAAATTCTGATGGTGGGATTGTGAGATACCCCAAGCCCTAGCTCTGAGATCAAATTTTGCCTTGGTGTTCCCTAGGCTAGTACCTCATAGGACCAATTTGACACCTTTAAGTGGAAATTCTTGTTTTGATCCTTTCCCCTTCCTTGTTTAGGTTAAGATCATCATCGGTTGCTAAACTCCCTCCCCTTAACCTAGGATGGGTCCACTTGGTCCCGTGTGGTTCCATAACTTTGAAAAGTTAATTCTTTAGGAACCACTGGGGAAACCAAGCCTAATAAGGATTTTAGGGATTAGGAAACTCCTTTACAAGGCATATTCCTTTAACCTAGCCCTTAAATCCTCACCTCCTCCTAGAAAGCTTTGTACCTTGCTTGAAGAGCAAGCAAGTTCTATTGAAATTTCTAAGTTTACTTAGATAGAAACCCTCCATACACTTTATTTGATGTATTCCGACCTACTTGTTATTTTACTTAACAAGTTATTTACAATGTAAATACTGAAAATAAACACTAGTGCATGCTCAACATATTACAGATCAACAACTAAAGGAAACAAAAACAATCACACCATATGACACCATTATTTTTGGACTAATGTCCCCGGAAAAACCCAATGTGGGAAAACTGGTGCAGCTATCTGAGGGTTTTCTTATTAAGCAATATTAGAGTACAATCTGGGTGTCGAAACTGGCCTACCCAACAGAGAATTTCCTTGGCAGTAATACCTCTCAGTTTCTGACAAATCTCCTGGCTGAAACCCTGGATAATCCTTCCGGCAGCTCCTTAGCACCAATTTGCCCCAGAAACCCCAGTGTCAGTCACTCTTTGGACTGCTTCAACCCCTCTTTGCTTAGCGCTGGCCCTGCGTCGCCCCAGATGGGTTTGCGTTAGCCTTAGGAGGCCCTAGTTCAACCCTCTGGCCCTCTGCGTCAGCAGCGCTGGCCTCTTTGAGGCTCTGCGCAGATCCCGGCTACCTTTACGTGAGCCCTGACTGGCTATGCGTCACTCTCCCTAGTTACTGCGCTGCTCTCCCGGCACTATCTCTACCTCTTTATCTCTCTGTACTCAAATGCCCCTCAGCTGCATCTCCCGATCACTAATCCTATCTCTCTTAGCAAACCCCGCTCTAGAGAATTGAATCACTGATCACTCTGGTGTGTTCTCCAAGTGACCCTCAAGCCTCCTCTTATACTTTTCTAGTTGACATATCAAAAGCTGAGATTAGGTCCCTAATCAACGGCTAAGATTAGATCTAGCTTGATCCATGTATTTTGGACCATTCTAACACAGTTTTATATTAATCCAGATTAATATTTTAATTTCCCTTAGTTTAGACTTAGGGACTCCATTAAAAATATTAATTATTTTAATATCTCCTAAACTGTTTAGAATCTGCCCAAACCCTTTCTGGGTATTGGAGATCTCATGTGCCCCAACCTCTCCACCAAATTTCGTGGCTAGAGCACATCCGATGTTACTCCAAATCAACAAGCTCCATTTTTAACCACCTTTTAGGAAAAGGATCATTAAGGTCACTTCACATCCATTTGTTGATTCATCCTTCACAAGTGACTTTCTATATATCGGGTCTCCGTCCATTGGTGAAAGTCCGTAAAGAGTAGGGAGTGTTAGCTGAGGTGACAATGGGATAAGTCTTCATTGTTGTCCTTGATCGTGTCCCTTTAGCCCCCCTGCTAGTTTGAGCAGTAACATTTTGGCGCTGTCGCTGGGGACACGAGACGTGTGTTTTGTTCCCCGTACGACATATTGACATACCATTTTGGCGAATCCATTGGAAGAATGAAGCCCTGGTTCTTCATTGAAATTCGAAGTCAATGCTTATAGGGTGAAGCAAGCATCTGTTAAGGAAATTTTAGTTCACCGAGACGACTCCCATGATACCAATATATAAAAATCAGTGGCTTCTAAAAAGCTTCATGAGTGGTTTCTTGCGTTGGATATCACATGAGTTCTAGGATACCCAAATGGCCTGGATTGGAACTTTATGCAAAATATGCCACAATTCAAGGGTGATCCATCCACAACATTGGACCACATAGCAAAACTTATGAAGCATGCTTTCGAAGTTAATGTGGTTCATCTAGACAACCTCGTGGAGTTATTTATTGCTTCTATTGAATGCAAGCACGGAGGCTGGCTCGACTTGTGTGAGCTTGAAAGCATTTCATCGTCTATCAAGTTGCTCAAGAAATTCATAGAGTATAAGGGACCCAAATTCCAATCTAATGAAGCTGCTTGTGAAAGCCTAGAGGAAGCCCTCCGAAGGGAAGGTCTCATTAGTTAAGATGAAGAAGTTGGAGATAACCTTGAGGATCTTAGTGATGAGCATGAAGATGAGTCTTCATTAGTTCCACATAATGAACAAAAAAGCACAGGTGCTGAGAAGGATGAGTTTATGGAAAGTGAAATTGAGACCAACCTTACCTTTCTCAAGGATATTACTCTCAATGACTCCTCTTTTGAGAACCTTGAGAAAGATGACCCATTAGCCCCTTGTAAGATGACATTGGAGATTACTTCCACATTGAACAGGAGAAGTGGGAAATCATTGGTCCTCAATTTGACTGTGCTCCCATTTATGACACCGACAAGGAGGATGAGGTTGAGAGTGGTCCTCCCTTTCTCCCAGGCATTATTTATGAGGACACATCCATCGATACCCTTGGGAAGGAGAATTATCATTTTCCCTTGCATGAAAAGGAGCAATTGGAGATGATTAACTCCCCTTTTTGGGAAGACCCTCTCTTTGGAAACAACAATGATAGGATTGATAAGGCCCTTGCTCATACTTACCTTCCTTGTGATTCCAGGAGTATATTCAAATCACTTGAGCCTCTAGAGTTGGATTTTTAGGAAAAGGATCTCGTTGAGACTTCACCTTCCCCTTGGCCCTTTTCTATTGTTCATCATCTTGAATCTTCATCAAGTGATTCCCTCACCCCTTGTCATACGATCTCAAGCGACTGTGAGCCCTTTCCCCTTCCGAATATAGTGTCGTGGAAGAGCCCATCATTGATTATACTTTACCTCCTTCGACACACCCTCAGGGTATTGATCACTCCATGACCTCCCCTCTCCAATGTAACCATCACCTTGAGCAACCTATTTGTTGCATTCCTTTCCCTCACCCTTCATTCCCCTCTCATCACAACCTTGTGGCATCTATGAAGCATAATATTATAAATAATGATTGTGATAGGGAGTTCTTGAGAGTAATCTTACATTCCACCATTGTGTACCTAGAGGGAAAGCCCCACACTTCTAGATTGACCTATTCTCCTTCTCCTAGGGTTTCCTTTTACCTCCCATGGAGATCACATTTTCCCACCTCCCACCCGCTTCATCCTCCATGTGATTGTGTCCGCATTCGCTTCGAGATTTGCTATAGGAGTAATCATATTGGCAGGCATTTGTATATTGATATGATGATATGTTGGTTACACTTGTTTTATGATTACACTTAGTATTGGCATTACTATATGTTAGGGTAGGATGCATTGCATGCTCATTTCCTCATTAGAACTAACATTATATGATATTTTTCATGGTAGAGTAGTCGCATTTAGATAAAATTTGCATATTTACTTTTCTGTTGATTTTATGGGCCTAATCTAAGTATGTGCGATCATGAGATGCTGCAAAAGCATGCTGCCCCGTGTTTTCCATCTATTGTATGTGCAGGTAACAGGTCTACGGTAACCAAGAGATTGTTGGAGTTCTCGTGACCTCCCATTCAAGTAGCTTCGTCCACTTCGAGAGAGAGCATGCCCCAGTTGGAGCCAGATGTTACCCACCATTTTGTGGATGATATGCCTAGGAGAATTTTTTTTCCAAGATGGTCCTTTTTTCCAATTACTTTAACAAAATTTATGCTAGAGCCTTTTACAAAGATCAATGTCATTATGTATCAATGCTTGAATTGATTGTCCCAAGAAGCCATACCCTCCTTCTCGCACTCCAATTACTTTAGAAGAATCTATGCTAGAGCCTTTCTTCCATACTAGAACTTGACCATCAACAAAAGCAACTCTATACCCTTTATCTTCCAAGCATGAAGTAGAGACCAAATTCTTTTTCAAACTAGGTACATATAATATATCATTTAAGAAAATGTTACCTCCTGATTCCAGTTGAAAAGATGTTGAACCAATGCCTTTGACTGCATATTTTCCATCGTCACCAAGCTCCACCTTTTGTGTAGTCTTCTTTTCCACCAACTCTGTGAGGCTTTCATGACTTCCTGTCATATGCCTGAAGCACCACTATCTACCAACCAAACATCATTGTTAGCAATAGAACCTATAAGAGTAGAATAAAAGAAAAATTATCATCATCATTCTTTGGCTTCTTCATATGTGCGCTGCTCTAATCAAAACCTGCAGCTGAGGCATGTTGCTTGCCCTTTCTCTTTTTGTTATTATTATTATTATTATTTCCTTGAGGACACTTGTTTTGATAGTGGCCATTCTTGTGGCAACGAAAACATTGAATATTTGACATGCCCCTTTTTCTTTGAGAGGGAGGTCTTTTTCCTGGTTTGGGTCTTCTTCCTGCATTCCTTTGAAACTTTCCAAAGTTTCTTCTTCCTCTGCTATGCTTAGAGTGGGCTGCAAATGATTGAGAATCTCCTTGAGATTTTGGAATCTTCCCTTTTTAGACAAGTCTAGATTCTTCTTGAGTGCAAGAGGTCCATAGATCCTCAAAACTTGGAATCGTTTCTCTGCCACAAATACTAGATGCAAACGAGTCCCATGAGTCAGGCAAACCATTAAGTGCTGTAGTCACAAGTTCTTTATCAAAAATAATTTCATCAATTGCTTGAAGTTGATCTCTTAGTTGAGAGATCCTCATGAAATATGAGGCCACAATATCATTTCTTGTCATTTTAACATCACGAAGCTCATTCTTCAAACTCATTGCTTGACCAATGTTGTTGATGGTATATAATCCAACCAGGGCATCATACATCTTCTTTGAAGTGTCAAGATTTGAGACATATGGAATCAAATGATCTTTGATAGACTCCACAATAATACTCATGGCTGTGATGTCATCCTTCTTGTATTTTTTTCCCTTCATTATCTGTAGGTTTAGTAACCTTGCCCTTCACAAGATCCAAAACATCATTCTTTGCAAGAATGAGGTCAATCCTTGTCTTCCAGGCCCTAAAATTTGTAGCTCCTTCCAACTTGTTCTCTGTCTTCATAGAGGAACCCATGGTCATAGATAAACAATTAGATTGCAGATGTAGGTCTCTTCAAGAGTGATCTCGATTCTCTTTCCTTCACCAAAGCTCTGGTACCAGTCGATTTCTATAGTGCAATTAAAACAAGCACAATTTTCTGCCAGATAATTACTTCCAATGATACAATCTATCTTCTTCAGATCATTAAGCAATTACACTTCAGAAAATTTCAACCATAAATGCAGTGGGACAGGAGAGATCACAATAAGATAAAGATGCACAGGAGATACAAATTTGCCCTTGAAAAACACGAAAACCAGGGGAAAAGCCAACAACCTTTTCATAGGAGAAATTGTCCAATTCAATCAATTGTACATCTGATTTTCCAATCAAAACTTCATCCCATTGGCCATAATAAATTTCATGTCAAGCCAAGTCAAAAGAGAGAGAAAGTCAAACTTCTGCTCACAAGTCAAGTCTGGTCAAGGAGGCCGAATTTTGGCCCTGCTGCTCCACAGAGAAATTCGGTCAAACTGTCCGGTTTGACCTGTGGTCAAAGCCAGTCAACAGTGCGGTCAGCGTCGAGTCTTCTTGTTTTAAGGATTAGGTCAATGTCAACCCAGAATATGCCTAGAATATTCATCATTCAGTCAAAGATTCCAAGTCAAAATAGCCAGAAAATGCCATGGTCAATGCTGGTCAAATTTCACTGGTTAAAGTCAAAGCTTGCTGGTCAAACTTCAGATTCTTCCTCCTTCGCACGTGTGAATAAATGATCAGACTTGCTTGAGAGAAGTTGAGTTGCTGACGCCAAATGCGGAGCTTTCTTTGTCAATTTATTTGTGTCGAAACAAGTGGGTTTTGACCAAGGGTCAAACCCCTTCATGAGGTGGGGCCGACTTGAACTGTAAGAATAATAATAATTTTTCTTTTGATTTGTTGACTTCAAATACAAACCACAGCTACATATTTTCAACAAGGTCTACCTAGTGAGGTTTTGCACTAGCTGTACTAGATTTTTTGGTAATAGTTCCCAACAGCGAATTCAATGTCAATGTATAATTTAAAAAAAACAATTATACAAGCACAATATACATAGAATGCAGTAGTGCCCTCTTGTTTTATAATTTTTTTTTGAGTTTTTTTTTTTTTTTTCATTATTATTTTCCAAAGACGACAAGTGAATATTGGAATTGCATTTTATACACCTTTGTGTTCCCAACAATTCACTTTTGTTTATGTAAAATGAAAGACCATAAATACCCTTTTCAAAACGGAAATATCCATGGAGTGGCCACATATTTTTTATAATTTTTTGATTGTGTAGTTTTTGAGATATGTATTTTTCTTGGGGGCCTTCACTACTGGGGAGAAAAAAGTTTTGTATAGGTTTTAACATAAAAAGTAAATTAAAATATAGTATGTAATCCAAAATGAGAAAATTATGTCATTGGATAGAGGTTTCAATGACAATTCTACATACACCAAATTTGCCACCTTCCATGGAAGAAATGAAGGGATTTCATCTCTTGAAAGTTGCAGATCCTTGAATTCCTGCAAAAATAGGGGAGAGTTATTGACTTTCAAGCCCTCAATCAAGTTATTTTAAAATCCTTGCTTAAGGTATAGTTGACATAAATAATTGATTTTGGTTTAAAAGTCTCTGTCAAGGTTTCAACTTGATTGAGTGTTTAAGCCCTCAATTGGGGTTTGAAATGCTCAATGAGGGCTTAAGACCTTGATTGAGGGTTTGCATAGTCCATTATATCATGCCTAGCTCGTCGAAAAGTGTGACTAAGCTTTGTGGATTCAGCTTCATTTGACATGTAGACTATTCAATTTTGGGGGTTCACATCATGAATGTGCATGGTGTTCATGTGGATCCAACCAAAAACCTAGTCATGTGCGATTGACCAACCTCAAAGGCACTAATGGAGCCACACAGCTTCTTGGGCCGTGCCAACGTTTATTGAATTGTCGTGTTTGGGTTTTCATATTACTCAGACCCTAAGCTAGATGAATAGGGATGGAGCCATTATTGTTATAATTTATAGAGGCTTTTCACATTTGTATAGGTAAGATAAATATGTGAATTTTTTAGGCTATGCTTGACCGGCTATGCCCATGCACATGCTTTCTTGAACATCGTATTAATAGAACTGTTATATTATATATATAAGTAGTATGTGAATGCATTACTTACCATAAAAGTGCAGTTGGATGATAAGTTGCAATGTATTGGAGCTTAAGGGTCTGATGGAAGGAATTTCCTTAATTGTAATCTTTTATGCATACTTTGTGGGAATTTGTCTGTGTTTTTAATGTTTCACATTATGCCTTTGAAGATGTTATCATAACTTGCTTTAGACCTTTGTTTGTTTTCACAGGAAGAACGGACCAAGATGCTTCAGAAATGGAGTTTGAAGCAAAATCTTCAAGAGATGGGGCGTGGTAAATGATTTTTCTTCTGTTATATTACAATATACATATATCTTGAATATTCGGAAAACATTTTGAATTTTGACTAAGAAATAGCTAAACCCATCTTTTTAATCAAACAAAAGGCATCTATGTTTTCTTTCCAGAGATTATTTGAAGTTTAATGATTTAAAGCTTCCTTATGTCAGTTCAATGTTGTTTGTGCCACTACTTATAGATTGAAGTCTTGTATTATTTATTTTCCCAGTAGACTTTTCTTCTCTATATGAATCCTAACTATGTAAGTTTGGTGTTTGTGTTCATGTTTCAGTTCAGTTCAATTTATGTGTGAGGGAAAACAAAACTATGTTTGAAGTTTGTTGATTATACGAATCCACGTATTTGGTTTAGCTCCTTGTTTTTGGGGGCACACAAGATAAATCCAGAAATACTGGAAATAGAATATGTCATATAGTTGAACATTTCTCTTGAAATAATGGTTCTCCAAGCACAAAATCAAGTTAATACATTAGAAGACTATCAAGAAAAGAATGGGCAGCCAGGCTTGAGATGTATAAAATGTTATTGGGAAGTAGTGTTGCATGCAATCAGTTCTGAATGGCAAGAGAATCTAGGAAATAGACTGTAGATTGCCAAAATTTATTGTTTACACAGGATAAATAATACTGATCTGCCATGCACCCCTTTTTTGTTTCCTCTGATTGCATATAATGTTTTATTGTTGATTAATGTGCTTTGCATCATAGGCTGATCATGATTGAAGAAAAAGATATGTAGGATCAACAACTTGATAAATATGAGTGACAATTGTGTATTAATGCGACATACACTGCAAATTCCTCAGTCTGACATCATTTTTCCTTTGGCACACGCTGCTTCATTCCACACTGAACCTAAACCAATATTTTGTTGAAGAGATGCAGATAATGATGGGATCAAACCCATATAGTTATGGTTGTTAACAGTATGACACCAACCTGACACATTCCAAGCACCCACTAAGCATGTTGGGTGCAGCAACAAAATTCTGAAATTTCTCCTATGTGGAGTGGTTGTCCACCCTGTCCTGTTTCTAGTAAAGGTAAATGATTGCACAGGAGGGGAGCTCCAGCTTTCCTCGATCTTTACAAACAGGCCTGAGCTTCTACAAATCCAGATAGTTGTACCTGTGTCAAAACCTTGGCAAAGTCTTTCTCAAGAAAGAGTAATCAAAGCAGAAAACAAGCCCTAAAATATGTGTTGTGTAAATCACTGGGAAGATGTGCCTGAAATAGAAGTTTCAACCAAGTATTGTCAGGACAAAGAAGTTATTTTCTCCCAGTATGCTTTAGTTGGTAAATTCATGGGGTTATGACTGTCTCAGAAATTCTAGAACTTTTGTCATGAAAAATTGGGCTCCAAAAAGTATAGTTCAGACTTTTTATGCAGGAAGAGTTTTTGACACATCCCTTTTTGATTCTGTGGAGGATTTGAATATTATTGTTAGAGGACACCCTAGTTTTAGGGGGTAAGTGGATTCTATCTCAATAAATGGCCTATGGATTTTGATCCAATGGAGGAAAGTTTGGCCTTGGTCCCAAATTGGGTTTGCTTACCTTTCTTTCCTCTCCATCTTTGGGATTGTTACCGCTCAAACTAGCAGGGGTCTTAGGAGGGGATCCTATAGAGCAACTACTAGGTCAAGGGCAATGATGGAGCAATAGTTCACTGTCACCTCAACTAAGGCTCCCTGCTCTTTACAGACTTTCACGGATGGGAGGAGACCTAGTATGATGGAATCACGATATATATGGTCAATGATAAGATAAGGAGGTGATTCCTAGGCCTATTCACAAGAGAGACTCAATGAGATGGGTTGCTTGCTTTAGAAGCAAGGTGATAGGCTCTCTAGGAAGGGCTAAGAGGGTCTTTGAGGTTAGGGTTTGAGAATATATCTTATCAAGGAAGTCCCTAGACTCAAAAGGCCCTATGAATGCTTGGCTTCTAAGTGATCTTTGTGGAATTGGAGTCAAAAGGTTGCGGGACCACAAAGGGCCAAGTGGACCCAAAATTAGGTCAAGGGTATGGAGTTGGTCAACCAAGTATGTACTTGACCTAATTAGGGAAGGGAAGAGGATCAAAGAAAGAATCTTCTTTTGATGATTTAATGCTATGATCCCAATGAGGTCACTAGCCAATGGGAAACCAAGGGCAAGAATCGATCTTCGAGCTAGGGCTTGAAATATCTCAAGATACAATCGTTAGAATTTCGTGAAATTTGGAGGGCCTCTAGAAGATACACCAACACAGTTGTGGGCAAGAGATCAAATTCTTTTGATGGCTAAATTGTGAGAAAAGTGATGCCCTGGGTGACCTATGGAGGCTAGGCCTAGAAAAATAGGGGAAGGTGAGAGAAATTCTCTTTAAAAATGATCACCTATGGAAAGATCAGTGCCTTATCCTTTGGGGAAGATGGAGTCAAGATGAAATTTATGATTTAGAGGAACTATGCCCAATCAAGGAGCCTTCTAGACAATTTCGCATGGCAATTAGGGCATGAGAGCATCTGCCAGAAGAATTTATATTTCAATTTGCAATAATTGATGACTCATCAAGACGTGTTCAATAGAAACAATCTCTAGGAACATTCACCCTTTCGCACATGATACATGAGATGATTCAACACTACAAAAGATTAAAGTTCCACAATTTTGCATAAGAAAAGCAGTAAATTTCAGATCTAGTATAGTGAAAATCCCAACAACGTTCATGTATTAAATCAAATAACAAGAATAAACGTGAAAATATTACTTGCATGTGTAAAAGGGTATATCCAATCACCAAATTATGACAATAATGAAGCTCCAAGACAAGAGAGAGATATTCAAATATCAAAATTCATCCATAACATCCAAAATCCTCCTCCAAAAGGGAATGCGAAATTCTCAAGAAGCTACTAAGACCCAAATCCAAGTGATGATCACAATGAATCATCTCACTTCTATTTATACACTCTCTAATGAATTCGATTTAGCTAAATTGGCCTAATTAAGCCCCTAAAAAAATAATGTGCATAATAACAATACTTTTGGTGACAAGCCCACCAAATAGCTCAATACATAAAGATAAGCCTCTCAAGAGAGTCGAATGATCAATAAAATGGGTCCTTGTGCCTTGGAGGAGGCCTAATGAAGTCCAAAGGGTGCAATGATGTCAATTTGGACTCCCAAGATAGCGGACAAAGGGTTGGCCCAATGTTTTCCAAGCAAGAACTTGTGGTGCTCCCAAGTGGATGTGGGGGCACAAGTGTTGATTTGGGGTAGCATCAGTTGTGATTTAAGCCTCAAGTTTTGCAGGGAGGCTTGGGCACATGTATTCCAAAGAACCCATAAAGCGTTTTGGGAAATTCCACCCAGAAGTGATTTTATTAAAATAATTATATTTTTAATGGGGTTCCTAAGTCTAAACTTAGGAAAATTAAAATATTAATGGGTATTAATCTAATCATGGGTGAAACTTCTAGAAAAAGACACGGATCAAGCCAAAATGATATGAGCCTTTGATTATGATTTAATTTAGGCCGTTGGTTGCCCAACAGGAAGATATAAGAAGGGGCTTGAGCGTCATTTGGAAAATACATTGAGAGATCAAGAAAATCGATTTTCTGAAGTGAGAAGTTCTTAGGAGGAAAAATTGATTGAGGAGATTTCTTATCGCAGAGGAGTAGTGAGAATCCGGAAGAAGGAATTTCCAGAGAGTACGAGGCAGAGGGAGGACATAAAGACGTCCAAAGGAAGGTTGGTGCTAGCCCATGCAGTGCTGATGCAGAGACAACGTAGTCCTTGAGGCGAAGTCGAGTTTCCTGTTGAGGGAAGTCGAGTTTAAGTTGCCGGAAGCCGGGGTGTGAGTTTGGGAGGCAGAAGTTCGATTTTCTTAGCCAGTAAAGGATTCAGAAGAGGGGCAATGTAATACCCAAGAGGGGTGATGCAAAAACTGTCGAGAGTGATGCAGTTCTGCGCAGAAGCCACGCAGAGGGTGATGCAGAGCCTCCAGTTCAGCAAGACCAGTCACTGATTCTCCCAGTGACAGGGTGAGATCATTTCACCAGTGTTTTGTTCAGTATTCTCTCTGTATCAGATTGCTAGTTGAGCATTCTAGAATTGTACTTAGATTTTCTCCTACATAATAATAAAACCCTTAGAGATGATACACCGTTTTCTCGAATTGGGTTTTTCGGGGACTATTGTCTAAAAATAACGGTGTCCTATGTGTTTCTACTTTCCTTGCTAAGTTTCTATGTTTCAGAATCATAATTAATTAGGTGTAGGCTGCTTTAGTAATTTACTTCAATGTTTCAAGAAGAAATTTGAAATAAACTTGTAATGTTATTTACAATCTAGGTGAAGTAGATTCAGTTGGTTGCAGTAAGATTCGTGAGATTGTTAGATTTAGGATTTTTCACAACAAGGACATCCTCATGGGTCTCCAAGTGGATCGAAAATGCTTGTAGACCATTCGTAAGGGCTTGGATGATGATGTAAGCCCTCCCTTTGTAGCGGGAGACATCCTTGGGAACCTGGAACATCTGCCAAGTGTATGGTGCAAGTGTGGAGCTTGCTAGGCATAGTGAACTAGGTTCATCATCCTCATCCAAAAGGTGGAACACGAGCAATCAACGAGAATTGTTGGGGACACAGGAAGTAATTTTTACTATGGTGGAGGCCCATGGTTCTCAATGCTCACCCTGCAAGTGCCCATGTGCCCCTCTGGAGAGCTAGGACCCTATATAGGGATACCAAGCAGCAAATGGAGACCCACCTCCAATCTTGCATAAGATCCAATGTGTCCCCTTGCCCTCTAATACAAAAAATCATTAGAATAATCAAGTAAAATAACTTACAAGTCATGGAACCAATGGGGCACTTCATAGTGGCATGCCCTTCCATAGTGGGTTTTGGCATGTACAAGTGTCTCCAAGCTCAATGAGGGGTTAATCAAGGACCTTGTTAGGTGGTTTCAACCTTTAAAGGGGATGACATGTCCATGGTACATCCCTCAAGTGGCAGGTGGCAAATGATATAGTAATGGAATGGAGTGGGGATCAGGGGAATCATCTAGACCACATGTCATGTGTAATGTCCCAAATGAAATAAATTTGGAACAACACTTACATGATTTTTTTCTTCAAATACTAACTCAAATACTTCAGAGATTTAAGTCGTGAATACTATAAACAATTTGCACAAATTTTCACCATGAAATTAACAACAAAACCACGAAGTATAAATTGCAACTTATAGACAAGAAATATATGCAGAATCCTCAGCCTTATTTTATTAAAAATAAAGAGTACATAGAACGCTTGAAATGGTTGAGAGTATGGCCACCAAGTAAATCTGCTCCAATATTGCACTAGGTCTCCAAAGCTGACCGACTAATCAATACACTGCAACTTGTGAACCTTGAATGGATCTACCAAGGGAAGAGATGGGTGCTCGCCCGCTCTCACTAAATCACCCGAGGGTTTCCATCCTGGGGTAATTGCTGAAGTAGAGAACCGAGTTCTCAAAACTCTCCACAAAAACAATACACAAATCTAAGATGTCCCCAAATGACCTCCTCTTTTGTAGATCTGATGGATAGATCTCCAAGCCTATAGAAGCATCTTATTTTATTATTTTATTATTAATTTAGAAGCTCCTGCATTGACTTTATCTTAAGTTACCTTTTAATTTTATTTTATTTCACTTAAGTCACTTTTGGCCCAATTTCTCCAATTAATTGTTTTTCTTTAATTAAATGACTAATTAAAGTCATTTTTAACTAAGGAAAATGGTATATTGCCCACCATACTCTCTTCGACCACTGAAAGTCACTTCTCAGCATCCCATCCTGTAGATATTCTCGTTCTGGTTCCAACGAGCTATTATATTGAGGTGTTCCATCAATTAATCGCCACGGAATGCCACCTCGAGCATAATTAATTAAGTTATGCCAATAATAACTCCGTTTTATAAGAATTATCAGAAAGTCATGGAACCTGAAACAAGATGTGAGAAACTGCTCATGATGATGAATATGCCAAGCGAATGCCATCAGACTCCATAAAAACTCCTCAAAACTCCATCAGAGCCCATGATGACATAAACCCGCTCCACTGACCTAGCCATCACCTGCCTTGGAAATCCACCTTAGCTATACTATGGAGGAAAATATAAATGGGGACATTACAGTCCTCTTGCCCCAAGATTGCTTGCCCTCGAGCAATCCAAATCTGTGGACCAATCTAGTGGCCCAATGCAACCGAGTCCCAATGCTCGGATCCCATACGAACCATTGGGTGATGCTTTGCTCCTGTGTCAACCTACCATGGATAGACCCCTTAATGCCCGAATCCTAGACCAATCTCTGATTGAACCCGTCATCAACAAATCCTCCGGGACCCCAATACCACCATGGCCAATCATCGCCCACGTCCCTTGGCTCAGACTATGCTCTATCTCTAGCTATAACTGTTGCTCCATCAAGTGAATACCGGCTCATCACCTCTCTCCAATCCAACCTCGGGCATAAACCAAGGTCATCCCCACTCTGTTGATGCAGGGCTAATGCTACAAAAACACTGGTGAACTGTCAGTCCACATCCCACTGCTCACTAGAACATATCGTAACCTCCTCATCTAAGTGCCCCTACTGTACTGTGCCTTGAACTAAGGTTGATACTCCATCAAAAGGATACCAACTCATGATCTCTTGCCAATCTAATGTATGGACACCCGTGCAAGGGATACGTCTGCTATGCTAATACTGGTCCAGGCTCAACTCCTGATTCTCTACCCAGTCAATCAAAACATGTCCAAGAAATCCTGCCTCTCTCCCTCTAATGGGAAAAAGTGGGCAAACTGTCTATGTACTCCTGGATAGGGCTGTTGCCTGAAAATGCTGCAGCTTGGCTGGCTGCCATGACATCTGTTTACATTTGTTTGCACCTCATCAATGGGTAGACCCAAAGATTGATGCACTGCCATCTCCTCGCCTGATAGGAAACTCCACGCTCCTCTAGTCCACCAATCTCCTGACAAACTGTCCTGACATACTCCAACATTTCCCGAGGACAAATGTCAGCAAATATTGTCGCCCTGCCAGTTGTCTGTACATTTGTCTGCTACTCATCAATGGCTACCCCCAAGGGTGGCTGTCCATCCTCCTCCACCGCAGGCTCAATATGAACCTCCAATTGGCTCTCCCCAAAGGTTTCATCATGCATACTGTGCGCATCCTCCTCCTCAGCTGACTCATGCTCCACCATATGCTGCTCATGCTGAATCATCACTGGTGACTCATCATCCTGAATGTCTCTCCTAGGGTCCACAGATTGCTCATCATATGAATCTGGCCTGCTGTCAATGAATCTACATGACTCATGCTCCTCATCCTCCTATGAACCTATGGACTCATCCAAAGAAGAGTCCTCACCCTAAAAGTCAAAAGGAATCTCCTCCTGCTCTACCTCTGTCATCTCCTCAAAGTCATTCAAGCATGAGTGGTTAGGTCCCCAAGGTCCCTTGCAGGCAAAGCAAAGTCCCTTCCTCCTCATCTCATTCTTGCTGCATGATCCCCCAAACCTGAGCAGCTCCTCCTTGGTCAACTGTCTCCTGAACAACCCAATGTTCTGCTCAACCTAACTGTTGGCTAGTTCATAAGCAACAGGTGAGACCAACTGTTCTCTCCTCCAAATGGACAACAATCGAGACTGCAACTCCCGGCAAACGACATCACGAGCTCTCATACATGATGACAAGATGGACTGCACATGTGCTATGACTGTGTCAGGATGATGTTTCTTAATGTTGAAGAAGCATTGGAACATTTGCAGGATCAAACCATCACACTCTAGATCTAACATGATTTCATGTCCTAATCATGGCCATAATTTTCAGAACCTGAAGTTTCTTCTCTAATGTAGGACCCATGGAGTTATCCAAGTCTTGTAAGGTGTCTGCCATCATCTTGAAGACTCTCCTCATAACATCATCATTGTAGGGAGCTATAGGGGCAGTTAATCTCATGATATTACTGAGACAAGATGCAACTGGAAGTCTGACCCCTTCACAAGGTTCCTCCAAGAATTTGGGTTGTATGAGAGCAAGCATAGCTAGTTTCAAAGCCCACATCAACTTCTTCCCCTCTAACTGGCTGACTTTGGAAAGGAGGTCATCTAGTTCATCAAGTTTGAAAAGACTTTTCCATGCGACCCTCATGTGCTTCAAATCTGCCCCAAGAGCAAATATTTTGTGCGCTATTTCTTGCCCCTTATACACATCCTTGGGTTGTTCTTTCTGAAGAATGGCATAGACCCCTTTTGAGAAGGGTCTGTTGTTTGTTGCTGTTGGGTTATTAAGGGAGTTTATGAAGGTTTTATCCATGTTTTAGTTGAAGAATGATGATAAGTGTGATTCATACAAAGATACAATAATTACCAATTGTTGGCGGCACGTAACTCAACAACTATACTCTGCCCTTGACCATACAAGACACAAGTTTAATGACCCTACTTAATTTTACCAGTAGACTCAATACAATAACAAACTGCTGCTGCAAAACTCTATCCTCTCATCATTTTGCCTGGAAATCTCCTATGACAGTATGCTCATATACATTTTCTGATATGGTGAAATTTCTGAGTTTTTAGTTTGGGTTTATGTGAGGATTCAAGCAGTTCGATAGCTGACTGCTGTGGGGTGTAAATTTGCCTTCGATTGTCTCACAATTTAGCAGCAAGGTCATACAGTTATACATAACCCAATGGCGGTTTATATGAGCACAGGGACATTAATGACAGCCAAACAATGTTCCCTATATTCGGTTCAACAAATTTCTGGGTTTAAATTAAGTTTTACAGTGGCACTTTTTATCTAATGGTTTGGCATACACACCTCTGTAACTAACTCAGAAAAGGGTAAACACAATGGTCACAGGCAGGTTCTTATAATGCTCAGGAATTTATAAATGGTTGGTATATGAAGATGTCAGAATGAAAAAAATAACTCAGAGCAGCTCCCTTTGGTTCACTATCACTTCAATATTGCAAAACCCAGAATGCATTCATATATATCAACAACAATTGCATGAGCATTTGAGTAAGAATAAAGTCCGCAGAATTCTTGAGAAGAACTTGGTGTCCAATAGTTGTCTGCAGAACACACGCAGTGGATGGAGCACTAATTGTGAAGGCCCATTAGCATATAACAGTGACAAATTACCATCAGCAACCTCCATGAATGTTCACAACAGCAAATTCCAGTGAATATAATCCACTATAACCTCACGTACAACACTCAGTCACTTCCAAACAGGGATAATCATATTCCAGAATGACCACAACTCGTCCCCAACAAACAATAGCAGAGATGAAAGATTTGATGTCTTAGTTCCACAGGAAATTCGTCCCTAATGTGGCTGCTTTCCCAACAACTAAAAGAGAGTATCTCGGCTCATTGAGAAAGAGAGAATTGTGCCACAGGGAGTGTAAACTTGTCTGCTTAAATTGCTCATCAACTCACTCTCTACCTCAAGAGATTCGACCAGATAATGAGGAGAAATCGTGCTCTCTCTCCAACAGTGACTTAACCTTTGACCTGGGCTTGGTCTTTAGCAAGATTAATGATTTTCGCCCTTGGCTTTTAGAATGGCATCCGAATAGCTGAATTACGTGTCCCCATTTGACAATAACTTAACCCAGAAATGAAGTAGTTCGTTCAACTGCAAGACAAGGGATTCAGACACTTGTCTAGAATCTTGTCATGAATTCGTCCTTCGTAGTAATGACCACCCATTGCGGCTCCTTCACCAATGCTCGCACGACCCCAATCTAATTTCACACTCTGTGATCAAGCGGCGGGCGTATCAATGCATGTCGAGAGTTGGGCTTCACTCGACTGTCTAAATATGTTGACTTAATAAGAGTCTAAACCCCTTTAATAGTCAATAATTCAGCTCCTTGAAAATCTTTGATGGCATCGAAAGCTAAGTTGCACGAAACGGGGAAACGGGGAAGCGACACGAAACGCGGAAGCGAAACGAAACGCGACCTCCCCGAATTTTGGAAACGGGGAAACGCGAATATATATAATAATATATATATATATATATATATATATATATATTAAAAACATTTAAAAATTATTAATATATATATGTGCAAGACTGCAATCATAAAGCATTAATGATACATTTACTTAAACATTTTAACATTAAGATTAAATTTACATCACAATGATCACATTTACTCATGACTCATCACATAATGAAAATAAAAATATAGGAACTGGAAAATCCAAAATCAGCCTTTATTTATATTAGTATATGAGGCTGCAAGTACAATAAAGACTATAAGGCTGCAAGTCTCAAGAACTATAGAGACAAGTCACAAAAGAGTCAAAGACTAATCCTCATCATAACAATCCTCATCAAAAATAGAAGCAGCAGAATGCTCAACAGTGGATGGTGGTGCTGAAGAAGATGATGCACCAATTCCACTTCCAGAATCCTCCTCAATATTCAGGGCAGCAAGAGAGAGATCCAAATCAGGATTTTCTGCATCCACATCCCATTCTTTAGAAGGACCACTGTTGTATTCTGGACCCCTACGAGATGCAAGGCGAAGGTTGGAGTGCACATAAACAAGATCCTCTGCTTTCTGTGAAGTGATTAGAAACCCTTTAGAAACGCTTTCTAGAAGTGATTAGAAACCCTAAACTAAACCCTAAAGTAATTAGAATTTTTTTTTTTAAAAAACAAGTGTTTTTTTAAAGGAAACGGGGCCCGTACGGTGGGGAAACGAGTTTCCGTCCGTACGGGCGCGTTTCCATCTCGGGAAACGCGCCCGTACGGACGGAAACTCGTTTCCCCGCCGTACGGTACGGGGAAACCCGTTTCCGTTTCGTTTCCGTACGGAAACGGCCCCCTGCCCAGCGTTTCCTGCAACTTAGATCGAAAGTCTTTGATAGGAGGAAAACTGTGGCTTCTTGGCTCGACGATATGCTTGATCAACAAATTTGGCCTCCCTTTTTAATTAGTTGGCCTAGCAAAGAATGTGGCGTGACGTCAATGAACTTGGCTTCTTCAGAACAACAATGGTTGGCAGCTTCACGGTGAATCGACTGACCTCCAAGGCGACTGTAGGCAATTTTGTTCTTGTTTCACGGCTTCATCATACACCCTCCATAGAAACACTTTGAATGCCCACGCGTCTTTACAATTATCACTTCATTTGCAGATACAAGTTTCTCTATTCCTTGGCTTCTTGAAGATTTTAGGTGGCCCCCTCCAAAACAAAAATATTTCTCACTACCCTAAAATTTCGATGGCCCCATATCATATTTCATGGCTCAAAAATGTGGACTCTCTTAAAATTATAATGGCCCAAATTAACATAGATCATGCGACGCTGACGCTCACTTGTGACATTGAGACTGTTGGAATTTCTAAGTCTAACTTGTTATAAACACTTCATGTACTTTCTGATTTATTCCTACCTACTTGTTCTATTAATCAACAAGTTATTTACCATGTAAATACTAGAAATAAATACAAGTGCATGCTCAACACATTACAGATCATCAACTGAAGGAAACACAAACAAGCACACAAGTGACACCATTGTTTTTGGACTAATGTCCCTGGAAAAACTCAATGCGGGAAAACCGGTGCAACTATTTGAGGGTTTTAATTATTAAGCAGTTTTAGAATACAATTTGGGTGCCAAAACTGGCTCACCCAACAAAGAATAATCTCGACAGTAGTACCTCTTAGTCGGAGACAGATGTTTCGGCTGAAACCTCGGATAAACACTCCGACAGCTCCCAACTCCATTTTGCCACACGAAAACCCCAACGTTTGCCTCTAGGGATTGCATCAGCCCTTCCTGGCCCAGCGTTAGCCCAATAACCCCTGCGTCAACTTCTGGAGGCATTGCGTCAGCCTCTAGAGCCTTTGCGTCACCCACGCTGGCTCTCCGAGGCACTGCGCAGCTGTTGGCTGCCTCTACGTGGGCCCTAGCTAGCTCTGTGTGGCCTTTGGCTGGCTCTGTGTCCCTCTCTCCTGGCTTCTGCATTGATTCTTCCGATATCCTCTCTGCCTCTCTGCTTTTGTATTCACTGCCCCTCAGCTGAAACTCTGATCACTCTTTTGATTTCCTCAGCAAACCCAACCCTAGAAAATCGAAATTTTGATCAACTTGGTGTATTCTCCAAGTGACCCTCAAGCCTCTTCTTATACTTTTCTCGTTGACAAATCAACGACTGAGATTAAGTCCCTAATCAATGACTAAGATTAGATCTAGCTTGATCCATGACTTTTGGACCATTCTAACATAGTTTTATATTAATTCACATTAATATTTTATTTTCCCTAAGATTAGACTTAGGGACTCCATTAAAAATATTAATTATTTTAATATCTCCCACACTGTTTAGAATCTGTCCAAATCCTTTCTGGGTATTGGAGATCTCATGTGCCTTAGCCTTTCTACCAATTTTCGTGGCTAGAGCACATTCGATACTACCCCAAATCCACACTCCCTCTTAGTGAGGACTGTGCTCTAGTAATACTCCTCACCGAGCATCACTCTGATCATCCGACATCGGTCCCTGTGCTGATGCTAGGCCTACTACCCAACATCCTCTGCACTACTACATCCTGTACTGCTACCCATGGCCCTGCCACTGCCATTGCTGCATGGGTACTGCAACTCCCTCTGCATCTGTGCTGCTGCCCATGGCCCTGCCACTGCCACTGTTGCATCTGCACTGCAACCCCTCTCATCATGCTGCATCGTGTTGCCCATAGCACTGCCACTGCTAACTGCTGCACTGCAACTCAGTTACTGAGAAGTAAATAACTATTCTCCCAACTTTGACATCTCCGTCAGGCTAGAAACACACCCGATGTTGAAGCTCCCTCTATTACTGACAAGTGCTCTCTCTCTGACCTCTGTGTTGCTGAACAACTCCATGCATCTCGCACCGTTGCACACCTCTCTATGCCATCTTGCACTGGTGCAACACTCTCGTGCCTCTCACACTGTTGCAGCCTGCTAGCCTCGCGCTGTCCTGGGAATCTTGCACTATAGCTCCCTCTGTCGCTACATCTGCATCCATCTCTACTGACATCGCCATTACTGCTACTCTTCGGGGCTCCCGTAGCAAGGTCTAATCCAAGAGGCTAGGTACCTCGAAGATCTTGCCCTCATCGCTTGTAGTCCGCCTGACTATAGCTTGATGTCTCCCCACTTCCGCTCAAGTGGCGTGTGTGCACTCATGGCATAGTCAAGGTCTGTCTCCACTTCCTTCATTTCCCTTACTGGCGTAGCCTTGGTCTCGGAGGCCTCTCCCTTGCTCTTCTTCCTTGGACACTGGGTTGCATAATGACCCAGATCCCCTCAGTGGAAGCATTTGACCTTGGAGAGCTCCTTCTTCTTCCGTTTCTCCTGCTTTCCCTCAGATGCTAGGGCAGCATCCACCTCCTCCTTCATAATTCTGATCCCATTGCCACTGCTTCCCGCCTTGCTCAGCCTTTTGATCTCTTCTTGGCGAAGAGTAGCCCACATTTCCTTCCAATCTGGAAGGGTCACCTTGCCCAGTATACTCTAGACAAACACCTCCCAGTCTTCTGAGACTGGTTCAGGGTTGTTCTCACCATCAATTCTTGATCTGGCGTGGCCCCTATGGAAGTCAGGTGATCCCGATCTCCTTCAATCGACTGAGGAAGGGGTCGATCTGTTCTCCCTTCTGCATTTGGTATGATCGCAATTGATTTTCTAGTAACATCCTTCTTTGTACAGAAATATGCTGGTACAATTTCTTTAGGGCCTCCCACATCTCATTTGCCGTTTCCTTTTCGGAAATATGTGGTACTACATGGTCCTTGACCTCGTCAAGGATGATGCTCTTGGCCCTCGCCATTGCCTCCTCGTACTTGTCGTTATTAGCTGGGTCCACTGGGATAACTATCGTCCTCAAGGCGAAGTGCTTGACATGATTCCTGTCTACAACGGATAGGATTCTGGCCTTCCAGACTACAAAGTTTGAGGCTCCATCCAGTCTGTCTTGGTCTCTTACCCCCTTCACTGTCATCTTGCTGCTCCTCTACTTCCCTTCTGGAATTTCTCGGTATGACTCCCTCTGAGCCTCGATTTCCCATCTGGAAACCCTTCTGCCAATGTTGAGAAGCCCCCACTCCCATCCTTAGTGCCGCTGCACCACTGATCCAGATTTCTTGGCTAGAAACCCGCAGTAGCAACTCCCTCCTCCTTGGCCTTATCCTATTAGGTACTGTTCTGACTACAGTACCCCACCAGCTCCACTTTGCAACTTACCCACAGCCTCCTAAACCCCAACAAACTGTGAAGGTTAGAGCTCCTAGGCTCTGCGCAATCCCGGTACCGGCAAATCAGCCTCCTCAGCCAACTACGTCAACCCTCCTGGTCTTTGCGGGGCTCTGCGTGAGCTTGCCTTTGCCTCCCTCAGCCTCTGCGCTGCCTCTTCTTGGCTCAATCGTGATGATGCATGCACTGCGTCACCCCTTCTTTGCTGTTACTCTGCTAGGAACAATTCCTGTCACTTGGGACAATTGTTTTCTGCTGCTGCTGCTCTGCTCGGCTAATGTCCTCAGTTCTCCTGTGATCTGCAACCACGCTCTGATACCATGTTGGAATTTCTAAGTGTAACCCATTAGAAACCCTTCATGTACTTTCTGATTTATTCCTACCTACTTGTTTTGTTAATTAACAAGTTATTTACCATGTCAATACTGGAAATAAATACAAGTGCATGCTCAACACATGACAGATCATCAACTGAAGGAAACACAAACAAGCACACAAGTGACATCGTTGTTTTTGGACTAATGTCCCTAGAAAAACCCAATGCGGGAAAACTGGTGCAACTATTTGAGGGTTTTAATTATTAAGCAGTTTCAGAATACAATCTGGGTGCCGGCTCATCCAACAAAGAATAATCTCGGCAGTAGTACCTCTTAGTCGGAGATAGATGTTTCGGCTGAAACCTCGGATAAACACTCCGACAACTCCCAACTCCAATCTGCCCCACGATAACCCTAGTGTTTGCTTCTGGGGACTGCGCCAGCATTAGCTGGCCTAGTGTCAGCCCAATAACCCCCGCGTCAACCTTTGGAGGCACTACATCATCCTCTAGAGCCTCTGCGTCATCCACACTGGCTTTCTGAGGCACTGCGCAACTCCTGGTTGCCTTTGCGTGGGCCCTAGCTGGCTCTGTGTGGCCTTTGGTTGGCTCTGCGTCCCTCTCTCTCGACTTCTGCGCTGATTCTTCCGGTACCCTCTCTGCCTCTCTGCTTCTGTATTAACTGCCCCTTAGCTGCAACTTTGATTACTCTTTCGACTTCCTCAACAAACCCAACCCCAGAAAATCGCAATCTCGATCAACTTGGTGTATTCTCCAAGTGACCCTCAAGCCTCCTCTTATACTTTTCTCGTTGAAAAATCAACGACCGAGATTAAGTTCTTAATCAATGGCTAAGATTAGATCTGGCTTGATCCATGACTTCTGAACCATTCTAACACAGTTTTATCTTAATTCACATTAATATTTTATTTTGCCTAAGTTTAGACTTAGGGACTCCATAAAAAATATTAATTATTTTAATATCTCCCAAACTGTTTAGAATCTGTCCAAATCCTTTCTCGGTATTGGAGATCTCATGTGCCTTAACCTCTCCACCAATTTTTCGTGGCTAGAGCACATTCAATGCTACCCCAAATCAACAGAGACAATTTGTCGAATTATTATCATGCGTGCAACAAGTTCTCAAATTTTTTTCCGCATAGTCAATGAGAAAATTTGTCGAGCCCTTTTTTAATAAACTCTCATTTTGCTGCAGGCACAAGGTGTTTGACTTCCCTCGCAAAACCCTTCAACAATAACTGCAATTGGGAACTAAAAACCCACAGGCTGAGCCAAGACCAATGCTCTGATACCATTGTAATGTCTCAAATGAAATAAATTTGGAACAACACTTCGCATAATTTTTTTTCTTCAAATTCTAACTCATAAATACTTCATAGATTTAAGCCGTCAATACCATAAACAATTTGCACAAATTTTCACCATGAAATTAACAACAAAACCATGAAATATAAATTGCAACTTAAAATAGACAAGAAATACATGCTGAATCCTTAGCCTTATTTTATTAAAAATAAAGAGTAAATAGAAAGCTGGAAATGGCTGAGAGTATGACCGCTAAAGAAATTTTCTCCAATATTGCACTGGGCCTCCAAACCTGATTGACCAATCAATATGCTGCAACCTGTGAACCCCAAATGGATCCACCAAGGGAAGAGATGGGTGCTCACCCACTCTCACTGAATCACTCGACAGTTTCCGTCTTGGGGCTACTGTTGAAGTAGAGAACCGAGTTCTTAAACCTCTCCACAAAAATAATAAACAAATCCAAGATGTCATGTAATATCCCTTATCAGAGATATCCTTCAAATACAAGCCGTATAGTAGCCGGGGTGCTCAAAGAGATAAAACAAAAATAATAGTAGTGCAACATACAATAATGTATACATGGAATATAAGCAGATACTTGAGAAATGTAGAGAGAAATGCGAAGCCATTTTATTATACTGAGTAATGGAAAGAATACAAGAGGTGATCAAACAGGTAGCACCTCGACTTGCACAAGGCAAGTGAAGAAATACACTCAGAATGGTAAGGAAATGGCCTTTCTTTGAACTGCGTCCAAGCTGCCGGAGAACTGCTGTGCTGCTGCTACTGCTGGAATCAAATGAGAATTTGGGGCTGTTCCCCTCCCCAGAAAATGCTGAAACTCTGGAACCAGCCTCTGCTCAATAAACCTAGAAAAGCCCAGAAAGCTTTTCTAAAATAGCTGACCCCCGAAAATCACCCCCTTGGGGATCTACGCAATCCCTCAAAGCTCTGTGCTACCCCTGAAGAGAATCCTCCAAAAATTTACGCGAAACTCTGCTAAAATCCTCCAATATGCAAGGGCTGATCCCTTGCTCAATCTCCTAGCTCAAATCCTCCACAAAACCCCAATCCGGAACTCCTACCAAAAGTAACTGCGCCCTCCCCTCTCAAGACTGTGCAGTCATCAAAATGCTCAGCTCCTCCTCAACTCCAGAAATCGCTCCTCCTGCAAAATACTGCTGAAACTACCTTGCTTGAGCAGGCACTCGAAATCTCCCGGGGCTAAGGGTGAGATCTCCGAACGGAGACACTCGATGCACTAAACAGTGCTGCAGACAGGCTAAACAACCAGCGTGCTCTAAGTCGAAGTGACTAGCTCAAATGCAACATAATCGAATGATCAAAATGAGGAGGCTCCTCTCTCCTTTATAGTGTTGGCTTCTCTCAAAACCCTAAGGCCCACCTCCTCCAATGTAGCCTCTCTCTTGCCACATGTTCCTTCTCCATCTGCGCAGTCCCTCCAAATGTCTACATGGGCCCCTTCTCTACGTGGTCCTTGGGCCCCCTTGGCTCCCCTTTTAAGTTACAACGTTGTGCTACTAAGAAGTGACTTTATTCATAAAGTGAGTTATGTCCCCCTTTCGTCACCTTTTTATTTTTAAATAACTATAGAAGGCAAAATTGAGCAAAACCAAATATTCCAATTAGCCATGGCTAATTAGGAATATTACAGTCTCCCTCGGCAAAATGTTGCTTGTCCTCAAGCAACTGAAGTGATGGATGCTGCAAAATGTTCTCACTCTCCCAAGTGGCATCCTCATCTGGTAAATTCTTCCACCTCACTAAGAATTCCCGGACCGTCTTGCTCCATAGTTGCCTCTCCCTAGTATCAATAATAGCCTCTGGCTGCAACACCAAATGCCCCTCATCATCCGTGGGTGGTAGCTCATCTGTCATTGTCACTTGCTGCCCCAATGCCTTCTTTAGGCATGATACATGAAAACCATTTAGAATCTTGCTGCCTTGGGGCAGCTCCAATTCATACGCGAGCTGTCCAATCCTCCGTATCACCCTGTATGGCCCATAAAAGCGGGGTTTGAGCTTGTCAGCTCCCTTCTGCTTCAGTGACGACTGTCAGTATGGTTGTAATCGTACGTAGACCAAGTCCCCTACCTCAAATTGTCTCTCCACTTGACCCCTGTTAGCATACAACTTCTACTGGTTCTGCGCTGTAGCCATATTATCCTTGAGAGCTCGGAGGATATCTTGACTCTTTTGGATCCAAATCTTGGCTCTCGGAGCCTTGCTAGCACCAAACATCACGTCAGCGAAAGATAAAGGATGATATCCATACAAAGCATAGAATGGTGACATACCAATGGACATGTGATGTGTAGTGTTGTAGTAGTACTCCCCCAGATGCAGCCACTCCAGCCATGCTCGCTGCTGCCCACTGACATAGTTACGCAAGTAGCCCTCCAGCCACTTGTTAACTATCTCCGTTTGCCCGTCCGCCTGTGGGTGATAACTGGTACTCGGTGTCAACTCCGTCCCCACCAACCAGAAAAGCTCTTACCAAAACCCGCCCATGAAACGGCTGTCCCTGTCACTGATGATGGTCTTAGGAAGATCATGTAGCCTGAAGACCTCTTTGAAGAACAGCTCGGTCACCTGCGCTGCTGTGTAGTGGGCGGTTATGGCAAAAAAATGTGCATACTTTGTCAGTCGATCAATGACGACAAAGATACAATCCTTGCCTTGCACCATGGGCAACCCTGTGATGAAGTCCATCGAAATACTCTCCCATTTCCCCTCCGGAATGGGAAGAGGCTGCAATAATCCTGCGGGATGGCTCATCTCTCCCTTGTTCCTCTGGAAAATATCGCACTCCCGGATATGCTGGAGTACGTCCTCCTTGAGGCCCTTCCATGAGAACCTCTCTCTAATGGCCCTGTAGGTTTTGGTAAACCCCTGATGGTTGGCCAATGGTGAATCATGTGATGCCTGAAGTATCTTCTTCTTGAGCTGAGATCCCTCAGTTAGGAAGATCCGGTCCCTATAGTAGATGATTTCATCAATTACCGTGTACCTGTCATCCGCCACCTGCCCATCCAGAACCTCACACGCAAATCTATCCTTGGAGTACTCTACTAAGAGTCGAGCCCTCCAGTCTGTGTCCAAGCTCATAAGAGACAACGTGGCTGGTCTACATGAAAGGGCATCAGCTACCACGTTGTTCTTACCCTTGACATACTCAATGTCAAAGTCATATGCTTGGATCTTACTGATCCACTTCTGTTGCCTCTCCTGTAGTTGTTTCTGCTCCAGAAAGAACCTGAGGCTGTTGTGATCAGTCCTCACCCTGAACCTGTTACCCACTAAATACTGCCGGAATTTGGCCAATGCATGCATAATGGCCAACATCTCTTTGTCGTATATAGTATACAACCTCTCGTGCGGAAGGAGCTTCCGGCTCTCAAAGGCTATAGGGTGACCTCCCTGCATCAACACTGCGCCGATCCCCTCTCCCGACGCATCACAATCCAAAACAAATGGCTGCAAAAAATTCGGCAATACAAGTACTGGGCAGCTGCTCATAACCTCCTTGAACCTGTCAAAGGCTCGTTGTGTTGTCCGACCAACTGAATGCCCCCTTCCTCGTCAGATCTGTCAGGGGTGCAGCAAGCTGTGAGAAACTCTTGACGAACTTCCGGTAGTAAATACAAATACCAATGAACCCCCGAAGTTCTGTCACGTTCCTTGGCTCCAGCCAATCTCTGATCTCCCTGATCTTCTCCTCGTGGACCCTCACTCCGTCCACCGCTATGATGTGTCCCAAGTACAACATCTCCGTCAACCCAAACTCACACTTGGAGAGCTTGGCATAGAACAGCTGCTCCTCCAGAATGCGCAACACTTTCTCAATGCGTTGGAGATGCTCCTCCCAAGTCCTGCTGTAAATGAGAATATCATCAAAGAACACCAGTACAAACTTCCTTAAGTGACTATGGAAGATGTGATTCATGCAGGACTGGAATGTAGCTGGGGCGTTGGTTAGCCCGAAGGGCATCACCAAAAACTCAAAGTGCCCATAGTGACACCTGAAGGCAGTCTTGGAAATGTCCTGCTCCCTCACGCAAATCTAATGGTACCTAGATCTCAAATCAATCTTTGAGAAGAACCGTGCTCCTCTCAACTCATCCATCAACTCATCGATCCTGGGTATGGGGTACCTGTTCTTTAGGGTCTTCTTGTTCAAGGCCCTGTAATTAATGCACATCCTTAATGTGTCGTCCTTCTTCTTCACCAACACCACGGAAGAAGCAAAAGGACTCGTGCTCGGCCGAATGTGCCCAAGAGCCAGCAACTCTTGAATGGCCCACTCAATCTCATCCCGATAGGCCTTGGGATGCTTATAGGGGGTAGTAATCACTGCCTGTATGCCCTGCTCAAGCTCAATGGTGTGCTCAAACCCCCAGTCTGGTGGCTGTCTCGGCGGAATCTCCCCAAACACTGTGGCATACTGGTCAAGGATGGACTGTATCTCTAGGTGCACCGTTTGCCTTGTAGTCCCTGCCTCTGATGCACGCAGCTCCACTGCCCACTCTACGTCTCCCTTCTGGAAGACTGCCTCCATCCGATGAGCCGAAATAGTCTGAGGCGGATATGTGTGCTGTCCCCGTATTTTGTCATGCCTCCCTGTCTTCTCATCATCCCACTCCATCTCTAGGGCCTTCCAATCTGTCGTGACCTTCCCTAGAGTGTTAAGCCACTAAACACCCAGTATCATGTTGGTGTCTGGAATATCGACCACGAAAAAGTGGTCAGTCAGTGTGTAGGTGCCCATCGTCACTGATAACTCTGGAACATAACGAGCACACACCATGGTCTGATCTCCTGGGACCAAAACTGAAAAGCCATCGAAGCTCTCTGTCTGTATACCTCTCTGCTCAACCATCTGTGCATCGATGAAGTTGTGGGTTGCCCCAGTGTCAACCGAAACTGAACTGCGTCCAAGCTGCCGTACAACTGCTGTGCTGCTGCTACTGCTGGAATCAAATGAGGATTTGGGGCTGTTCCCCTCCTCAGAAAATGCTGAAACTCTGGAATCAGCCTCTGCTCAATAAACCCAGAAAAGCTCAGAAAGTTTTTCTAAAATAGCTGACCCCCGAAAATCTCCCCCTTGGGGATCTATGCAATCTCTCAAGGCTCTGCGCTGCTCCTGAAGAGAATCCTCCAAAACTTTACCCGAAACTCTGCCAAAATCCTCCAATATGCAAGGGCTTATCCCTTGCCCAATCTCCAAGCTCAAATCCTCCACAAAACCCCAATCCGGAACTCCTATCAAAAGTAACTGTGTCCTCCCCTCTCAAGACTGCGCAGTCATCAAAATGCTCAGCTCCTCCTCAACTCCAGAAATCGCTCCTCCTGCAAAATACTGCTGAAACTACCTTGCCCGAGTAGGCACTCGAAGTCCCCCGGGGCTAAGGGTGAGATCTCCGGACGGAGACACTCGATGCACTAAACAGTGCTGCAGACAGGCTAAACATCTAGCGTGCTCTAAGTCGAAGTGACTAGCTCAAATGCAACATAATCGAATGATCAAAATGAGGAGGCTCCTCTCTCCTTTATAGCACTGGCCTCTCTCAAAACCCTAAGGCCCACCTCCTCCAACGTAGCCTCTCTCTTGCCACGTGTTCCTTCTCCATCTGCGCAGTCCCTTCAAATGTCTACGTGGGCCCCTTCTCTACGTGGTCCTTGGGCCCCCTTGGCTCCCCTTTTAAGTTACAACATTGTGCTACTAGGAAGTGACTTTATTCATAAAGTGAGTTATGTCCCCCTTTCCTCACCTTTTTATTTATAAATAACTATAGAAGGCAAAATTGAGCAAAATCGAATATTCCAATTAGCCATGGTTAATTAGGAATATTACATGTCACCAAATGACCTCCTCCTCCTCTTTTATAGATCTGATGGATAGATCTCCAAGACTCTAGAAGCATCTTATTTTATTATTATTCTAGAAGCTCCTCCATTGACTTTATCTTAAGTGACCTTTTAATTTAATTTTATTTCACTTAAGTCACCTTTGGCCCAATTTCTCCAATTAATTATTCTTCTTTAATTAAATGATTAATTAAAGTCATTTTTAACCAAGGAAAATGGTATATCGCCCCACCATACTCTCTTCAGCCATTGGACGTCACTTCTCAGAATCCCATCCTGTAGATCTTCTCGTTTCGGTTCCAACGAGATATTATACTGAGGTGTTCCATCAATTAATCTCCTCGGAATGCCAACTTGAGCATAATTAATTAAGTTATGCCAATAATAACCTCGTTTTAAGAGAATTATCGAAAGTCATGGAACCTGAAACAAGATGTGGGGAAACTGCTCATGATGATGAGTATGCCTAGTGAATGCCATTAGACCCCATAAAAACTCCTCGAAACTCCCTCAGAATCGCTAATGACATAAACCTGCTCCACTCAATTGGCCATCACGTGCCCTGGAAATCCACCCTAGTTGTACTATGGAGGAAAATAAAAATGGGGACATTACATCATGGTACAAGGGTAGTTATAATGAGGGAAGCCCACACTTGGGTATATGAGTGTAGGAGGGAGCAAATTGTGGTACATGAGTTACCTCGATTTTTGTTTTTCCACTCTTTTTCATATGCCTTTTTCCTTTGGTTGATTTTTTTTCATAAATACTAGGGGCTCCTGGGGATGAAAGCATGATGTGTAGTATATAGCAGTGGATATCCCCTTAAGGTGGGGCGGTTTATTGCCCTTCAGGGGTTGGGACAATCATGGGTTCCTTAACGATGGAGGGGGCTCATCTAGGGCCCATAGTAACCATGTTAAAATTGGCATCTAGGGCCAAACTCCATGTGGTTCATATTATTTATGGCAGCTGATATTTTTATTGGATCTTTCTCATTGAGAGGTGTAGGATTGATCTAAAGATCATCCGATTCCGATAAGTATTTATGAAGTTATGAATTTATTTATGTTATGGACAAATTGTTAAGTCAGCCAACAATTTATGTAGGCTCAGAAGCCCAACAGTCATGTCTATTCAACCTCTACGTTTTAGTATAAATAGAAGAGGACTTCAAGTCATTTCTACACACACTTGGATCTCTTCCTCTCTCTACTTGTCTTTGGGTTTTAGTAGGAGGAGAGGTCCTAAAGAAAAGCCGGAAAAGTCGGAACTGCCGGAAAAGACAAAATAGCCGGAAAAGCCGGAAACGCCGGAAAAGTCGAAAATATCGAAAAAGCCAGAAAAGACGGAAAAGCCAGAAAAGCCAGAAATGTCGGAATTGCCGGAAAAGCCGGAACTGCTGGAAAAGGCGAGACTACCGGGAACTGCCGAAACAGCCGGAGCATCTGTCTCTGAAGGAAGGCAACATGATGTATGAGATCATGGGCATTGTAATAAGCAGCATGATGATATGAGCATGGGTAGCATAATGATGCATGATGATATGAGTATGGGCAGCGTGATGTATAAGATCATGGGCAGCATAATAAGCAGCATGATGATATGAGCATGGGTAGCATAATGATGCATGATGATATGAGCATGGGCAGCATAATGATGAATGAGATCATGAGCATGGGCAACTTGATGATGAATAAGACCATGGAAGATGCAACATGATGAACAGCGTGAAGATGAGAGCAACTCAGTCATCAAGGTTCAACACATGTGATAGTACAGCGAGGTGTCACATGGTAACGTGCAGCAAATATACGAGATGCAACACTATGATAGGTGAACGAGTCACCTTAGAGAATCGGTTGAAGCAATATGTTTTCAACTGATCTCATGTCGATATCAAAAGTCAAATTGATTGACTTCTATTGTAAATGTACTATCTCTCTCACTTTCTTTATTGAACTTTGAAGAACATAAAAGAAGAATTGATCAAGGGTTTCCCCACATTGTGGGGTTTGTCCCTGGCTAGCGCCACATCTTGTGTCCTCTTGTCTTGGCTTGTCTTCTGCGATTTATATTTATGTTCTATCTGCTGTTTACTTTACGCTGATGTGATTGCTAATGTGGAAAAGAAATTGAAATAAATTGCTCTAGCATAGAACATACCTAAAGTTAACATGGTATTAGAGCTGAGGTGAAGACAATGCCCAAGCAAGAGTGAAAGAGCAATCGCCAAAGACAATAGGGACAAGACAAAAGGATCAATGAGTTCCACATCTCTCTTCTAAGTTCGCTAAGGGTGAAGTGGAAGAAGAGAATATTATCAGAATGGCACAACGGAAGATCACTTCATTGGGAAGTTCAGATCTAAGCGTGGAAGGAAAGGCAAATGCCTTGGTTGCAATAAGTTCGGCCAACATGCAAAGGAGTGTCTGAATAGCATAGACACATCTCTTGATGAAGATAACAATCATTCCAGGGACATCTTCAATGATCAGAGGAATGATAAGTAATGCAGGTCATCAAGGAAATGGTCGACTCTTCAAAGAAAGCAAGGAACCCCAGAATCTCTTTTATGTACCTGATCGCAAGAAGAACCTAGTGTCCATCTCGGAAATGGAAGTTTAAGGTTTCAGGGTGGCACTCATCGATGGAAAGGTATGTGTTTGAAAATAGATTTTTCAAAGATGTTTTAGAGTTCAGGGTTGTATCAAGTCCACTGGGGACCATGTCCATTGACTCAGCACTGGAGGTCTGTGAGTCAGATGGTGACCTGGATGCCTGAATTCAAAGAGCATGAAGGTACATGTCTCAGATGTACCGAAGGAAAATCTTACAAGGGGACCATTCCCCTCATGTAGCAGGTCCACAGGTTTGGAACAACTCGTGGAGTTTGAGATTCATGAACGAGAATCTCATGTATACAGGTGGAAGAAAGCCCTCTATGGCTTGAAGCAAAACACCCCGGGCATAGTATGAGAGGATTGATAGCTATTTGATGAAGCTGAGATTCACTAGGAGTGAAACCGATCCAAACCATTACTCGAAGGTTGTGGATGATAGACCTCTCATACTGGCACTTCATAGGGATGACCTATTTCTGATAAGTGCAGACCCTCTCATTTGCAGAAGTAAGAGGGAGTTGGATTCCGGATGTGGAATGATAAACTACAAGCTTGTGACTACCTTGAGGATATTAACTTTCAGAAATTATATGGTAGTGATGTCGGACCAGATTTGGGAAATGCCTCTGAGTTTCATAAACTCAATCACGTTGATGTTCTTGGTGAACTTCTGTCTGGACATATGTTTTACAGTTAGCATGGTGAGCTCATATTTGGTTGAGCCTCATTGGATTGGTGCCAAGAATCCTCTGAGATATCTTCGGGGCACAATCTCTCATGGATTGAGATACACTGTCAGAAATATGAAAACTGCATGATTATTCGAATGCTGACTGGGCAGGCAGTGTGGAGGATCACTAGAGCACTTCTTAATGCTGGTTCTCTTTGGATTCTGCTTCGATATCATGGATGAGCAGGAAGCAGAAATCGGTTGTTATAAGTACTGCTGAGACCTGATACATAAATACGAGTATGACCTTGTATGAAGTTGCTTGGTTGTGGAAACTCTTCAGTGAGTACACATGATGAATACCACAGTGATTCTCTGTGACAACCAGAGGTGGGATTCAATTATTGAGGAATCTCATATTCAATGATTGCTCCAGCAGATAGACATCAGATACTACCTTATCTGGGATATGGTAAGTCGATGAGCAAGGAGGCTCCATTGCATTGAGATGATGTACAAGTCGCTACACTTTGTCAGAGCCCCGGGGAAAGATCAAATTTGTGATTTTCCCGAATGACTTGGAGTCGTCAAGAGACCCTTGTAAAAGGGTCCTACATGTTGCATACATTGAGCTCTAGGAGCTCTGGGGGCTCGCAGTTCTTACTAGAGCAACATACGACCATAGGGTGACTCACCCTCCCCTGGTGGTGCGCACTGGGACAAGATGATTCGCTCTCCTGTGGATAGGATGATTCGCTCTCCTGTGGACAAGATGATTCGCTCTCTTGTGGGACAAGATGATTCACTCTCTTGTGGACAGGATGATTCGCTCTCCTGTGAACAAGATGATTCGCTCTCTTGTGGGACAGGATGGTTTGCTCTCTTGTGGGATAGGATGATTTGCTCTCCTGTATAGCAGGATGATTAATTCTCCTGTGAGGTCTGGATGATGTGTTCTCCATGACGATTGTGTAGTAGGATGATTAATTCTCCTGTGAGGTCTGGATGATGTGTTCTCCATGACAATTGTGTAGCAGGATGATTAGTTCTCTTGTGAGGTCTGGATGATGTATTCTCCATGACAATTGTGTAGCAGAATGATTAGTTCTCCTGTGAGGTCTGGATGATGTGTTCTCCATGGTGATTGTGTAGCAGGATGATTAGTTCTCCTATGAGGCCTGGATGATGTGTTCTCCATGGTGATTGTGTAGCAGGATGATTAGTTCTCCTGTGAGGATAGGATTGATTAAGTTCTTCTGTCGAGGCATCGTACCCATGTAGTCTGGGACTCATGGGAAGTACCTCTCATCTGATCAATGAGTAAGGAAATGAGGATAGGGACCGTAGTAGTACTGATGGACGCATCGCTGTATCTATTGTACTCCCTATGCTAGGATGACCTTCATTGATCTGAGATCAATGATACTGGTCTGGGACCTAGTGGTAGGAGTTGTACCCACTATGACACTGACTTTGGGTCGGTTGAGGACTGGTCTGGGACCAATGGTACATACTCTGAGACTGACTTCGAGTCAATAAAGTACTGGTCTGGGACCAGTGGTAGGAGTTGTACCTACTATGACACTGACTTCGGGTGGTACACACTCTGAGATTGACTTCGGGTCAGTGGAGAATGGTATGACACATTCTCGATCAATTCTTCTTCTTCATGGTTTAGCAAAGCTAAGTTGAGCAGAGCAGAACCAACATAGCTGAGTAGAGCAGAACAGAGCCAGTAAAGCAGAGCAGAGCTAGCAGAGCCAGCAGAGCAAAGCAGAGCCAGTAGAGCTGAGCAAAGCCAGCAGAGCCAGCAGAGCTGAGCGGAGCTGAGCAGAGTAGTGCAGGGCACTGATGGCAGAGATAGTACAGTTGGACATATGGATCAGCGGATGGAGTTCTCCCTAGTTGAGAGGGAGTGTTAAAATTGGCAACTAGGGCCAAACTCCATGTGGGTCATATTATTTATGGCAGCTGATATTTTTATTGGATCCCTCTCATTGAGAGGTGTAGGATTGATCTAAAGATCATCCGATTCCGATAAGTATTTATGAAGTTATGAATTTATTTATGTTATGGACAAATTGTTAAGTCGACCAGCAACTTATGTAGGCTCAGAAGCCCAACAATCATGTCTATTCAACCTCTACGTTTTAGTATAAATAGAAGAGGACTTCAAGTCATTTCTACACACTTGGATCTCTTCCTCTCTCTACTTGTCTTTGGGTTTTAGTAGGAGGAGAGATCCTAAGGAAAAGCCGGAAAAGCCAAAACTGCGGGAAAAGCCGGAAAAGCCAGAACTGCGGGAAAAGCCGGAATAGCCGAAACTGCGGGAAAAGCTGGAATTGCCGGAAAAGTCGGAAAAGTTGGAACTGTCGGAAAAGCCAGAATTGCCGAAAAAGCCGGAACTGTCGGAAAAGTTGGAACTGTCAGAAAAGCCGGAAAAGCCGAAAATGCTGGAAAAGCCAGAAAAGACGGAAAAGCCAAAAAAGGAAGAAATGTCGGAAAAGCCGAAATTGGCGGAAAAGTCGGAACTGCCGAAACAGCCGGAGTATTTGTCTCCGAAGGAAGGCAGCGTGATGTATGAGATCATGGGCAACATAATAAGTAGCATGATGATATGATCATGGGCAGCATAATGATGCTTGATGATATGAGTATGGGTAGCATGATGTATGAGATCATGGGCAACATAATAAGCAGCATGATGATATGAGCATGGGCAAAATAATGATGCATGATGATATGAGCATGGGCAACATAATGATGAATGAAATCATGATCATGGGTAGCTTGATGATGAATAAGACCATGGAAGATGTAGCATGATGAGCAGCATGAAGATGAGAGCAGCTTAGTCATCAAGGTTCAACACATGTGACAGTACAACAAGGTGTCACATGGTAATGTGCTTCAAATAGATGAGATGCAACACTATGATAGGTGAACGAGTCACCTTAGAGAATTAGTTGAAGCAATATGTCTTCATCTGATCTCATGCCGATATCAAAAGTCAAAGTGATTGACTTCTATTGTAAATGTACTATCTCTTTCACTTTCTCTGCTAAACTTTGAAGAACATAAAAGAAGAATTGATCAAGGGTTTCCCTAGATTGTGGAGTTTGTCCCTGGCTAGTGCCACATCTTGTGTCTTCTTGTCTTGGCTTGTCTTTTGCGATTTATATTTATGTTCTATCTGCAGTTTACTTTATGCTGATGTGATTGCTAATGTGGAAAAGAAATTGAAATAAATTGCTCTAGCATTGAACATACCTAAAGTTAACAAACCAGGGTGATGGTCATGGATAAAGGGGTAGTGCTCATGTTTGGCTTTTGCCCATGTGCTAAATTTGTATGTCTCGACCATATTATGCATTTTGTGGTACATTTCCTGTTGAGAGTGGCCAAATTATGATTTTTTTTTTTTAGTTGCATCAACCTCTAGGCGTTGTTCCAGGCCCGATGCAAGGAGTGGATAAGGGGAGGGGGAGGATAACCCTATGTGGACCTAGTGGACACATGTGGACCTGGATGGGAAAGGAGATGAATAGGGCTAAGATGAGTGGGAGGGAATGATGTAGATGGTATCAGGAAGTAGGACCATGCAACCAAAGTTGGGGTTTCCCATGTAATGCCAACCCTAATGCTAATGGCCAGTAAAAGAGATCCCACAGGACTAGGATACAAGGCTAACCACAAAATTGGGTTGTGGAGACAAGAGTATAGACCTAGCCCACTCTTTCTGTCGAATCTCCCCACCAATCCATGCCCGAAAGTGCGCATGACAAGTAATGAAAATTACTTGACTATACCAACCAAAGTCATACCTTCGGGATCAAGAGGTCCACCTTCAAACATACATTCATAACAGATGGGCGAGGGACTAAATCTCTATGTCAAGTGGCGGAGAAAATGGCACATCGAGCTATTTGGTGGTTGCAAGGAGTTGCTGGATGTCGACTGAGGACCATTTAGGAGAATTTTTTTCTCCTATGCATACTACCCACAGGTGGCGGGTAACATCTGGCTCCAATTGGGACATGAGCTCTCAGAACTGTGTGCAAAGCTACTCGGATGGGAGGTCATTACAACACCAACAATCTCTTGGTACCACAAACTTGTTCCCTGCACATATCAAAGACCAAGCACATGGGACAACATGCTTTTGTGGTGTTATATGATCACCCATGCTTATTACTAGGCCATATAAATCGACAAGAAAGAAAACTCATTTTCAATGCAAGTTTAATTTAAATGCATCTAATCTACTATGATAATATCATATGATGTTAGTTCTAATGCGAAAAATCAGCATGCAATGCATTCTACCCTAACATGCACATAGTAAGGCTAATACTAAGTGTAATCATAAAGCCAGTGCAACCAACATATCATCGTATCAATATACATATTCCTGTCAGTATAATTACTCATGTAACAAATCCGAAAGCGAACGCAGACAGAATCACATGGAGGATGAAGTGGGTGGGAGGTGGGAAAATATGATCTCCATTTGAGGTAAAAGGAAGCCCTAGGAGAAGGAAAATAAGTCAATCTAGAAGTGCGGGCATTTCCCTCTAAGAACACAATGATGGCATGAATGATCATTTCAAGAACTCCGCATCACAGTCATTGTTTATAATATTATGCGTTGTAGGTGCCACAAGGTCATGATGGGAGGAGAAATGAGACTTGAAACACGAAAGGGGACATTTGATTGGTTGCTCAATGGAGTGATTGTATTCACAAACCCGAGGATAAGAGGGTGAATTAGGGATGCATCTATTGGATGGTTCTTCCTCAACATCATACCTATGATGGTAAAAATGCCCATGGTCATTGGAGATCATATGAAAAGGGGTTAGGGAATTACTTGAGGAAGACTCGTTATGATAAATAAGAGAAAAAGGCAAAGGGGAGGGTGAAGTGCTATATTCAACTGGATTTTTCCCTCAAAATCATATTCTAAATGCTCAAGCGATTTGAAAATGGGATCATAAGGAGGACAGGTAGGATCAAAGGCCTTATCGATTTCATCATCATTAGTATTAGAGATAGGGTCTCCCCTAAAAGGAGAATCAATCATTTCCAATTGCCCATTTTCATGCAAGGGAAAATGATAATTCTCCTTCCCAAGGGTATTAATGAATATGTCATCATAAACAATGCTCGGGAGAAAGGGAGGACCAATCTCAACCTCATCCTTCTTGTCGGTGTCATAAATGGGAGCACAATCAAATTGAAGAGCAATGATTTGCCATTTCCCTTTTTCAATACAGATGTAATCTGCAATGTCAACTTCCAAGGGGCTAATGGGACTTCTTGATCACTCGAGTGGCAGCTGAAGATTTTCTGAAGATTCCATGCTCAAGGATGTACCAAAGGCTACTTGTACCATCAAAGATCATCATATCAATAGAGTTTTTCATCTCTACTCCTTCTTCTCATCTTCTTTTCTTGTACCCAGATTCCACAAGCCCTATGAGGATGATGTAAAGTGATGCTAGTATGATGAGTTTAAGTCATGTAACAGGCCTAAGTAGCTTGGGACCTTGTCATCAAATGAGTCTGTTAGAGTCGGTCTTGAGCCCTCCATCAGTGATCAAAACTCTTTGCATTTGCATAGGTAGGTGTCTCATCAGTGTCATGTTTTGCATTCCATTAGGCATGCCATAACCCTGATGGAGGAGCTGGTGTCTTTGTGCCCCTCTTGGCATTGCTGGATCAGGTCATATCAGTCATTAAGCTCTTTCAAAGCTTGTCTTGTTTTGTTTTGAAGTCAATTCCTAGGTCTAGGGTTTTGGTCATTTATCTCTACAAGGTCATGTCTCTGAAAGTTCATAAGTGCTCAGCAAGCCAGAGGGAGGATTGTAAAGATGTTTCTTTGATATTTTTATCTTGTACAGTTCATTTTCACCTTGGATTTAAAAACTCTGTTTTTAAACCCAAGGTCATTTTAAATTTTTGTAAAAAGTGATGAAATTTCAAGCGCTAACAGAGTCTACTCTGGGAGGTTTTTTGCTCTTAGTTAATTATTATTTTCCTCCAAGAATTTAACAATTAATTGAATGCATACCCCCGAATTCGGAGTATGGTTTGAATGCAAGGCTTAGGGTGAGGCCTATTGTCTATAGTCATTGTATATTACCATACTAGATCACTTGTAGAATTTCGTGGAATTTGGTTAGGCGTAGGGGGTCATTTTTTAATTTTTAAAATTTCCCGCAGGGTGGAAATTTAAATAAATTATGAATGTAATATGTAATAAGTAATATCAAAAGAAGTTGTATGGGGTAAGTGTGCTCAAAATTACACCTCTCACCTTCATGACACACTTTGAGGGGTAAAAAATATGTTCTAGACACTCAAAAGCCACTTTTCCCAAGTTTAATGGGAAATCTGACAATAAATTAAAGCATAAATAAATTAAATGGAGAGAAATAAATTGCTCCATGTGACGAAATGACATGGAAACAACTTGGAAGTTATCACAAGTCAAAGGAATGAGTCAAAGGACAAGTTGGAGGATGATTTGGCACCTTGCATCATAAATACATGGCCCACTCAAGGAAATCGAATTTCTTGGCATTAATGTAGCTGTTGGTGACTTGGAAAATCGAATTATTTGGGAAGTTAATGCACATGTGAGATATTTGAAAGATATTGGTTGAGATATTCTTGGGAGTTTGTCTCCACTTATGTTCCCTCTCCTTCACACTTGGCATCATCATGGCACATCGAATTATCCTCAAGGAGGGACCACGCAATTCCCCAAGGGATCTACGCTGAGCTCATTGGAAGCATCTACATGAGGTGGCATCACATGGTTTGTTCTTGGAGTTTGACTTGAGTTAGCTCCTTGATTGGTTCACACTTGGATTTGCTCATCTTCACACTTAGAGAATTCGATTTTGCTTGAGGATTTCATGGTGCCACATATGGAATTCGATTTGCATTGGTGTCTACTTCATCCCTCCACTTGGAATTTGATTTCTTTCTTGGGATCTTCTCCATGGCCATTTGTCACTTGGTTGCTACATTGAAATTTGCTCCCATTCTTTTATATAATAAAGCTTTGAGCTCTCATTTTGTAATATTTTATTACTAGCTATTATGTTCGCTGAAATGCTGCTATTTCGTACACTTCTCAAGAATTTTAATAAAAAGACTTTGGGGGTCCATTCATAGGTGTTCTTTCTTTGGAGCATGGTGCATTGTGAGCTATTGGTATAATATCTTCTATGCTTTGAGTTATTTCATTTTCCATATACTCTTGTAGATTTGCTAGTGCAAAGCTATCTTGTATTAAAATTTGATTTGGAAATAAGCTCTAGATATTAGAAGTTTCAGTTTATTTTCAAACAAATTTCTATAAGTTTCAATTCATTGTTTGCTTATCAAAATTTGTATGAACTAATGTGTGATTGGAGTATTGTAGAAGAATTATTTTTGGATCAAGCGTGAGGAGAAGTCTTTGGGAGACCAACCCACTCTTGAAGCACCTTCAAAGGAACTCTCATTTGTTATTTGGATTTTCATAGTTTATCTTACGAGGAAGTGTCTTGCAAGGATTTGTTTGGACATAGCTTGTATACAAGCAATCATTTTAAAATTTAAATATTTTGAAATAAGTGTTTCATTGGTTTTTATACTAGCTACTTGAGAGCTTTTCTACACTAAATCAAGTGATGGGGTTCACTCCCATCACTTAATTTGGTTTCTTTTATACTATTTGTATTTTATCTAGTTGTTTTACATATTCTCTCTGCACTAATTTGTCTCTTGATTTTGCAGCTCATAGGTAAAGTGTTGGTAACAAGAGCTTTGAAGGAAAATCACACAAACTCTAACCATTTTCTTGTAGGACCTCTCAAGCCATTCGAAGATTTTTTGAGGGGGCCGTTGACACTTAGAGAGGGCTGCTATTTGGTAAGGCCGTGGCCATTTGAGGAGGATTAGCTCTTTGTCTTGTACAATATTTCATTCACCTTTGGAGGCAAAGCTTTGGAATACCAAGAGACATCTTAACTTTTTCAACCTTGAGAAAATTCTCATTGTACTTGCCTTATTTTCTGATTTTTATTTTCAAGAGGGAAATCTAGTGTTTGAGAAGCCTCATATAATGTAAAGATTCCTCTTGAAGTTTTAGTTGAGATCCTTTGTAAGGATTCTCATTTGTGTAACAAGTGTAATAAAAACTTAGTTTTTCTTGTGGGAGCTTGGGTTTCACCCAAGGCATCATTTGCTTTTTATTTTAGAAGGATAAACTTTAGGTGGATTGATCTTGCATGGTTTTCTCTTAGTTTTAATTTTCGCATGTTTTAATCATTAACGCAATCTCGCCATCACTGTCTAATCTTCTAGATTTTATCTTGATAATAGTTTATATTCTTATGCTTTGCATTTCAAGTTTTTTCTTTCTTTCAAGTACAATTTGGAATTTTATTTTGGAGCAACTTATTTTATTATATGCAAGCATTTCATTTCATGTGGCAAAGTTGATCTAGTTAGATTTAACAATTTGCTTCATGTTGGCTTCACAATAGGCTCATTGGTTACATGCTCATTTATTTTATTTGCTCATCTTGCAAGCATATCATACATTGAAAACTTCATTTCATTTCATTGGTTTAGTTGGTTATTAATATATCATTTGTCAAAGCATTTACTTTGAGCAACTTACAATCTTATGTGCTTATGAAGCTTATGTTCTTGTATCTTGCATTATTTTGAGCAATTATCCAAGTTATCATGTTGAACATATTTCCATTTAAATTGAAGCATTCCATTTATACAAGCTCTAATAAACTTGCATCTCATTTAGGAATATTATTATAGTTGCATTTTAACTTAATTTACCTCCAAGTATAAGCTTGGTTGGAAGACATTTCTTAGGCACCTCTTTTTCTTTCAACTTGAGGGACATAGACCCTCTTATGTGGTTAACACGATGACTTTGCAACAATTAAAGCCACAGTCTCTGCAATGCCGGAGATATCGGGTGTGTTGGGTAATCCAAGGGAGGTATTATTAATATAGCTTTGGTTGTCTTTCTTTGGACCCTTTCCACAACTCACATAAGAGACTTGTTTCAAAACAATCGAAAGAAAGGTCACATTTAGACTAGGCATTTAGATTAAAATTAACCAAGATAATTGCATTCATTCTTAGTTCAAGTACATTTCATGTTAACACATCTTGCTATTACTTGCAAATTATTTCATGTACTTGTCATTGATGCAAATGTTTTAAATTGACTATCTTATTTAGTCAAGTATCATCTTGTTCACTTTTGCAAATAAGGTTTAATTTGTTTTCTTTGCAAATCATTCTATATTGCTTTCATACATGCTTTGGATTTGTGAATGATTATATATTTTGAAATCATTTCTTGAAAACAAATTTAAATATCTTGCATGTGATATCATATCTTGCTAACATTTTTTGTTTGATTGATAAGGTTATTTGTGTTTCAAATTTGAAACATTTCATTTTCTTGAGCAAGTATTATTTATTTTCAAGCAATATAAGGCCTAAGTTGCAGGAAACGTGGCCCTAGGGGGCGTTTCTCCAGGGGAAACGAAACGAAACGCGTTTCCCCGTACCGTACGGCCACGTTTCCCGAAACGGAAACGTGGCCGTACGGCCGGAAACGCGTTTCCAGGCCGTACGGGCCACGTTTCCCCCAAAAAAACATTTGTTTTTTAATTTTTTTTTTCTAATGTAGATCTCTTACATTTGTTTGCCCTAGTGTTGATATGCAGTTCATGGTAATGTTAAATTCTTAAAGTAAAAGTGATATTCTCCTTTATTTTTCATTTTCATCCTTTTACTTAAATTTTTAACATTACCATGAAATGACTCAGGATGTTTGAGAGTGGTTTCGCCGTCATTGGATTTCATATGGAGAAAGTAGAATTTTAGATCTTACTCAAAATCCAACAGACTTCTCTGTTTTTCAGGATTTCAGGATTGGGGGGATTTCAATGTTTCTATTGGATTTTATCATGTACTAGGGTATGGAACTTGTATTTAATCGAGAGAACAATGCCCTCTATGTAGGGGAGACTCCCAATAATCAAGAGAATGTAGGGTACTAGGGTATGAAACTTGTATTTAATCAAGAGCACTAAGGTCATTCGACTATGTAGGAGGAGACTCCCAATCAACCACGAGACAAAAAATTAGAAATTTCTCGTGGCTGATTTTGGATATTTCTATTTTCATTATGTGATTATTCATGAGTAAATGTGATGTAAATTTAGATACTTATAGTCTATGCATTGACAATTGACAATTTTATCATAATGTAATAAATTAGAATGTATCATATATGCTTTATGATTGCACATATTTCTTAAATTCCTATATATATATATATATATATATATATATATATTATATATATTCGCGTTTCCCCGTTTCCAAAAATTGGGGAGGTCGCGTTTCGTTTCGCTTCCCGTTTCGGAAACTCGTTTCCGTTTCCCCGTTTCGTGCAACTTAGTATAAGGCACTAGTTTAATGTGTGCAAATCTTTGATTCATGTGTTGATTATATATTTCACCTCATATTGCTCATCATATTTGCTCATAATCTTAAAAATAATTCAATTCACTCTAACATCTCTTAGAAACCTCACATCTTTTTTTAACTTAGTTTTCCATTTAGGGACCACCCCCTTAGTTGACCTAGGAGAGAGCATAAACAAAGAGAGTTGGGAATAGGTGACAATCCCATCTCTTAAATTTTCTACCAACCACACCTTGTGGGGTTAAGGAATTTTCTCACTAACTTAGGTGTGTGTGATAGACGACAACAGGACCACCTTCCCCAAGGTTCTAAAAAAGGGAGTCATCAGGAGTAATATCCTTGAGAAATGTAAGGTCAGTTTCAACTTCACTATCCATAGACCCATCTTCTCCAACACGTGTTCTCAAAATCATTCTTTTCATCATGTGGTCCCAAGAAGGACTCATCTTTTCGCTCATCATTTAGATTCCCAAAGTCCTCCCCAAATTCTTCGTCTTCATAGTGACTTTGATCATCCAACTGATTGTATTCTACGAGGATTTGTGATTGATTATATTTTTCATTGATAAGATCAGTCAAAATATCCAAAGCACAGGTTTGGCTGGCAAATTCAAAGAGATAACTACGATCCTTCTCATAAGCACACATTTTTATGTAGAGTGGTATTTGTGTTACTTTATGAAACCTGAGCATGAATTCCATATACATGTTTTTCAACAAATCTTTACAAAACTCAACATAATGGTCCACAATTTCTTGTAGTTTTTGCAGTTTTTGAACATTGAGTTTTGCAAATGGAGGGCCATGGGTACTCTCTTGTTGATTGTAATGTCCCCATTTTTATTTTTCTCCATAGTACAACCAGGGTGGATTTCTAGGGTAGGGGAGGCTAGGTCACTGGAGCATGTTTATGTCATTAGGGGTTCCGATGGAGTTTTGAGGAGTTTTTATGGGGTTTGATGACATTCATTTGGCATATTCATCATCATGAGCAGTTTCACACATTTTGTTTTTGGTTCCGTGACTTTAAAATAATTCCCGTAAAATGGGGTTATTATTGGGCATAACTTAATTAATTATGCTCAAGGTGGCATTTCAAGAGGAATATTTGATAGAACACCAGTGTAATAGCTCGTTGGAACTGGAACGAGAAGATTTACAGGATGGGATGTTGAGAAGTGACTTCCAGTGGCCGAAGAGAGTATGGTGGGCGATTTACCACTTTCCTTAATAAAAAATGACTTTACGTAGTTATTTAATTAAGGAAAAATAATTGATTGGAGGAAATGGGCCAAAAGTGAGTTAAGTGAAATAAAGTAAAATTAAAAAAGTCACTTAAAATAGAGTCAATGGAGGAGCTTCGAGAATAATAATAAAATATTAAAATAAGATGCTTCTAGAGACTTGTAGATTTATCTATTAGATCTATAAAAGAGGAGGAGGAGGTCATTTGGAAACATCTTGGATTTGATATTGTTTCTTGTATGAGAGGTTGAGAACTTAGTTCTCTACTCCATTGGTAGCCCCAGACGGAAACTCTCAGGTGATTCAGTGAGATTGGGTGAGTACCCATCTCCCATTTGTGAATTCTTCTAGAATTCACAAGAGAGCTCAACAATATAGTTCAGCTCAGTTTGGAGGGCCAGTGTTGTTGAAGTTTCTAACTTTAATTAGTTAGAAACCCTCCTTGCACTTTATCTGATTTATTCCTACCTACTTGTTAATTTTTATTTAACAAGTTATTTACAAATTAAATACTGAAAATAAACACCTGTGCATGCTCAACATATTACAGATCAACAACTAAAAGAAACAAGAACAAACACATCACATGACACCATTATTTTTGGACCAATGTCCCCGGAAAAACGCAATGCGGGAAAACTAGTGTAGCTATCTGAGGGTTTTTCTTATTAAGCAATATTGGAGTACAATCTGGGTTCCGTAACTGGCCTACCCAACAGAGAATTTCCTTAGTAGCTATACCTCACAATTTGAGAGAAATCTCATCGCTGAAACCCCAGAAAACCCTTCTGGCAGCTCCTCAGCACAAAACTGCTCTTGCAACCCCAGCGTCTGCCCATTCTAGACTGCGTCAGCCCCTCTCTGTCTCACGCTGGCCCTGCGTCAGCCTTTCTTGGCTTGCGTGTGCCCCAAGAGGCCCTGCGTCAGCTCTAGGAGCCTTTGTGTCAGCTACGTTGGCCCCTCTGGTGCTCTGCATAGCACTTGGCTGCCTTTGCGTGGCCCTGCGTGAGCCCCTGCTGGCTTTGCATCACCCTCCTTGGTTGCTGCGTTGCTCTCCCGACACAATCTCTGTCTTCTCTGTTCCTCTGTAATCAATGCCCCTCAGCTGCTCCCCCGATCATTGATTCTATCTCTCTTAGCAAACCCTGCTCTAGAGAATAGAATGACTGATCATCTGGTGTACTCTCCAAGTGACCCTCAAGCCTCCTCTTATACTTTTCTCGTTGACATATCAATGACCGAGATTAAGTCCCTAATCAATGGCTAAGATTAGATCTGGCTCGATCCATGTCTTTTGGACCATTCTAACACAGATTCATATTAATACACATTAATATTTTATTTTCCCTAAGTTTAGACTTAGGGACTCCATTAAAAATATTAATTATTTTAATATCTCCTGATTTGTTTAGAATCTGCCCAAACCCTTTTTGGGTATTGGAGATCTCATGTGCCCCAACTTTTCCATCAAATTTCATGGCTAGAGCACATCCGATGCTACCCCAAATTGACCCTCCCTCTTAGCGAGGACTGTGCTCTAGCAATACTCCTCACTGAGTATTACTCTGATCATCCGACATCGGTACTGTGCTGATCCTAGGCCTTCTTGCCCAACATCCTCTTCATTGTTGCCTCCTGTACTGCTGCCTATGGTTCTACTATTGCCCCTACTGTTGGTCTTTTCTCCCAGCATTGCATCTGCGCTGCACCTCCTCTCATCAAGCTGCATCGTGCTGCCCACTGTTGCACTGTAACCCAGTTACTGAGAAGTAAGTAACTGATCTCCCAACTGACCTCCCTGTTGGGCTAGAAACACCCTCTGATGCTAAAACTCCCTCTGTTGCTGACAAACGCTCCTTCTCTCTGACCTCTGCGCTGCTGCAACAACTCCCTGCGTCTCGCACCGTTGCACACCTCTTTGTGCCTTCTTGCACTGGTGCAACACTCCTGTGCCTCTCGCACTGCAGCAGCCTGCTAGCTCTGCACTGTCTCGGGATTCTTGCACTGTAACTGTCTCTGCCGCTCCATCTGCATCCGTTTCTACCCACTTAGCCAGTCTTGCTACTCCTCGTCGGGGCTCCCGTAGGAAGGTCTAATCCAAGAGGCTGGGTACCTCAAGGATCCTGCCCCTCATCGCCTGTAGTCCATCTTACTACAGCTCTATGTCTCCCCCACTTCCGCTCAAGTGGTGCGTGTGCACTCATGGCACAGTCATCGTCTGTCAAAACTTCCTTCTCTGCCCATGCTGGCGCTGTCTTGGTCTCGGAAGACTCTCCCTTACTCTTCTTCCTTGGGCACTGGGTCGCTAATGACCCATCTCCCCACAGTGGAAGCATTTGATCTTGGAGAGATCTTTCTTCTTCCGCTTCTCCTGCTTTCCCTCAGATGCTAGGGCCACATCCTCCTCCTTCTGCTTGATCTTGAACCCTTTGCTGCTGCTACCTGTCTTTGATTGTCGTCTGATCTCTTCCTGGCGAAGAGTTGCCCACATCTCGTCCTAAGGTAGGAGAGTCCCTCTGCCTAGGATGCTCTGGACAAACACTTCCCACTCTTTTGAGACAGCATTCAGGGCTGTCCTCACCATAAGCTCCTGATCTGATGTCGTTCCTATAGCAGTCAATTGATTTCGGATCTCATTAAGTCCTCCGAAGAAGGAGTCAATCGTTTGACCCTTCTTCATCTGATATGACCTCATGTGGTTCTCGAGCAATGTTCTTCTCTGCACAAAAGTATGCTGGTACAAGTTCTTGAGAGCCTCCCATATCTCAACTGCCATTTCCTTCTCAAGTATATGTGGTACCACATGATCTTTGACCTCGTCAAGGATAATGCACTTGGTCCTCGCCATTGCCTCCTCGTACTTGTCAGTATCATTGGGGTCGACTGGGATCACTATAACCTTCAAGGCGAAGTTCTTGACATGATTCCTGTCAAGCAATGATAAGATTATGGCCTACCAGATTGCGAAGTTCAATGCTTTGTCTAGTCTATCCTGGTCTCTTATACCATGTGTAGTGCCATGATGCTCCTCTACTTCCCTCCTAGAAGTTCTCTGTTTGACTCCTCTGAGTCTCTACTTCTCGTCTGAAGTTCTCTTCTAGACTCCCTCTGAGTCCTGATTTCCCTCCTGGAAATCTTTCTGCCACTTGTCGAGATGTCCCCTACTATGATCTTCTTATGCAACTGCATTGCTAATCCAGGTTCCTCGGCTAGAAACCCTTGGTAACAACTCCTCTGGCCCTGCTCTGTCAGGTACTGTTCTGACTACAGTACCTCACTAGCTCCACCCTGCAATATTCCTGCAACCTTCTAGACTCCAACAATTGCCTCTCTGTGAACTTTGTCAGCCCCTCTCTGCCCCATGCTGGCTCTGCGTCACCCCAGACGGGTCTACGTCAGCCCTGTGTCAGCCTTCTTGTCCTCTGTGTCAGCAACGTTGGCCTCTCCGAGGCTCTGCGCAGTTCTCGGCTTCTTCTGTGTGGCTCTAGCTAGCTTTGCGTCACACTTCCTTGGCTTCTACGTTGCTAGAAATAACTTCTGTCACCTCAGGACAACTGTTTTCTGCTGTTATTTCTCTGCTCGACTGATGTCTTTTAGTCCTCCCGTGATCTGCAATCATGCTCTGATACCCATAGTTTTAAAAACCGCTCAGAAAAACCGGTAACCGGTCAAACCGGCCGGTTAGCTAGCTGGCCGGTCCGAACCGGCCTAAAAACCCGGTTAGACCCTTCATTTGCCCGATTTTTGGCCCTAACCGGTGAAAACTGGCCGGTTTAGGACAGAACCGGCCGGTTTGTAGCAAACCGGCCGGTTTTGTCCTAAACTGGCCGGTTTTAGGCACAACCACCATAAAGTTAAAAAAATTGTTTTTGGCTGTGTTTGAGGGGTTTTGGGGGGGGACTAAGGGTGTTTCAACTCTAACAATGTTGGCAATTAATGGTAATGTTAAATTCTTAAAGTAAAAGTGACATTTCCTTTAATTTTCATTTTCAGCCTTTTACTTAAATTTTTAACATTACCATGAAATGACTCAGGATGTTTGAGAGTGGTTTCGACCTCATTGGATTTCATATGGAGAAACTAGAATTTTAGATTTCACTCAAAATTCAACAGACTTAATGGTTTTCAGGATTTCATGGTTTGGGGGTAAACAATAAATGCAATTAGAGCTCCAAATGATGAGAAAAACTCCTGATCTAGATCCCATTGTGTTGGATGATATTGATCCAACATCAGAATGGGTGGAGGAGACTGAAGAACCTGTGTTTGAGGCTGATTTTGATATCGACATGGCTTTGGCGGGGGATGAAGCAAATTATGTGGTGGCATCAGAACCAGGATCAATAGCGGCATCAAGGAAAGGCAAAGAACCAATGGAAGGCACTAGTCATGCAGGTCGACAAACTCATGCTTCCATTAGGTCCACTTCTATTGTCATTGGTGGCATTGATACTGAGGTTGCAGATCAGGCTGAGGCATCCTCAGACTCTGAAGCAGATGATGTCTATGTAGCTCCTGGTGATGATCTTGTGTCTAGTAGTGGTAATGAACTTGATGATTGATCATGTGTATACTGTAGACTTGTAGTAGGCCAATGGCCTCATAGCTTGCAACATTGTTTTTGGACTTTATAGGCCATTTAGAGCCTCATTTCTTATGTATTTTGCTATTTTGTTGATGATATGTATTGCACTCGATGCCATTTTGATGTATTCACCTTTACATGGTATATAAATGAGCAAACTTTGCATATTTTGTCTCTATTGGCTTGGAATCAGTGATACCATGTTGAAGTTTCTAACTTTACTTAGTTAGAAATCCTCCATACATTTTATCTGATTTATTCCAACCTACTTGTTAATTTTTCTTTAACAAGTTATTTACAAAGTAAATATTGAAAATAAACACCAGCGCATGCTCAACATATACAGATCAACAAGTAAAAGAAACAAGGACAAACACACCACATGACACCATTATTTTTGGACCAATGTCTTCGGAAAAACCCAATGCGGAAAAACTTGTGTAACTATCTGAGGGTTTTTCTTATTAAGCAATATCAGAGTACAATTTGGGTGCCGTAACTGGCCTACCAAACAGAGAATTTCCTTAGCAGCTATACCTCACAGTTTGAGAGAAATCTCTTGGCTTAAACCCCGAAAAACCCTTCTGGCAACTCCTTAGCACAAAATTGCTTTGCAACCCCAGTAGCTGCCCAATCTGGAATGCGTCAGCCCCTCTTTGTCTCACACTAGCGCTGCGTTAGCCTTTCTTGGCCCGCGTCAGCCCCAGGAGGCCCTGCGTTAGCTCTGGGAGCCTCTGCGTCAACTACATTGGCCCCTCTGGTGCTCTGCGCAGCACTTGGCTACCTCTGCGTGGCCCTGCATGAGCCCTTGCTGGCTCTGCGTCACCCTCCTTGGCTGCTGCGTTGCTCTCCCGACACAATCTCTGTCTTCTCTGTTCCTCTTTATTCAATGCCCCTCAACTGCTCTCCCGATCACTGATTCTATCTTTCTTAGCAAACCCCGCTTTAGAGAATAGAATTATTGATCAGTTGGTGTACTCTCCAAGTGACCCTCAAGCCTCCTCTTATACTTTTCTCGTTGACATATCAACGATCGAGATTAAGTCCCTAATCAACGGCTAAGATTAGATCTGGCTTGGTCCATGTCTTTTAGACCATTCTAATACAGATTCATATTAATACACATTAATATTTTATTTTCCCTAAGTTTAGACTTAGGGACTCCATTAAAAATATTAATTATTTTAATATCTTCTGATCTGTTTAGAATTTTCCCAAACCCTTTCTGGGTATTGGAGATCTCATGTGCCCCAACCTTTCCACCAACTTTCATGGCTAGAGCACATCTAATGCTACCCCAAATCAACAAGTATAGCGGTGCAACAAATTATCTTGGAGGTCAGCTTTTCATCTCAGCGATTTGGGTTGTATATGCAACCCCAGTTTATCTATTATAGTAAAAGCTGAGAATTTTCTTGTTTGGTGTTTTATGGGATTGCACTGCTCTAGTTAATTTTTACATGGCAATTTTATGTTTATGAATGAAATTTTTATCTGGTGAAAATTTGAGTTAGAATTTGAAGAATATTTTTTTATGTGAAGTGTTTGTTCCAAATTTATTTCATTTGGGACATTATAGTGGTATCAGAGCCTTGATCTTGGCTCAGCCTATGGGTTTTCCGTTTTTAGTTTCCATTATTATGGTTCAAGGGTTTAAGGTTTATTTGTAGAATGGATTTTCAGCTAAGTTTGTGGGATTAATTTTGAAAGGGTTGAAGCTAATATTATTTTGCAAGAGGATGTCTCCATTTTGAGACAAAAGGTGAAAATTTCTTATTTTGGAGGTCAATTTCTACATGAGATTGAAAAGGGCCGAGAGCATTCCTTATTGGTGGAGCGAAAATCAGAAATCTACCTTAGTAATTCGAAGGATTTGGCTCAAGCTATGAAGTTGACGACAATTCTCTAAGGGGCCAAAGTCGATATTCCAAGCCGAAATATGTTGACAGAAATTCCATGAGAAACGTGGGTGATTTTCGGTAGGGCAGCCGTCAAGCAAAATGTATAGGGGATTATCTTACGGTTGGATTAATTTTGATCCCAACTAAACTGCAGGGGTCGGGTGATACTTGAAGACCGCCTGCTTTGAGACCTTTATAGATCGATGACCTGAGCAATCAAGTCGCAATTTGTTGAATTAGCCAAATTCCAATTGGCAACCAATTTGCTGCGGGGAATTCGAAAATTACGTAAAGGGCCGAAAACTTTAATTGTGCCGTCGGGCCAATTTTAAGAAAGGGGGTCCACTACATGATTTGAAGGCCTTTGAATAAAATATATTGGCGGCCAAGAGCTGAGAATTTGTGGCCAGGTGAAGATATAGTTTCGTGCCACGATTTTGGTGCAATTTGGGGGTGGTCATCGAATTGATGTTCGAAAAAAATTGATCGAAGGCCCACTCTTTGTTTTGCCAAGCCACAATCGTGAAGCTCCAGGCCGAGAAGTTCGTGGAAGCAGTCAGGACGAGCCGCCAAAATCTGTCAGATGTCACGCTGTGGATGTTCGACTAATAATACCAGGGCCACACTAAAAGTTGATATGATGATGCAGAGTGGAAGTGGATCAGATCGAGCTCACCCGTCTAGTGATTAAGTTATCGGGGACGTGATTTTGGTTATGCAAGTTTGGGTGACAGGTTGCGTTAGATAACTGAACGATGTCGACTATCTCACGAGGCACTCAAAATTTGTGACGGCACAATCACCAGACCAAATTTACAAGGGTCGTAACATTTTATTAAGGGCGAGTTTGTAAGAGATCAGACTACGTCAAATTTATTTGACAGGGGATCGAGGTATGCATCTTCCACAGGTAATTCGAGCCGAGACGATATTTATTCCTTTGTCAGTGAAGAAGTTGAGCTCGGTGGGCCGAAGCCCTTGGAATATAAGGGTTGAGCCAACACGTCATTGTCGGGTCACTTCAGCTACAAAGAAAACCAGGTCTCCACCTAAATTTTATCCAACTATACAAGTAGAAGTGTATTTGCCGAGGCGTGGGACGAAGCTCTTTCTTACCCATTTAGGGCACGCATATGTTGGGCATATTACTTCCGTGGGGAGATGCTTTACAATGAAGAAAAAAAGAGGGCTGAGATTTTTATTAGGAGAGCAGCCGAATTGTTCAAGGAGCTGAGCATTACGGTGTTGAAAGAAGTGAGAAATTCTAGGGTCTGCACTCCTCCTTTAGTCCTATTGAGCAAGCTCCTTTGTTGCCGAACATGTCATTTTTAATAGTTGCTAGACAGTGAGCTGAATTTGCAAGTCAATATAAGTTAGATTCTTCACACTGAACATGCACTTGAGATTGGTGATGCATAGTTCCCGGTAGCTGGTATGAGAGATTGTGTTCAAATCCTGTAGCTAACTAGTGACACTAAATGCACACTGAAGTTGGTTGAGGACCATACTCTTATTGGGTGGCATTTGAAATCAGGTTCCATTGTTCACTAAAATCTGTTTTATCTTTACAGTGTAAGCTCTGAAGCGTTATGGCTATTTTCTAATGAATCAATGGTGTCGACTTGGGTATGTCGAGTATGAAACGATAATGCTATCCTGAAGTGTTTTCTTATAGCGTTTCCTGAGCATATATACTTGTTTTCATATGTCAACTTGAACCCAAACCCAAGGAAATTCACGCACAACTATACTTTCAACAAAATATTCGACAAAATCCAGTTGGAGAAAATACTCAGTGGAGAACACAGTATTGATAATGTTGATTTCCGGTAGCATTGGATGTGCTCTAAGTCTCACATATTGCAGGGAGGCTTAGACACATGCATTCTCCAATACCTAGAATCGTTATGGAAAATTCCATCCGGAGATAGTTTTATTAAAATAATTAATTATTTTTAATGGGACCTTAAGTCTAAACTTAAGAAATTAAGGTATTAATATAAACTGTGGGTGAAACTTCTAGAAGAAGGCGGAGGTCAAGTCAATTTGATCCTAGCCATTGATTAAAATCTAATCTGGGCCATTGATTGATCAACGAGAGGATTATAAGAGAAGGCTTGATGGGCTTGATCAGTCAGATCAAATTGTTGAGGCTAGAGCAACATAGTGATTTCGTGGTGATCATGGAAAGAGGGGCAGAGATAATTTTTGGTTGGAGAATCTTCTCCTGAGCCAAGAATACACAGCAGAGAGGCAGAGAAAGATGCAGAGGAGGCAGCGCAGTGCCCAGTGAGGGTGGCGCAGAGCCACAAAGGGCTCACCTAGAGCAGTGCAGTGCAGTGCAGAAGTATGAAAATTCGCTGGGAGTTCAATGTTCTGAGTCGGGAGGACTGAAGTCGAGCCTCCTGAGAGAAAATCGATCCAGTAGAGGAAGTGACGCAGTTCTTCAGAGGCAATGACGCAGGTCCACACAGTGATTGCATAGAGACAACGTAGAGGTAGTCGTGTACTCGCTGTTTCAATTGCCGGATTAGCCGAGACTTGCAGTGTAGAGTGAGGTAATCTCACTAATTTATTCTGTCGAGTGATATTCTCTGTACTGGATAGCCAACAAGGCATCCAAAGTTTGTATTCAGAAATAACTACTACTTAATAATAAAAACCCTCAGAACTGCTACACCGATTTTCCCGCATTGGGTTTTTCTGGGACATTTTTCCAAAAATCACTATCATTGTGTTGTATCTTTTTCCTGTTTAGTTTCTTGTTTTGGCATATTATTTTAAATAGTGAATGCTGCAGTTTTATTTACTTTGATATTTACCATAGAACACAGTAAATAACTTGTATGGATTAACAAGTAGGAGAAGTAAGATCAGTTTGCTACAGTAGGGATTCCGAGTTTAGGAATTTTCACATGGTATCAGAGTTGTAGGTGAAGCAAGAAGAACAGAGCTGGAAAACCTAGCGTTGAAGGAGGAAGGGAATTCGAAATTCCTACAGAGGCAGCAATTTGAATCCCTAGAGGGTTTGCGCATTTGGGCCAGGAGGGCAAGATTTTTGCAGTAAATCTCTCTCTGAGTGAGTCGACAGAGAGGTAAGATTTCTAGATCAAAATCAGTGAGCGACAAAGGGAGTAGCGCATCAAAAGCTTCAGCAAAGAGGGGTTTTCTAGTGAGACACAGTTTTATAGAGGCAGTTGCTAGGTAGAAAGAAGTCAGAGGGAAGAGAGAGACACGGTTGAGGGAATTCTTCCTCAGAGGATTTTCAGCCAAGGAGATTGAATTCTCACTAGTTGAGCAACAGCGGAGAGGGGCTGATCTACAAGTTCCAGAAGGGAGTGCGTAGGTCAGTCCAGTGCTATTGATCCAGGTGGATATTGGTGGCCACCTGCCAATTCCACTTGGACCCCCACCATTGCTTCTTTTAGTTTTTCAGTTTCCTTAATTGTAGCACAGTTTACTATTTTTAGCAGTTTTTCGGGTCCTAAACTTCTGAAGCCATTTTGAGGCCCTAAACGATGTTTTTTTTTTGGAAATCTACCTCTAGCGATTTTTTGTTTAAAATCGTCTTTTCCGTCGTAATCCTCGGAGAGATCTTTTCAACGGATTATCATGCGCGTCAAACGAAGATAATATGACCAAGTCTTGACCTCAGGAAGTTGGTTATCCAACTCACCCCAACGAGGCCCATAAACTCTTAGTGTTACATCTCCTCGGGTTTGGGTTTTGGTTGTTTAGGGTTTGCTTTTGTTGTTCAATAATAAAAAGGTCCTTGAGCCTCATTGTAAGGTAGTTCAGAGGCATGTAACAGCTACATCTCTTCTCAGAGATAAGCTACCATCGCCCGAGCTAGTTTATTTCCATTTCTGTTTGTAAGCATATTTCAGTATTCTCCATTAATGAAATGAAGTATTATTTCTGCTGTATCTCTGTATTTGTGTTTATTTTTGTACTTTATTGCATTCCTGTTTAAATCCGGATCAGTGGTATCAGAGCGGTCTGCTTTCTCTGTTTTTCCTTGCATGTCCCCAACGAGGTCGGGATATAAGGAGTTAGGGCTTGAACTGGTCGAACCTTTGCAAGACCAGCCTCACAAATTTTGACAACATCCCATGGCAGATAAAAAGAAAGATGAGGGGGCAGGAGATCCTATCAAAATCTTGCTCGAAGAGGCCCTCGAGCGACAAAGGAACACGATGATGGACAAATTTGCCCAGATCATTCAGCGGCTACCCAGGGGCGACAAATATACTTCCGGCAGCTACTCTAGAAGCGCCACACCCTTTAAGGTACAAGTTAACTTTGACATTCCCATATTTGAGGGTTAGATAGATGTAGACGCTGTAGATAAATGGTTAAATCTGCTAGAAGGGTATTTTTCTGTTCATGTTTTTTCCGGCCAGGAAAAGATTACTTTCGCTCTTTTCAAAGCCACCAGCCACGTCAAGGATTGGTGCGAAACTTACTATGAGCATAAGGATGAAAGTATGACCTCACTGTTTTCAGCTGCACCCACTTGGAATTCATTCTGGGCTGCCATCAAGGAGCAGTACTACCCTGTCGGAAGCTATGAGGATCAATACATAAAGTGGACCACGCTGCGGCAGGGAAGGGACCAAGACGTTCCAGAGTTTACCAATATTTTTCATACCCTTCGCACAAAGTTGGGTATCAAGGATTCACAACAGCGTTTGGTACTCAAATACTGCTACTACCTGCACAAGTACATCCATGACAAAATAGAATTCCTGAACATCTCCTTGCTCAGCACGACATACCGATATGCTGTCAAGATCGAGCAAAAGTTTAAACAAAAGAAGCGAGACTTTGGATTTGCGAATATGAAGCAGGGGAAAGGTGCCCCCAAACCATAGAACAAAGGACAAAGCCAAGGTGGGTGGCCCAGGACAACCCACCAAAGCTGCAAGCAAAGAACAGCGTTGCGAAGCCGAAAAAGGACACGGGAAAGTGGTGTGAGTTCCATAAGAGCTCCACTCACAACATAAGTGAGTGTCGGATCAAGCGGTCACTGGTGGCCTAGGTAAAGGCTCCAAAATCGGATGCGTGTTCCGACTCTGAGTTAGAACCCGACAAGGGGAATGACAAAGGGAAGTAGATTATCTATGCGGAGCCCAACGCCACCGTTGCCACCACGAAGATCCAGAAGGAGGAACCTGAAGATCCAGAGGAGGAGGAGCACCTCTTCCACTCCCAAATGTGGGTAAAGGGCTCCTCGCTATAGTTCATTGTTGACAGCGGGATCCAAAAGAACCTCATTTTGGCAGAGGTCATGAAGCGGTTGGGCTTACCAACCGCAACACATCCACAACCGTACACCATCGGGTGGCTTCACCAAGGACGAGATCTTCGCATGAGCCAACAGTGTCGCCTTCCGTACAACATCGAGCCCTTCATGGATGAGGTATTGTGTGATGTTGCTCCCCTTGATGTTTGTGATGTATTATTAGGCCAACCATACTTGTGGAAGTGACATGCTGTGTATGAATCAAAGCCTCGTGCTGTTATTGTTACTTTGGGAAGTAAGTTGTACAGGATACCGGAGGTAGCATCGCCTACCGCCATCTCTTTGGTTACTGCAAAACAATGCAGTAAGATCATTTCCAAAACAAGGAAATTTGTTTTCCTGATGATACGCCCTTAAGGAAAGAAGAAGACGGTGGCCACGACTTTTAGACAGGGCCCCTCTGCACGACAACTACAGATGGAAAAGGTTGTGGAGGAGTACGAGGACATCTTCACCTCCACCGTAGGGGTTCCTCTGCACTGTCAGGTCAAGCACTCCATCAACTTGACCCCAGGTGCGTCGCTGCCCAATGGACCAATCTATCGGCGCTCTGTTATGGAGTACGATGAAATCAAGAGGCAGATTCAGGAGCTGCTGTAGAAAGGTCGCATCTGACCAAGTTCATCACCCTGTGGGAGCTTGATCGTGTTGGTACAGAAGAAGGACGGGACTTGGAGACTCCGTATTGACTAACGGCCATTGAACAAGATAACTGTCCGAAATATGTACCCAATCCCACGGATTGATGACCTTCTCGACCAATTGAAGGGGGCAAAATATTTCAACAAGATCAATTTGAAGTCAAGATATCACCAAGTACCAATCGAACCCTTTGATGTGTGGAAGACTGCCTTCAAAGCCAAGGAGGGCCTTTTCGAATGGTTGGTTATGCCTTTCGGGTTGACGAATGCTCTTGTAACCTTCATGAGGCTAATGGATGACATTTTGTGGCCATTCACCAACTCATTTGTAGTGGTATATTTGGATGACATCCTGATCTTCAGCCAGAGTTGGGAAGAGCACCTCCACCACATCCGACAGGTTCTCCAAACACTGCGGCAACACAAGTTATGTGTCAATTTGGAGAAATGCACTTTTGGCATGACTCAGGTTCAGTATCTGGAATACATTATTGGTGAATGGGGGGTGCATGTGGATCTAGCGAAGATCCAAGTCATTTGGGATTGGCCATCTCCAACCACTCTAATAGAGCTCTGCAGCTTTCTGGGTCTTGCCAACTTCTACCGCAGGTTCGTGTTGGGATTTTCTCATATCACTTGGCTCTTGAGTCAAGTCACCAAGGGAGGAGCAAAAGAAAAATTCTTTTGGTCTGAACCTCAACAGAAGGCAATCACAGAGTTGAAACATCTCCTCTACTCGGCACTAGTGCTCACATTACCAGACTTGCAACAACCATTTGAGATCGAGACATATGCCTCTGACTATGCTATTGGGGCAGTCCTTACTCAACACGGGCATGTAGTGGCATATCACAGTGAGACACTTTCAGATACAGTTTGGAAGTATCCCACTAATGACAAAGAGATGTATTCCATTGTGCAGGCCTGTCGACAATGGAAGTATTACATTTTGGGGAAGGAAACGGTCATCCACAGAGACCACCGGCCCCTGCAGTTCATACAGACCCAAGGGAAGTTACAGAATGATCGCCATCAAAAGTGGTCAACATACCTGCAACAGTTCCATTTGAATATCAAGTATAAGAAGGTCAACACCAATAATGTTGCAGATTGCCTCAGTCAACCACCGATCATGGCGTTAACCACCGTGCTCAACTCTTGTGGGCACGAAACTTCTGGTTGGCCACTTCTCTACGAAAGCGACCTAGAATTTGGCCACATACCAGACACTCTTGGAGGGTCAGCGTGTTCCAGATTTTTACCTCCAGGATGCCCTGTTATGCCACTTGGGTCACCTTTGTGTTCCTTCAAGCGAGCATGCCAAGATGATTTGGGAAGCACACTATAGTTTGGCTGTTGGGCATTTCGGGGTCGATAAAACGGTGGCAGTATTGCCGAAGTATTTCTACTGGCCAAATCTTTGACAGGATGTCAGGAAGTACATTAGATCCTGCACTGCTTGCACCATTGGCAAACCGACCATTAAGAAGCAAGGCCTATATACCCCGCCACCTATCCCTAGTCGACCTTGGGAATCCATATACATGGATTACATGTCGAGCCTTCTTTCTACTAAGCATGGAAACGACTGTGTTTTTGTGGTCGTCGACAGGTTCTCAAAGATGGCCATTATGACGGCCTGCAAGAAGAATATCACAGCAGAAGCCACTGTTAAACTCTTCTTTGAACGAGTGTGGGTACACTTTGGGATCCCACAGTCTATCATCTCAGATCGGGACAACATGTTTCTCAGAACATTTTGGTCTAGTCTCTGGTTGATGCTGGACACCAAACTCACTAAGTCCACAACCTTCCATCCTCAAACTGATGGCCAGATAGAGGTTGTCAACAGGGTGATCGTACATATTCTGCGCATGTACAACTCAAAGCATCCACGCACATGGGATGAGAGCCTCCCTTATGTTCAACACAGCCATAACCGAGCTCTCCACAGCTCGATTGGCCACCGCTCTTTTCAGGTGGGCTTGGGATTCCAGCCACTATATCCCGTTAATGTAGCCATGCCATTTGTAGCTACTCAGGCAGATTCGGCTCATGTCCAGTCCGAAACAGATAAGGCAAACAACTTCATTGAGCACATCCAACATATCTGCCAGCGGGTCCACGACATTTTGGAGAAATCAAATGCCAAGTACAAGCAGCGACATGATCAAAATCGAGTGCCACACAAGTTTCAGGTGGGCGACAAAGTCAGGTTGCGTTTGCAAAAGGAACACCTTAGCGGAGCCTATCGGAAACTCAGACCACTTCGATATGGTCCTTATAACATTACCAAGGTTGTGCGGGACAATGCATTTGAGCTTAGAATTCCCCCATTCCTTGGCTTGCACTCAGTGTTCAATGTGTATCGCCTTTGGCCATAGTTTCCACCATTACTAGATACATCCGACATTGCAGAACAACTCACACCAACAGAGTTAAGTCTAGATTGCATGGAACAAGATGCAACTGATTGGATCATGGACACGCAGGTCAAGTATACTCGCCAACAGAAGACCCAACTGTATCGAGTTGTCAAAGCAGGCCAACTCCTTCACTAGGGCAAGTGGCTCACCAGGGACCAAGTTTAGCAGAAGTTTCCTCATCTCATGGAGGAAATCAACGCAATGGGGACCATTGCTTCCTAAGGGGGGAGGAATGATCCAGGTGGATATTGGTGGCCACCTGCTAATTCCACTTGGACCCCCACCATTGCTTCTTTCAGTTTTTCGGTTTCCTTAATTGTAGCACAGTTTACTATTTTTAGTAGTTTTTCGGGTCCTAAACTTCCAGAGCCGTTTTGAGGCCCTATAAATGATGTTTTTTTGGACATCTACTGCCAACGATTTTTTGTCTAAAATCGTCTTTTCCATCATAGTCCTTGGAGAGATCTTTCCAACGGGTTATCATGCGCGTCAAATGGAGATAATATGACCAAGTCGCAACCTCGAGAAGTTGGCTGTCCAACTCACCCCAACGGGGCCCATAAACTCTTGGTGTTACCTCTCCTCGGGTTAAGGTTTTGGTTGTTTAGGGTTTGCTCTTATTGTTCAATAATAAAAAGGCCCTTGAGCCTCATTGTAAGGTAGTTCAGAGGCATGTAGTCGCCACATCTCTTCTCAGAGATAAGCTACCATCACTTGAGCTAGTTTATTTCCATTTTTGTTTGTAAGCATATTTCAGTGTTCTCCATTAATGAAATGAAGTATTATTTTTGCTATATCTCTGTATTTTTGTTTATTTTTGTACTTTGTTGCGTTCTTGTTTAAATCTGGATCAGCGATGCAAAGGAGAGAGGAGGCTATTCGACTTTTCGATTGGTAGAGATGGCAGCGAGTGGACTGAGAGATTATGACAGGTTGGATGGGGCATCCAACTATGTAATTAGGAAGGCAAGGATGTCGTGCCTTCTGGAAGAGCATTTTCTCAAAGTCTATGTCGACAACGTGGTAGTTGAGCCCATAGATCTAGATCAACTCAAGAAGTACAAGGGAGAAATAGTGAAGACATAAAGAATGATCCTTGACGGAGTGAAGGATCATATAGTCTGTCACACAATTGGTAGAAATATTGGCAAAGAGAAGTGGGATGCATTGTCGATGTTGTATCAAAGATCTTCCGAGCAGCGGAAGTTGTACCTGGAGCAGAAGATGAGATCTATGCAGATGCAGAAGAGGGAACACATTGATCCATCCCTCATGAAGCTTCAGGAGAGACCCGGGATGAGTTAGCAGCTGTGGGGTCAACACCTCAACGATCCAAGATGGTTAGATTGGCCCTCAATCAGTCTCAGAGGAGTGACAAGTCTTTGTCCAGAGCATCTTGGGTAGGGCGACTTTGCCAAACTGGGATGCGATGTGGGCAACTCTCAAGCAAGAGGCGCTGAGGAGGGACTTGCAACAACATTGGGTCGAAGCGCAAGGAGGAGGATGAGAATGCAACCCTCACATCTAAGGGGCAGTAGGAGCAGCGGAAGTAGAAGAAAGACGTTTCGAAGATTAAATGCTTCAGGTGTAGTGAAATGGGTCACTACGCAACACAGTGTCCTCTCAGGAAGAAGGACAAATATGAGAAGCATGATTCGAAGGTTGCAGCGACGAAGATTGAGGAGGATGAGTTTGCCATGACAGCCTAGATACCTCTAGGAGGGAGGTGGGCTGATTTGGAGCAGTAGTTTGAAAGAGCTACAGACGGGCATGATCCTTGAGGAGCCCACCTCTCGGATCAATTCCTTGCTACGAGAGCCCAAATCAAATGTAGTAGGATGGACCAGTGTCAGTTGGTGCAGAGGAATGCCGGAGTGACAGTTGCACAGGCTAGTAACGCCGGAGACTGAGCAACATAGAGCAGAGTTGGTAGCAATGCAGATGGCACAAAGCAGAGGTCAACAACAACGCAGAGGCTTCAGAGGGTCAGCCTAGACACTAGCAAACAATCAAACTCCAACAACGAGATACATCATACTGAACATCGGTTCAGTAATTTGGGATGCTTTTCTGTTGCTGATGCAGTAGCAACAACAGTTGCAGAAAGTCACAGTGTAGATGCAGTTAGTAGTGAAGTGCCAGGAACAACACGGATGCAGAATTAAGAGGGAGTTTCTATATGGATGCAGTGTTGATAGTGGCAGGGTTAGCAGCAGTACAAATGCAACATTTGCGCAGTTGTTGATGGACAGGATGTCAGATATCAACAGCGCAAAATGAGATTTTACAGAACAGAGTGATGCTTTAGCATGTTGCATTGCTAGAGCACATTCCTCACTAAGAGGGAGTGTTGATTTTAGGTAGCATCGAATGCGCTCTAAGTCTCAAATTTTGTAGGGAGGCTTAGACACATGCATTCTCCAATACCCATAAATCATATTGGGAAATTCTACCCAGAGATAGTTTTATTAAAATAATTAATTATTTTAATGGGACACTAAGTCAACTTGGGAGACTAAAATAATTAAAGGGTATTAATATAAACTGTGGGTGAAACTTCTAGAAGAAGGCAAAGATCAAGTCAATATGATTTTAGCCATTGATTAGAATCTAATTTGGGCCGTTGATTGATCAACGAGAGGATTATAAGAGAAGGCTTGATGGTCACTTGGAGAACACATAAAGAGTTGATCAGTGAGATCGAATTGCTTAGGCTAGATCAGCGCTGTGATTTCATTGTGATCATGTAGAGAGGGGCAGAGATAGTTTTTGGTTGGAGAATCTTCTCCTGAGCCAAGAATACACAACATAGAGGCAAAGAAAGACGTAAAGGAGGCAACATAGTGCCCAACGAGGGTGACGCAAAGCCACGAAGGGCTCACATAGAGCAGTGCATCGCAGAATTCCGAATATTTGTTGGGAGTTTGATGTTTTGAGCTGGGAGGGTTGAAGTCAAGGCTCCTGAGAGAAAATCAATCCAGTAGAGAAAGTGATGCAATTCTTCAGAGGCAGTGACTCAGGGCCACATAGTGATTGTGTAGAGACAACACAGAGGTAGCCGGGGACTCGTTGTTTCAGTTGCCGGATCAGCTAGGACTTGCAGTGTAGAGTGAGTTAATCTCACTAATTTCTTCTGCAGAGTGATTCTCTGTACTGGATAGCCAACAAGGCATCGAGAGTTTGTATTCAGAAATAAATACTACTTAATAATAAAAACCATTAGAACTGCTGCATCGGTTTTCCCGCATTGGGTTTTTCCGAGGACATTTGTCCAAAAATAACTGTCATTGTGTTGTATCTTTTTCCTGTTCAGTTTCTTGTTTTGGCATATTATTTTAAATAGTGAATGTTGCAGTTGTATTTACTTTGATATTTACTGTAGAACATAGTAAATACCTTGTATGGATTAACAAGTAGGAGAAGTAACATTAGTTTGCTGCATTAGGGATTCCGGGTTTAGGAATTTTCATAGATAGTTGTCTATAATGGGCTACCTGTGAGGGATTGCATGTGTAAGTCATGAGCTGCCAGCGTAAGCTATATGTTGTTGTCTACAAGTCGAACAAAGTTTTCTGTCTATGATAGAATTATATTGTTGTAGTCTGGTCATAATCATTGTATCAATGGTCATATATTAGTCATTACCCATGAGGAGTTATCAATCTTAGTTGAATGAGCCTTGCTTGATGTACTATCATCAGAATCATGCATGAAACATTTTGATGTACCTGTCATTAATAAGCCAAAACATGGATGAAACCTTTATAAACTCCTGTAATAAACCAGCAACAACAAACAGTAGACCCTTCTCAAAGGGGATCTATGCCATTCTTCAGAGAGAACATCCAAAGGTTGTGCAAGAGGGGTAGGAAATAGGGCACAAAATATTTGCACTTGGGACAAATTTGAAGCACATGAGGGTCACATGGAAGGTTCTTTTCAAACTTGATGAACCCGATGCACTCCTTTCCAAAGTGAGCTAGTTAGAAGAGAAGAAACTAATTTGGGCTCTAAAGCCAGCTATGCTTGCTCTCATACAACACAAGTTCTTGGAGGAACCTTATGAAGGGGTTAGACTTCTAGTTGCATCTTGTCTCAGTAACATCATGAGACTAATTGCCGCTATAGCTCCTTATAATGATGATGTTATGAGGAGAGTTTTCAAGTTGATAATAAACATTTTCTAGGACTTGGACAACAGTGTAGGCTCTACCTTTGGGAAGAAGCTTGATATTTTAGAAGTTATGGCTATGACTAGGACTTATGAAATCATGTTTGATCTAGAGTGCGATTGTTTGATCCTACAAATGTTCCAATGCTTCTTCAACATTAGGAAACATCACCTTGACAGAGTCATAGCACACATGCATGTGGAGGTTTGCCGTTACACCAAAACCCCCAGGTGTTGGTAAACATTACAAGCCAGTAACTAGGATCCCTAGGGTGGAAATTACGGATTCTATAGAGGTGCGGTGATTCTTCCAACACCCCCCCTCAAACGCAACTTGGGGGAATCGAACCTGGGTCCAAGCTCTGATACGATGTGGAGGTTTGCCGTTACACCAAAACCCGCAGGTGTTGGTAAACATTACAAGCCAGTAACTAGGATCCCTAGGGTGGAAATTACGGATTCTATAGAGGTGCGGTGATTCTTCCAACATTGCAGTCCATCTTGTCATCATGTATGAGAGGCCGTGATGCTGTTTGTCGAGAGTTGCAGTCTTGATTGTTGTCGATTTGGAAGAGAACGCAGTTGGTCTCACTTGCTGCTTATGAGCTAGCCGAAAGGTTGGTTGAGTAGAACATTGGGTTGTTCAGGAGACAGTTCACCAGAGACGAGCAACTCAGGTTTGGGGGATCATGTAGCAAGAATGAGCTGAGGAGGAAGGGACTTTGCTTTGTCTGCAAAAAACCTTGGGGATCTGTCCACTCATGCTTGAGAGATACAAAGGAGATGGTAGAGATATAGCAGGGAGATATTCCTTCTGTCTTTTAGGATGAGGACTCTTCTTTGGATGAGTCCGTGGGGTCACATGAGGATGCCTCTGGGGAGCATGGGCAGTCATGTGGAGCTGTTGACAACAGGCTATATTTATATTCTAGTGTGTATGGTGAGCAGTCAGTGGACACTATGGGAGACATTCAGGATGATGAGTCACCAGTGGTGATTCAACATGAGCAGCATATGGTGGAGCATGAGTTAGTTGAGGAGGATGATGTGTGCAGTGTGCATGATGAGCCTTTTTGTTGATTTGGGATAGCATCGGATGTGCTTTAGCCATGAAAATTGGTGGAGAGGCTAAAGCACATGTGATCTCCAAGACCCAGAAATGGTCTGGATAGATTGTACTCGGTTTGGGAGATATTAAAATAATTAATATTTTTAATAGAGTTCCTAAGTCTAAACTTAGGAAAAATAAAATATTAATGGGTATTAATATAAAACTGGGTTAGAAGGTTCCAAAAGTCATGGATCAAGCCAAATCTAATCTTAGCCATTGATTAGAGATTTAATCTCGGCTGTTAAAGGACCAACGAGAAAAGTATAAGAGGAGGCTTGAGGGTCAGTTGGAGAATACACCAAAGTGATCAGTCATTCATTTTGCTAGAGCGGGGTTGCTAAGCAAAGTTGAATTAGTGATCAGCAGTGAGGGGCAGTGAGTATTGGACAGAGAGGCAGAGACAATGCCGAGAGACTAGCGCAGAAGCAGAGAGCGAGATCAACAGCCGGAGTAAGCCATGCAAAGCCCATCAGAGACAATGCAAAGCCCAGAGGGACCGTGTCATCCACGCAGAAGGCAGAGGGAGTGACACAAAGGCTCTCAAAGGCTGCACAGTGCTTTTGAGGGCTGACGCAGAGCGTGTTGGGGCTGACGCAGTGTAGCAGGAGGTTGATACAGAGGCCAAAAGGGCCAATGCTGAGCTTCAGAGTTGCCAAAGAGGGTTTCATGGGATAGGTTTTCTGAAAACCTGTTTCCGAAAATAGAGGTATTGCTGACGTGTATTTTTTCTCTATCGGGTGCGCCGGTTAGACACCTAGTTGTACTCAAAGAAATACTGCATAATAATATACCCTTAGAAAAGCTGCACTGGTTTTCCCGCATTGGGTTTTTCGGGGACATTTGTCCAAAAATAACGGTGTCACTTGTGTGTTTGTTTTCTTTCAGATGATGATCTGTAGATGTTGTGATTGTATTGTGTTTATTTCGGTATTTAAATGTTTTAAATAACTTGTTCATAATTTACAAGTAGAAGAAATAAACCATCAGAATACAGATCAATTTTCTAACGGATAGACTTAGAAAATTCAACATGGTATCAGAGCGTGGTTGCAGATCACAAGAAAGCTGAAGGCATCGGCTGAGTAGAGCATTTGCAACAGAATCAGTTGTCCCAAGTGACAGTAGCTGATCTTTGCAGAAACGACAGAGGAAAGGTTGACGTAGAGGGATTACATCATCAGTTTAGGCCTAAGAGAGGCCAACGCAGAGGCTAAGGAGGGTAGAAACAGGCTCACGCAGAGGCCAGGAGAGATAACGGAGCTGTTGTGCCGGTGTCGGGATTGTGTAGAGCCAAGAGGTTCAATCCTTCAGTTGTTGGGGCAAAGGAAGCTGTGGGCAGTTTGCGGGAGTAACGCTGGTGGGGTATTGTGGTCAAGACTTAGAACAGTACCTAACAGGGCAAAACCAAGGTAGAGGGAGTTGCTGCCAAAGTAGATTTCTAGCCAAGGAATCCGGATCAGTGTTGTAGTTGCATAGACGATCGGAGAGGGGCAACTTGACAGTGGATAGAAGGATTTCCAGGAGGGAAATTGGGACTCAGAGGGAGTCTAGATGTAATATCTCGTTTCAGAGATTTTTCCCAAAACCCCAGTAAACTCCAACGAAATACGCACAAATAATATAATAACCGGGAAACTCAAAATAAAAATAACAGTGGTGTAACATATAATTATATAAGCAAGAAATATAGGCAGATACTTGGGAAATGCAGAGAGAAATGCTAAGCCATTTTATTATACTGAGTAATGGAATGAGTACAGGAGGTGATCAGAAGGATGGCACCTTGACTTGCACTAGGCAAGTGAAGAAATACACTCAGAATAACAAAGGAATGGCCTCTGCGTGGATGCTGCTGGAAAATTACCGTGATGCTGCTGGAAAATTGCCGTGATGCTGCTACTGCTGGAAATCAAATGAGGATTTGGGGCTGTTCCCCTCCTCAGAAAACGCTGAAATTCTGGAATCCGTCCCTACTCAAAAAACCCAGAGAAACCTAGAAAGCTTTTCTGAAATGGTCGACCCCTGAAAATTGCCCCCTTGGGGAATCACGTAATCCCTCAAGGCCCTGTGGTGCCACTGAGTAGAATCCTCCAAAATACTGCTTGAAACTTTGCCAAACCACTCCAATATGCAAGAGCTGATCCCTTGCTCAATATCCCAGCTCAACTCCTCCACAAATCCTCATTCCAGAACTGCTCCCAGAAGAACTGCGTCCCTCTCTCTCAAGACTACGTAGTCTTCCAATGCTTAGCGCTACCTCAATGCCAAAGATCAAAACTACTGCAAAAGACTGCTGAAAATACCTTGCCCGAGTAGGCACTCGAACTGGGGCTAAGGGTGAGATATCCGAATGGAGACACTCAGTGCACTAAACAGTGTTGCAGTCAGGCTAAACAACCACCGTGCTCCAAGTCGAAGTGACTAGCTCAAATGCTGATAATCGAATGACAAAATGAGGGGGTTCCTCTCTCCTTTATAGCATTGGCCTCTCCCAATCCCAAGGCTCACCTCCTCCAACGTAATCCCCTCTTGCCACGTGTTCCCTTTCCATCTGCGAAGACCCTCAAAGTGTCTGCATGGGCCCCATCTCTGCGTGGTCCTTTGGCCTCCTTGGCTCCCCTTTAAGTCACAACGTTGTGCTACTAGGAAGTGGCTTTTTATTCTAAAAGTGAGTTATGTCCCCTTTCCCTCACCTTTTTATTTACAAATAACTTTAGAAGGCAAAATTGAGCAAAATCGAATATTCTAATTAGCCATGGCTAATTAGGAATATTACAGTCTCCCCCGGCAAAATGTTGCTTGTCTTCAAGAAACTGAAGTAACGGATGCTGCAAAATTTTCTCACTCTCCCAAGTGGCATCCTCTTCTGGTAAATTCTTCCACCTCACCAAGAATTCCCGGACCGTCTTGTTCCGTAGCTGCCTCTCCTTGGTATCAATAATAGCCTCTGGCTGCAACACCAAATGCCCCTCATCATCCGTGGGTGGTAACTCATCTGTCACTGTCATATGCTGTCCCAACGCCTTCTTCAGGCATGATACGTGGAGAACGTTATGGATCTTGCTGCCTTGGGGTAGCTCCAACTCGTATGATCCCTGTCTAATCCTGCGTATCACCCTGTATGGCCCATAAAAGTGGGGCTTGAGCTTTTGAGCCCCCTTCTGCTTCAGTGACGACTGTCGGTATGGCTGTAATCGTAGGTAGACCAAGTCTCCTACCTCAAACTGTCTCTCCACTCGACCCCTGTCAGCGTACGGCTTCTGCTGGTTTTGCGCTGTAGCCATGTTATCCTTGAGAGCTCGGAGAATATCTTGACTCTCTTGGATCCAAATCTTGGCTCTCGGAGCCTTGCTAGCACCAAACATCACATCAGCAAAGGATAAAGGATGATATCCATACAAAGCATAGAATGGTGACATACCGATGGACATGTGATGTGTAGCGTTGTAGTAGTACTCCCCCAGATGCAGCCACTTCAGCCATGCTCGCTGCTGCCCACTTACATAGTTACGCAAGTAGCCCTCCAGCCACTTGTTAACTATCTTTGTTTGCCCGTCCGTCTGTGGGTGATAACTGGTACTCGGTGTCAACTCCGTTCCCACCAACCTAAAAACTCCTGCCAGAATCCGCCCATGAAACGGCTGCCCCTGTCACTGGTGATGGTCTTGGGAAGACCATGTAACCTGAAAATTTCTCTGAAGAACAACTCGGCCACCTGTGCTGCTGTGTAGTGTGCGGATATGGCGAAAAAGTGTGAGTACTTTGTCAGCCGATCAACGACGACAAAGATGCAATCCTTGCCTTATACCATGGGCAACCTTGTGATGAAGTCCATTGAAATACACTTCCATTTCCCCTCCGGAATGGGAAGGCGCTGCAATAGTCCTACTGGATGGTTCATCTCCCCCTTGTTCCTCTGGCAAACATCGCACTCCCGGACATGCTGGAGAACGTACTCCTTGAGGCCCTTCCATGAGAACCTCTCTCTAATGGCCTTGTAGGTTTTGGTAAACCCCTGATGACCTGCCAATCGTGAATCATGTGACGCCTAAAGTATCTTCTTCTTGAGCTGAGACCCCTCAGTCAAGAAGATCCGGTCCCTGTAGTAGATGATCTCATCGACCACCCTGTACCTGTCATCCGCCACCTGCCCATCTAGAACCTCACATGCAAATCTGTCCTTGGAGTACTCTACTAAGAGTCGAGCCCTCCAATCCGTGTCCAAGCTCATAAGAGACAACGTCGCTGGCCTACATGAAAGGGCATCTGCTACCACATTGTTTTTACCCTTGACATACTCAATGTCAAAGTCATATGCTTGGATCTTGCTGATCCACTTCTGCTGCCTCTCCTGTAGCTGCTTTTGCTCCAAAAAGATCTTGAGGCTGTTGTGATCAGTCCTCACCTTGAACTTGTTACCCACCAAATACTGCCGACACTTAGCCAATGCATGCATGATGGCCAGCATCTCCTTGTCGTATATAGAATACAACCTCTCGTGCGGAAGGAGCTTCCGGCTCTCAAAGGTGTTATAGGGTGACCTCCCTGCATCAACACTACGCCGATCCCCTCTCCTGACTCATCACATTCCAAAACAAATGGCTGCGTAAAATCTGGTAACGCAAGCACTGGGTAGCTACTCATAACCTCCTTGAGCTTGTCAAAGGCTCGTTGCGCTGTATCCGACGAACTGAATGCCCCCTTCCTCGTCAAATCTGTCAGGGGTGCAGCAAGCTGTGAGAAACCCTTGACGAACTTCCGGTAGTAAGTACAAATGCCAATGAATCCTCGAAGTTCTGTCACGTTTCTCGGCTCTGGCCAATCTCTGATGGCCCTGATCTTCTCCTCGTGGACCCTCACTCCATCCACTCCTATGATGTGTCCCAAGTATAACATCTCCGTCATCCCGAATTCACATTTGGAGAGCTTGGCATAGAACTGCTGCTCCTCCAAGATGCACAACACTGTCTCAATGTGCTGGAGATGCTCCTCCCAAGTTCTGCTGTAAATGAGGATATCATCAAAGAACACCAACACAAACTCCTTAAGTGACTGCAGAAGATGTGATTCATGCAAGATTGAAATGTAGCTGGGGCGTTGGTTAGCCCGAAGGGCATCACCAAAAACTCAAAGTGCCCATAGTCACACCTGAAGGCAGTCTTGGGAATGTCCTGCTCCCTCATGCGACTCTGATGGTACCCAGATCTCAAATCAATCTTTGAGAAGAACCGTGCTCCTCTCAACTTATCCATCAACTCATCGATCCTGGGTATGGGGTATCTGTTCTTCAGGGTCTTCTTGTTCAGGGCCCTGTAGTCAATGCACATCCTCAATGTGCCGTCCTTCTTCTTCACCAACATTACGGAAGAAGCAAAAGGACTCGTGCTCAGCTGAATGTGCCCAAGAGCCAACAACTCCTAAATGGCCCGCTCAATCTCATCCCGGTAGGCCTTGGGATTCCTATAGGGGGTAGTAATCACTGCCTGTATGCCCTGCTCAAGCTCATTGGTGTGCTCAAACCCCCGGTCCAGTGGCTGTCCCGGTGGAATCTCCCCAAACATTGTGGCATATTGGTCAAGGATGGCTTGTATCTCTGGGTGCACCATCTGACTTGTAGTCCCTACCTCTGATGCATGTAGCTCCACTGCCCACTCTGTCTCCCTTCCGGAACACTGCCTCCATTCGATGAGCTGAAACAGTCTGGGGTGGGTATCTGTGCTGTCCCTGTATCTTCTCATGCCTCCCTGTCTTCTCATCATCCCACTCCATCTCTAGGGCCTTCCAATCTATAGTGACCTTCCCTAGAGTGATGAGCCATTGAACACCCAGTGTTATGTTGGTGTCTGGAATATTGACTACGAAGAAGTGGTCAGTCAGTGTGTAGGTGCCCATCGTCACTGATAACTCTGGAACATAACGAGCGCACACCATGGTCTGGTCTCCTGGGACCAAAAATGAAAATCCATCGAAACTCTCTGTCGGTATACCTCTCCGCTCAACCATTTGTGCATCGATGAAGTTGTGGGTGGTCCCACTGTCAACCAAAATTGATACTCGCTGGCCGCGTACTGTCCCCCGTATGCGCAGCGTCAAATACTTGGGAACTCCTCGCAATGCTGCAAGGGCTCCTCTGGTAGGTGCAAAAGCTGCACCACCTACTGCTGGTGGTGGAGGCAGCAAGGGACCTTGCATGGCATGACTATCTCCTACCTCCACATCATCCTCCTCATCCTCTTCCCTGCTGCTCTCGAAGAAGACCTCAATAAAATGTGCTTTGCCAGCAGCACATCTATGTCCTGGTGCCCACGGCTCCTGACAGGTGAAGCACAACCGATTCTTCTTCAACTCCCTCCTTGCATCATCATCAATTTGTACTCGTCCTGAATTCACCTTCGGAGGCAGAATCCTCACATCCATCCCCTTAGGCTGAAAAGCCTGTCGTTGGGGGTAAGGTGTCCAGGTCCTGGGTAAGACATCTGGTAAGTCCCGGGTCCTGCTAATAGCATCCTGAAGGGTGGTTGGTCTAGCGGATCTGACTAGACCCCAAAGTGGCTCTGCTAACCTCTCAACATACATGTAGATCCTCCGTGCCATGGATAGATCTGGCACCATCATTGAAACCCTCAAAAAGTCTGCAATGTAGGTCTTTGGGCTCCCTGTCTGTTTGAGCCTCGTTTGCTCATCAAAGTGCTGTTCCGGATCCCTCCGATCAAACCTCTCCATCAATCTCCTTGTGAACTCGGCATATGTCGTCACTGTGGAATGCCCAAGTGTAACCATCCCATGGAACCACCAATCCTGGGCCTCACCATCCAAATGTAATGTCCCCACCTTGATGGCCTCTGACTTCGACATCTGGTTAAGCTGGAAATAGATGTCTAGCTTCTCCACCCAAGACCTTGCCGAACTGTTTGATGAGCCATCAAACGTAGGCAAGTGAAATCTACCAGCAGTGCAGTGGGTGTCTCCATCATGATAATGCCGGTATCCTCTGTGATGGTCGCGGGGTCTACTATCTCGCTGGAGCTGAACAAAGTCTCTGAATGAGAGAGCAACCCTGAACTCCTGCCCATAGGCCTGGTACTCCGCAAAATAATTGCCCATATGACTAGGCTTTGCCTCCTGCTGTGCTTTGGCCCCCGTATCTGCTCCTAGGAAAGTGGGCATGGTAGAGCGTATAGGGGCATGTGAGGCCACTTGCTGAGTAGTATCACGCTGAGTGGCACCCTGCTTTGGCAAATGGTGAGATGCACCCGATCCCTCTCCAACCTGGAAAACTCGTGGGCTCTCACGCTGTCTAGTCTCCACTGCCGTGAATCTCTGCCCCATCATCTCGATCTGCCTTGACAGATCCTGCACTGATTTGAGGAGCATGTCCGCAAATTTCTTCCCGTCATCATCTGCCATCGGATTCTCCTGCTCTGCATCCACCACAGGCTCCTCCTGTTCTGCGTCCACCACAGGCTCCTCCTGTTCTGCGTCCACCATCGGAACATAGTCTCCCTCTCCGTAGGTGTTCTCCAACCTACACCCAGCGTCTCTATATCTCCTACCTTTGTAACAGATGTAGGGCTTTTCCCCCGGTGTCATAGATTGCTAGCCCCACAGGCTGAGCCAGATCTATGCTCTGATACCACTGTAATATCCCGTTTCAGAGATTTTTCCCAAAACCCCAGTAAACTCCAACCAAATACGCACAAATAATATAATAACTGGGAAACTCAAAATGATAAAAATAACAGTGGTGTAACATATAATTATATAAGCAAGAAATATAGGCAGATACTCGAGAAATGCAGCGAGAAATGCTAAGCCATTTTATTACACTGAGTAATGGAATGAGTACAGGAGGTGATCAGAAGGATGGTACCTCGACTTGCATCAGGCAAGTGAAGAAATACACTCAGAATAACAAAAGAATGGCCTCTGCGTTGACGCTGCTAGAAAATTGTCATGCTGCTGCTATTGTTGTAAATCAAATGAGGATTTGGGGTTGTTCCCCTCCTCAGAAAACGCTAAAACTCTGGAATCCGCCCCTACTCAGAAAACCCAGAAAATTCTAGAAAGCTTTTTTGAAATGGCCGACCCCCGAAAATTACCCCTTCGGGGAATCACGCAATCCCTCAAGGCCCTACGCTGCGACTGAGTAGAATCCTCCAAAATACTGCCTGAAACTTTGCCAAACCACTCCAATATGCAAGAGCTGATCCCTTGCTCAATATCCCAACTCAAGTCCTCCATAAATCCTCAATCCAGAACTGCTCCCAGAAGAACTGTGTTCCTATCTCTCAAGACTGCGCAGTCTTCCAATGCTCAGCTCCACCTCAATGCCAAAGATTAAAACTACTGCAAAAGACTGCTGAAAATACCTTGCCCGAGTAGGCACTCGAAGTCCCCTGGGGCTAAGGGTGAGATCCCCAAACAGAGACACTCAGTGCACTAAACAGTGCTACAGACAGGCTAAACAACGAGCGTGCTCCTAATCAAAGTGACTAGCTCAAATGCTCATAATCGAATGACAAAATGAGGGGGCTCCTCTCTCCTTTATAGCATTGGCCTTTCCCAATCCCAAGGCTCACCTCCTCCAATGTAATCCCCTCTTGCCACGTGTTCCCTTTCCATCTACGCAATCCCTCCAAGTGTCTGCGTGGGCCCCATCTCTGCGTGGTCCTTTGGCCCCCTTGGCTCCCCTTTAAGTCACAACATTGTGCTACTAGGAAGTGACTTTTTATTCTAAAAGTGAGTTATGTCCCCTTTTCCTCACCTTTTTATTTACAAATAACTATAGAAGGCAAAATTGAGCAAAATCGAATATTCTAATTAGCCATGGCTAATTAGGAATATTACACCAGAAGAGAACTTGCAAACGGGAAGTAGAGAGACTCAGTAGGAGTCGAACTGAGAACTTCCAGGCGGGAAGTAGAGAGACTCAGCGAGAGTCGAACAGAGAACTTCTAGGCGGGAAGTAGAGAGATTCGGAGGAGTCGACAGAGGAGCAGACAGATGGCCGTGAATGCGCTGAGGGATCAGGACACGCTGGATGGAGCGTCCAACTTTGTAGTCTGAAAGGCCAAGATCCTGTCCATTCTAGACAAACATCACATCAAAGGGGTTCGCCTTGAGAGTAATGGCTATCCCAGTTGACTCAATAGCTAATTAAAGGTACGAGGAGGCAATGGCCAAGGCAAAATGCATCATCCTTGATGGGGCAAGGATCATGTTGTCCAACATATTGCCGAGAAGGAAACGACAAAGGAGATGTGGGACACCTTGAAGACATTGTACCAACATACTTCCGTGCAGAGGAAGATGTTAATGGAGAATCAGCTAAGGTCATACCAGATGCAGAAGGGGGAGCAGATAGATCACTTCCTCGGTTGGTTGAAGGAGATCCGGGACCAACTGATTTCCATAGGGGCCATGCCGGAACAAGAGTTGATGGTGAGGACTGCACTTAATACAGTCTCCAAGGAGTGGGAGACATTTGTCTAGAGCATACTGGGTAGGGTGACTCTTCTAGATTGGGAAGAATTGTGGGTGGCTCTTTGCCAAGAGGAGATCAAACGGCTAACCAAGATGGGAAGTAGTGGCAAAGGAGTCTAGATCAAGAAGGAAGAGGAAGAGGATGCGGCTCTGACATCTGCGGGAAAGTAGAAGAGGAAGAAGAAGGACCTCTATAAGGTCAAGTTCTTCCACTGTGGGGAACTGGGTCACTATGCGAACCAGTGTCTGAGGAAGAAGAACAAGGGAGAGGCTTCTGACTCTAAGGCTGCGCCAACGAAGGCGGAGAAAGAAGTCGAGGAGGATGACGATTGTGACACGAATGTTCATGTACCACTTGAGAAGAACTAGGGAGACATCGTGCTGTAGTCAGGAGGACTACAGGGGATGAGGGGTAGGATCCTTGAGCTTCCCAACCTCTTGGATTATACCTTGCTACGGGAGCCCCAAAGAAGAGTAGCAGGACTGGCGGATGTAGGTAGAGACAGATGCGGATGAAGCGACAGAGAGTGCTACAGTGCAGGAGTCCCCGGGCAACGCGAGGCTAGCAGGCTACAACAGTGCGAGAGGCACGGGAGTGTTGCACCAGTGCAGGATGGCACAAAGAGGTGTGCAATGGTGCGAGATGCAGGGAGTTGTTGCAGCAACGCAGAGGTCAGTAGAGGGAGGACTTGTTAGTGGTAGAGAGAGCTTAAGCATCAGGAGTGTTTCTAGCTTGACAGGGATGTTAGAAGTTGGGTGGAGCAGTTACTTCTTAGTAACTGAGTTGCAATGCAGTAGCAGTTGGCAGTAGCACGATGCAGCATGATGAGAAGGGGATGCAGTGCAAATGCAGTGTTGGGAGGATGGACTTGTAGTAGCACGAATATAGAGGGAGTTGTCGTACGGATGCAACAGTGGCAGTGGCAGGGCCATGGGCAGCAGTACAGGATGCAGTAGTGCAGAGGATGTTGGGCAGGGAGGCCTAGCATCAGCACAGGTACCGATGCCGGATAATCAGTGTGATACTCAGTGAGGAGTATTACTAGAGCACAATCCTCGCTAAAAGGGAGTGTTGATTTGGGGTAGCATCGGATGTGATCTAGCCATGAAAATTGGTGGAGAGGCTAAAGCACGTGAGATCTCCAAGACCCAGAAATGGTTTGGACAGATTGTACCCGGTTTGGGAGATATTAAAATAATTAATATTTTTAATGGAGTTCCGAAGTCTAAACTTAGGAAAAATAAAATATTAATGGGTATTAATATAAAATTGGTTAGAAGGTTCCAAAATTCATGGATCAAGTCAAATCTAATCTTAGCCGTTGATTAGAGATTTATTCTCAGCTGTTAAAGGACCAACGAGAAAAGTATAAGAGGAGGCTTGAGGGTTAGTTGGAGAATACACCAAAGTGATCTGTCATTCATTTTGCTAGAGCGGGGTTGTTAAGCAAAGTTGAATTAGTGATCAGCAGCGAGGGGCAGTGAGTACTGGGCAAAGAGGTAGAGACAGTGCCGAGAGACCAGTGCAGAAGTAGAGAGCGAGAGCAGCAGCCAGAGCAGGGCACTGTAATATTCCTAATTAGCCATGGCTAATTGGAATATTCGGTTTTGTTCAATTTTTGCCTTCTATAGTTATTTGTAAATAAAAAAGTGAGGAAGGGGGACATAACTCACTTTTAGAATAAAAGTCATTTCCTAGTAGCACAACGTTGTGACTTAAAGGGGGAGCCAAGGGGGCCAAAGTGGGACGCAGAAATGGAGCCCACGCAGACACATGGAGGAACTGCGCAGGAAGGAAAAAAACACGTGGCAAGAGGGGAATCACGCAGGAGTAGGTGAGCCTTGGGATTGAGAGAGGCAAGGGTTATAAAAGAGAGAGGAACCCCCTCATTTGGATGATTTAGTTATGAGCATTTGTGATAGTCATTTCGACTTAGAGCATGCTGGCTGTTTAGCTAGTTTGCAACACTGTTTAGTGCGTTGAGTGTCTCCGTTTAGAGATCTTACCCTTAGCCTCGGGGGACTTCGAGTGCCTGCTCGAGCAAGGTATTTCCATTGGCATTTTAGCAGTAGATACATCAGCATTTCAGCAGCAGTTTTATCAGCGTTTTGGAGGATTGCGGAGCACTGAGAGGGGGATGCATATCTGGAGGACTGCGCAGCACTGAGAGAGGGACACAATTCTGGTTTGAGGGTTTGCAGTAGGAATTTGTGCTGAGAGATAGAGCAGGGAATCAGCCCTTGCACCTGGAGAGTTTTTGGCGGGGATTTCAGGCATATTTCTGGAGGGTTTCATTCAGTGGCAGCGCAGAGCACTGAGAGACTGTGCAGAACCCCAATGGGGTGATTTTCGGGGGTCGGCCATACTAGAAATGCTTCCTGGGATTTTCTCGGTTTCTTCAATAGAGCCCGATTCCAGAGTTTCAGCCATTTCCGAGGAGGGGAGCAGCCCCAAATCCTCATTTGATTTCTAGCAGCAGCAGCAGCATAGCAGTTTCCCAGCAGCTTGGGCACAGATCAGATGGGCCATTCCTTTGCTATTCTGAGTGTATTTCTTCACTTGCCTAGTGCAAGTAGAGGTGCCATCTTCCTGATCACCTCCTGTACTCATTTTATTACTCAGTATAATAAAATGGCTTAGCATTCTCTTTGCATTTTTTGTGTATCTGCTTATGGTTTATTTGATATATATCATATCATTGTTATTTGTATCTCTTTGAGCATTCTCGGCTATTATATCGCTTGTGTGTTTGTATTATACTCTTAGACAAAGTCTGGAAAGGGCCAGGTAGCCTCTGGATCTCGTCCTCTTTTTAGAGGCGACATATCTGGGAAATGCCCTCCCAGTCCATCTCCGGTTGGAGTTTGCTTGTGTTTGAGGTATATTCCTGATAAGGGATATTACAGTGGTATCAGAGCATAGATCTGGCTCAGCCTGTGGAGCTAGCAATCTATGACACCGGGGGAAAAACCCTATCTCTGTTACGGAGGTCAGAGATACAAAGACTCTGGGCGTAGGTTGGAGAACACTTATGGAGAGGGAGACTGTGTTCTGGTAGTAGACGCAGAACAGGAGGAGCCTGTCTTGGACGCAGAGCAGGGGGCTCTGATGGCAGATGATGACGGGAAGAGATTTGCGGATATTCTCTTCAAATCAGTGCAAGATCTGTTGAGGCAGATTGAGGTGATGAGGCAGAGATTCATGGCAGTAGAGACCAGACAGCGTGAGAGCCCACGGGTTTTCCAGGTTAGTGACGGATTGGGCGCATCCCACCATTTACTAGAGCAGCGTGATACTGCGCAGCAGGTGGCGTCACATGCCCCTACACGCTCTGCCATGCGCACTTTCTTAGTAGCAGATACGGGGGCCGTAGCCCAGCAGGAGGCAGAGCCCGGACATATGGGCGATTATTTTGCAAAGTACCAGGCCTATGGGCAGGAGTTCAAGGAAGCCCTCTCATTCATAGATTTAGTTCAGCTCCAGCGGGATAGAAGACCATCATAGAGGGTATTGGCATTACCATGATGATGACACCCACCGTGCAGCGAGTAGATTCCACTTGCCTACGTTTGATGGTTCATCAAACAGTTCGGCAAAGTCTTGGGTGGAGAAGCTGGACATTTATTTCCAGCTTAACCAGATGTCGAAGGCAGAGGCCATCAAGGTGGCAACATTGCATTTGGATGGTGAGGCCCATAATTGGTGGTTTCATGGGATGGTTACACTCGGGCACTCTACAGTGACGACATATGCTGAGTTTACCAAGAGATTGATGGAGCGATTTGACTGGAGGGATTCAGAGCAACATTTTGTTGAGCTGGCGAGGCTCAAACAGATAGGGAGCCCAGAGACCTACATTGCAGATTTCTTGAGGGTCTCCATGATGGTGCTAGACCTATCCACGGAGCGAGGGTCTATATGTATGTTGAGGGGTTAGCAGAGCCACTTCGGGGTCTAGTCCGATCCACTAGACCAGCCACACTCCAGGACGCTATCAGCAGGACCCGGGACTTACAGGATGTCTTACCCAGGACCCGGACACCTTACCCCCAGAGACAGACTTTCCAGTCTAAGGGGAAGGACGTGAGGATTCCACCTCCAAAGGGGAATCCAGGACGAGTACAACTTGATGATGATGCTAGGAGGGAGCTGAAAAAGAAGCAGTTGTGCTTCACATGTCAGGAGCCGTGGGCACCAGGACATAGATGTGCTGCTGGCAAAGCACATTTTATTGAGGTCTTCTCTGAGAGCAGTGGAGAAGAGGATGACAAGGATGATGGGGAGGCAAGAGATAGCCATGCCGTATAGGGACCTTTACAACCTCCACCAGCAGCAGCAGGAGGTGTATCATTTGCACCCACTGGATGGGCCCTTGCAACATTGCAAGGAGTTCCCATGTATCTGACTCTACGCGTAGGAGGGATAGTGCGTGGCCAGCAGGTATCAGTTTTGGTCGACAATGGGGCGACCCACAACTTCATCGATGCACAGATGGCTGAGCGGAGAGGTATACAGACAGAGAGCTTCGATGGGTTTTCAGTCTTGGTCCCAGGAGATCAAAGCATGATGTGTGCTCGTTATGTTCCAGAGCTTTCAGTGACGATGGGCACCTACACTTTGACTAACCACTTTTTCGTGGTTGTATTCTGGACACCAACATGATATTAGGTGTTCAGTGGCTTATCACTCTAGGGAAGGTCACGACAGATTGGAAGACCCTAGAGATGGAGTGGGATGATGAGAACACAGAGAGGCATGAGAAGATACGGGGACAACGCACATATCCGCCTCAAATTGTTTCGGCTCATCGGATGGAGGCAGTCTTCCGAAAGGGAGACATGGAGTGGGTAGTGGAGCTTTGTGCATCAGAGGCAGGGTCTACAGGGTAGACGGTACATCCAAAGATACAGTCTATCCTTGATCAGTATGCCATAGTGTTTGGGGAGATTCCACCAGGGCAGCCACCGGATCGGGATTTTGAGCACACCATCGAGCTAGAGCAGGGCATAAAGGCAGTGATCACCACCCCCTATAGGCACCCCAAGGCCTATCGGGATGAGATTGAGAGGGCTATCCAGGAGTTGTTGGCTCTTGGGCACATTCGACTGAGCATGAGTCCTTTTGCTTCTTCTGTGGTGTTGGTGAAGAAGGAGGACGGTACGTTGAGGATGTGCATTGACTACAGGGCCCTGAACAAGAAGACCCTGAAGAACATATACCCCATACCCAGGATCGATGAGTTGATGGACGAGTTGAGAGGGGCACGTTTCTTCTCAAAGATTGATTTGAGATCAAGGTACCATCAGATTCGCGTGAGGGAGTAGGACATTCCCAAGACCGCCTTCAGGTGTCACTATGGGCACTTTGAGTTCTTGGTGATGCCTTTTCCGCTAACCAACGCCCCAGCTACATTTCAGTCTTGCATGAATCACATCTTCCGTAGTCACTTGAGGAAGTTTGTGTTGGTATTCTTCAATGATATTCTCATTTACAGCAGGACTTGGGAGGGGCATCTCCAGCACATTGAGACAGTATTGTGTATCTTACAGGAGCAGCAGTTCTATGCCAACTCTCCAAGTGTGAGTTTGGGTTGACGGAGATGTTATATCTGGGACACATCATAGGGGTGGACGGAGTGAGGGTCCACGAGGAGAAGATTAGGGCCATCAGAGAATGGTCGGAGTCGAGAAATGTGATGGAACTTCGAGGATTCATTGGCATTTGTACTTGCTACCGAAAGTTCGTCAAAGGTTTCTCATAGCTTGCTGCACCCCTGACAGATTTGACGAGGAAGAGGGCATTCAGTTGGTTGGACATAGCGCAGCGAGCCTTTGACAGGCTCAAGGAGGTTATGAGCAGCTGCCCAGTGTTTGCATTGCCAGATTTTACGCAACCATTTGTTTTGGAGTGTGATGCGTCAGGAGAGGGGATCGACGCAGTATTGATGCAGGGAGGCCACCCTATAGCCTTTGAGAGCCAGAAGCTGCTTCCACATGAGAGGTTGTATTCTATATACGACAAGGAGATGCTGGCCATCATGCATGCATTGGCTAAGTATCGACAGTATTTGGTGGGTAACATGTTCAGGGCGAGGACTGATCACAACAGCCTCAAGTTCTTTTTGGAGGAGAAGTAGCTACAGGAGAGGCAACAGAAGTGGATCAGTAAGATCCAAGCATATGACTTTGACATTGAGTATGTCAAGGGTAAGAACAACGTGGTAGCAGATGCCCTTTCTCGTAGACCAGCTGTTGTAGATCTGATCCAAAAGATATATGATAACAGAAATGAACCCAAGAAAGAACACGATCAAAATAGATAGAAATGATTCTTTATTATCAAAACCCTTATGGTAGGGCAACACCATACATTCACTCCTTAAGGAAGGAGAGCACTCCACAAGCCATATGCCTGTTCATACAATAATACTTCTCTTCATGTCTCTCCATGTGGAGTCTCTAGCCTCTATATAGGCCTCATACATACAATACCATGGGTCATTACCATGGTTCCCTCATACCATCAAACTAATACTATGGGCCCATTACATTATTATTAACTACTTGTGGTCTCTTACATGACATGGGTTAACCACCTTATTTATTACTATGGCTCATCCCATTATTACATTATTACCTTGGGTACCTCCCTTGGTACCCCATATTATCCCCCCTAGGTATATAACATTCTACCCCCCTAAGCATGTTTCGTCCCCGAAACATGGGAAGAACACAAATAATAAGATCTACTCAAAAGAGTAGTCCACTGATACCATGCACGTGCATCTAGCCATCCAAGAGAAAGGTGAACCCTCGATCTCGCTGGTGCCTTGCTCGCTTGAGATGGAAGTTGACCGTGGCAGCTCTTCTGTGTTGATGTGTAGTACGTGGATCGTCTCTCCTTTCTATCCATCATGTGACTACTTGGTTTCCATGATGGTTGTCTTGCGGGGTGATGTGGGTGATGATATGTTGAAGTTTTAACCCACGGTGTTTTTTTTTTAATTCACCCTGCTGTGGTGCCTGTTGTCGTGGCTTCTTTTCTAATATGACTTCAACCACTGAGCCCTCCTCTGATGTATCATCACGTGTAACTTTTTCTTTTGCAGCCTCTGTTTGTGTTTGATTGTCGATCATCAAAGGCTCATCATCTGATATGTCAGTCTCTTGAACATCTTCTGCTTCAGCCTCCATGTGCTCTACCTGTTTATGGATGGAAATATCCTGTAATGTAATTTTCTTCTTTTTATACCATAGCTTCAGGAATTTATTCTGCACATTAATATTGATAGTACCCACGGATTCCATCCAAGGATATCCCAAAACAACATCCATATTATCCATCTTTGAAGCATAAAAATCACCATGCAACGCATATTTATCCATAAAAATCTTCAAATCCTTGTACACTTGAAAATCCTTATCATCAACCTGTGTATGTTCAATTTGTTTTGTTGGGAGTTGCAATTTTTTTGCCAAATTAACACTGATAAAATTATGTTTACCACTGAGATTGATAGAAACAATGATCTTCTCTTTCTGAATCAATCCATGAATCTGCAATAAGGATATACCAGTAGGAATTAACCCTTTATGTGTCTCATTCTCCTTTTTCCTAGCCCGAGACCATTTGTCCAAAAGGACTTTTTCAAATTCTTCATCTGAAATTTTGTTCAACCACTCGTTGCTAAGTAATAAATTCCATTTTTGAGCCTCACCTCTCATATTAAACAACATTTGAAACTTCCAAAATATCCCATATGTGGACTTGGATCTTTGTATGCATTCTTCAATAGTAGGACCATCATCTTTTCCTGTAAAATATAGAGTCGCCATGAAGAAAAAATTCACTTACTTGGAGAAAATTTGTAATTGTCACAGTTTCGTCAATATTGCTCAGAATCTCTATTATAACCTGTTTTTGGAAATGGAACAAGCATTCTGCATCTGCCCATGTGATAGAAATCCTGATTCAGACACTGGAATTTCCGATCTGCGCTGCTACTCTCCCGCCGTCACCCAAAATTTCTGAAAAAAGAGCTGATTTTAAATCAGCGATATCTCCCTCATCCGGACTCCGATTCGACTGATTTTTTTTTTTGAAATCAGGTGTTTTCTCTCAAAGATTCCAGATCTACAATTAGATTTTGCAGATCTGGTGCCAAGAGGTCTAGATCTGCGCCGCAAATTCGCTGCCCCGAAAAATTGTCTACAACCCTACTGATTTTTAAATCAACGATATCTTCTTCATCCGGACTCCGATTCAACCGATTTTTTTTTTTTGAAATCGGCTATTTTTTCACCAGGAATACAGATCTGCAATTAGATTTTGCAGATCTTGCACCAAAACGTACAGATCTGATCTGCAATTTCGCCACCCAAAAATCCTTGCAAAAAAAAAAAAAAAAATTCTCCACGGTTTGCCCAAGAAAGTGCTCTGATACCAATTGTTGTAGATCTGATCCAAAAGATATATGATAACAGAAATAAACCCAAGAAAGAACACGATCAAAATAGATAGAAATGATTCTTTATTATCAAAACCCTTATGGTAGGGCAACACCATACATTCACTCCTTAAGGAAGGAGAGCACTCCACAAGCCATATGCCTGTTCATACAATAATACTTCTCTTCATGTCTCTCCATGTGGAGTCTCTAGCCTCTATATAGGCCTCATACATACAATACCATGGGTCATTACCATGGTTCCCTCATACCATCAAACTAATACCATGGGCCCATTACATTATTATTAACTACTTGTGGTCCCTTACATGACATGGGTTAACCACCTTATTTATTACTATGGCCCATCCCATTATTACATTATTACCTTGGGTACCTCCCTTGGTATACCATATTATCCCCCCTAGGTATATAACACCAACAACGTTGTCTCTTATGAGCTTGGATACAAACTGGAGGGCTCGACTCTTAGTAGAGTACTCCAAGGACAGGTTTGCATGTGAGGTTCTGGATGGGCAGGTGGTAGATGACAGGTACAGGGTGGTCGATGAGATCATCTATTATAGAGACCAGATCTTCTTGACTGAGGGGTCTCAGCTCAAGAAGAAGATACTCCAGGCATCACATGATTCACCTTTGGCAGGACATCAGGGGTTTACCAAAACCTATAGGGCCATTAGAGAGAGGTTCTCATGGAAGGGCCTCAAGGAGGAAGTACTCCAGCACGTCCGGGAGTGCGATGTTTGCCGGAGGAACAAGGGAGAGATGAGCCTTCCCGCGGGTTTATTGCAGCCTCTTCCCCTTTCGGAGGGAAATGGGAGAGTATTTCGATGGACTTCATCACAGGATTGCCCATGGTACAGGGCAAGGATTGTATCTTTGTGGTCGTTGATCGACTGACAAAGTACACACTTTTTTTGCCGTATCCGCACACTATACAGTAGCACAGGTGGCCGAGCTGTTCTTCAGGGAGATCTTCAGGCTACATGGTCTTCCCAAGACCATCGTCAGTGATAGGGACAACCGTTTCATGGGCGGGTTTTGGCAGGAGCTTTTTCGGTTGGTGGGGACAGAGTTGACACCGAGTACCAATTATCACCCACAGACGGATGGACAGACAGAGATAGTTAACAAGTGGTTGGAGGGCTACTTGCGTAACTATGCTAGCGGACAGCAGCGAGCATGGCTGAAGTGGCTGCATCTGGGGGAGTACTGCTACAATACTTCACATCACATGTCCATTGGTATGTCACCATTCTATGCCTTGTATGGGTATCATCCTTTATCTTTTGTTGACGTGATGTTTGGTGATAGCAGGGCTCCTAGAGCCAAGATTTGGATCCAAGAGAGTTAGGATATCTTCTGAGCTCTCAAGGATAGCATGACTACAACGCAGAATCAACGGAAGCTGTATGCCGATAGGGGTTGGGTGGAGAGAGAGTTGGAGGTAGGGGACATGGTATACCTACGATTACAGCCATACCGACAGTCGTCACTGAAGCAAAAGGGGGTTGAGAAGCTCAAGCCTCGCTTTTATGGGCCATACAGGGTGATACGCAGGATTGGACAGGTTGCATATGAGTTGGAGCTGCCCCAAGGTAGCAAGATTCATAACATTTTTCATGTATCATGCCTGAAAAAGGCATTGGGGCAGCAGGTGACGGTGACAGATGAGCTACCACCCATGGATGATGAGGGGCATTTGGTATTGCAGCCGGAGGCTATCATTGATACCAGGGAGAGGCAACTGTGGAGCAGGACGGTCTGGGAATTCTTGGTGAGGTGGAAGAATTTTCCGGATGAGGATGCCACTTGGGAGAGTGAGAAGATCTTACAACATCCATCACTTCAGTTGCTTGAGGACAAGCAACATTTTGCCGGAGGAGACTGTAATATTCTTAATTAGCCATGGCTAATTGGAATATTCGGTTTTGTTCAATTTTTGCCTTCTATAGTTATTTGTAAATAAAAAAGTGAGGAAGGGGGACATAACCCACTTTTAGAATAAAAAGTCACTTCTTAGTAGCACAATGTTGTGGCTTAAAGGGGGGGCCAAGGGGGCCAAAGGGGTACGCAGAAATGGAGCCCACACAGACACATGGAGGAACTGCGCAGGAAGGAAAAAAAACATGTGGCAAGAGGGGAATCACGCAGGAGGAGGTGAGCCTTGGGATTGAGAGAGGCAAGGGTTATAAAAGAGAGAGGAACCCCTTCATTTGGATGATTCAGTTATGAGCATTTGTGATAGTCATTTCGACTTAGAGCATGTTGGCTGTTTAGCTAGTTTGCAGCACTGTTTAGTGCGTTGAGTGTTTCCGTTCGGAGATCTCACCTTTAGCCCCGGGGGACTTCGAGTGCTTGCTCGGGCAAGGTATTTCCATTGACATTTCAGCAGTAGATACATCAGCGTTTCAGCAGCAGTTTTATCAATATTTTGGAGGATTGCGCAGCACTGAGAGAGGGACGCAGTTCTGGAGGACTGCGCAGCACTGAGAGAGGGACACAATTCTGGTTTGAGGGTTTGCAGTAGGAATTTGTGCTGAGAGATAGAGCAGGGGATTAGCCCTTGCACCTGGAGAGTTTTTGGCAGGGATTTCAAGCATATTTCTGGATGGTTTCATTCAGTGGCAACGCAGAGCACTGAGACACTGCGCAAAACCCCAAGGGGGTAATTTTCGAGGGTTGGCCATACCAGAAATGCTTCTTGGGCTTTTTTGGGTTTTTTGAGTAGAGCCCGATTCCAGAGTTTCAGCCATTTCCGAGGAGGGGAGCAACCCCAAATCCTCATTTGATTTCTAGTAACAGCAACAGCATAGCAGTTTCCCAGCAGCTTGGGCGCAAATCAGAGAGGGGCCATTCCTTTGCTATTTTGAGTGTATTTCTTCACATGCCTAGTGCAAGTAGAGGTGCCATCTTCCTGATCACCTCCAGTACTCATTTTATTACTTAGTATAATAAAATGGCTTAGCATTCTCTCTGCATTTCTTGTGTATCTGCTTATGGTTTATTTGGTATATATCGTATCATTGTTATTTGTATCTCTTTGAGCATTCTCGGCTATTATACCACTTGTGTGTTTGTATTATACTCTTAGACAGAGTCTGGAAAGGGCCAGGTAGCCTCCGGATCTCGTCCTCTTTTTAGAGGCGACATATTTGGTAAATGCCCTCTCAGTCCATCTCTGGTTGGAGTTTGCTTATGTTTGAGGTATATTCCTGATAAGGGATATTACAGGCACGTAGAGCTCAGCAGAGATAGTGCAGAGCCCTGAGGGATTGCGTCATCCACGCAGAAGGCAGAGGGATTGACATAGAGGCTCTCAGACGCTGTGCAGTGCCTCAAAGAGCTGACGCAGAGGGTCCTGGGGCTGACGCAGTGCAGTGGGAGGCTGACACAGAGGCCAAAAGGACGAGCGCTGAGCTTTAGAGTCGCTTGAGAGGGTTTCGTGGGATAGGTTTTCTGAATACCTGTTTCCGAATATAAAGGTATTGCTGCCGTGTATTTTTTCTCTGTCGGGTGAGTCGGTTAGGCACCCAGTTGTACTCAAGGAAATACTGCATAATAATATACCCTCAGAATAGCTACACCGGTTTTCACGCATTGGGTTTTTCGGGGACATTTGTCCAAAAATAACGGTGTCACTTGCGTGTTTGTTTTCTTTCAGCTAATGATCTGTAGATGTTGTGACTGTATTGTGTTTATTTAAGTATTTAAATGTTTTAAATAACTTGTTCATAATTTACAAGTAGAAGAAATAAACTAGCAAAATACAGATCAATTTTCTAACAGATAGACTTAGAAAATTCAACACTTTTGGGGAGAGCCAGTTGGAGGTTCATATTCAGCCCGTGATGGTGGAGGATGAGAAACCACCCTTGGGGTCAGCCATTGATGAGGAGTAGGAAGATGTACGGACAACTAGCAAGGTGTTAGTATTTGTAGACACATGTTTTTAGGAGATGTTGGAGTATGACAGGGCAATTTTGCAGGAGATTGGTGCACTGGAGGAGCATAGAGTTTCTTATCAGATGAGGGAGGTGGCAGTGCATCCATTTTTGGGTCTACCCATTGATGAGGTGCAAACAGATGTAGTGGCAGCCGACAAAGCTGCAACATTTTTAGGCAACAGCCCTCTCCAGGAGTACATAGACAGGGTGTGCAACACAGTTTGGCGACTCGTACCCATTGTAGGGAGAGAGGTAGGGTTCTCTCAGCGGATGTTGTCGATTGACTAGGTAGAGTAGCACGAGTTGAGCGTGGACCAACATCAACATAGTAGACTTGTTCCTTACATCGGAGTCCATGCCTTAGATTGGTGGGAGATCATGAGTTGGTATCCTTTTGATGGAGTATCAACCTTAGTTCGGGGCACAATACAACAAGGGCACTTAGATGAGGGGGTTACTATATGTTTCAGTGGGTAGTGGGATGTGGACCGACAGTTCATCAGTATTTCAGTAGCACTAGTCGAACGTCAATAGAGTGGGGTTGCCTTCGGCCTATGCCCGAGGTTGGATTGGAGAGAGGTGATGTGTTGGTATTCGCTTGATGGAGTAGCAACTATAGCCAGAGAGAGAGCACACTTTGAGCTAAGGGACTTGGGCAATGATTGGCCATGGTGGCATTGGGATCCAGGTGGATCTACTAGCAGTAGGTTGAGTCAGAGACGGGCATGGGATCCAGGTATTGGGGGATCTAATCATGTTTGGATTGCTTGGAGGCATGATGTGAACCAATGGTTCATATGGGATCCTGGTATTTGTTTGCAGATGCCTCTACAGTGGACAAGTGCAGATTGCTTTGAGGGCAAGCAATCTTGGGGCGAGAAGATTTGTAATGTCCCATGGCAGGGGATGGCTAGGTCAGTGGAGCAGATTTATGTCATCAGGGGTCCCGATAGAGTATTGAGGAGTTTTTATGGGGTCTGTGGCATGCATATTCATCATCATGAGCAGTTTTGCACATCTTTTTTTTGGTTCTGTGACTTTCTGATAATCCCTGTAAAATAGGGTTATTATTGGGCATAACTTAATTAATTACGCTCAAGGTGGCATTCCAAGAGGAATATTTGAACGAACACATTAGTGTAATAGCTCGTTGGAACCGAAACGAGAAGATCTACAGGATGGGATGTTGAGAAGTGACTTTCAGTGGCCGAAGAGAGTATGGTGGGTGATTTACCACTTTCCTTAATTAAAAATGACTTTAATTAGTCATTTAATTAAGGAAAAATAATTAATTGGAGGAAATTGTTCAAAAGTGACTTAAGTGAAATAAAGTAAAATTAAAAGGTCACTTAAGATAAAGTCAATGGAGGAGTTTCTAGAATAATAATAAAATAAGAATATAAGATGCTTCTAGAGGCTTGGAGATCTATCCATTAAGTGAAATAAAGTAAAATTAAAAAGTCACTTAAGATAAAGTCAATGGAGGAGCTTCTAGAATAATAATAAAATAATAAAATAAGATGCTTCTAGAGGCTTGGAGATCTATCCATCAAATCTATAAAAGAGGAGGAGGAGGTCATTTGGAGACATCTTGGATTTGATATTGTTTCTTGTATGAGAGGTTGAGAACATGGTTTTCTACTTCATTGGTAGCCCCATGATGGAAACCCTTGGGTGATTTAGTGAGATTGGGTGAGTACCCATCTCCCATTGGTGAATTCATCCAAAATTCACAGGAGAGCTCAGCAGTATACTTCAGTTAAGTTTGGAGGGCTAGAATAGCGGTGCAACAAATTATCTTGGAGACCAGCTGTTCATCTCAGCTATTTGGGTTGTATATGCATGTAGCCCCAATTTATCTATTATAATAAAAGCTGAGAATTTTCTTGTTCAGTGTGTTATGGGATTGCAATACTCTAGTTTTTAAATTTTACATTGGAATCTTCTGTTTATGAATGGAATTTTTATCTGAAGAAATTTTGAGTTAGAATTTGAAGAATTTTCTTATGTGAAGTGTTTGTTCCAAATTTATTTCATTTGGGACATTACATTGACAACATGCCATTTTTCATGATTTTGCATACTAGGAATAAAATGGAGTCGCCAGGGTGAATTTAAAGATGCCTTGCTAGATGCTTGCTTTATCCTACAAGCACTAACTTTGAAGTTCAATGTAGAACTAGGGCTTTGTTCTTCCAATGGAGTCGCCAATAATGATATGTCAATATGTCGTATGGGGAACAAAACACGTCTCGTGTGCCCGACAATGATGCCAAAATGTTACCGCTCAAACTAGCAGGGTTCTTAGGAGGGGATCCTATAGAGCAACTACTAGGTCAAGGGAAACAATGGAGCAATAGCCCATTGTCACCTCAGCTAAGGCTCTTTGCTCTTTACAGACTGTTACCGCTTAAACTAGCAGGGGATCTAAATGGGATTTTTAAAGGGCAAATGCCAAGGGCAACAAATGGAAACTTAGCTCACTGTAACCTCAACTAAGGCTCCCTTCTATTTACAGACTTTCACCGATGGGAGGAGATCCGGTATATTATGGAGTCACTGATGAAGGATTAATCAATGAATGGATATGAGTGACCTAAATAATCCCTTTCCTCGAAGAGCTTGAAGGATGGACCCTGATTGCTTTCTAAGCAAGGTACAATGTCTTCTAGGGAAAGGTAAGGAGGATTTGAGGGTTAGGTTTATGGGATATGACTTGGGAAGGAGTTTCCCAATCCCTAAAATACTTGATGAAATTGGTATCCTGGATGGTTCTTGAAGAAGTGTCTTTTCAAAGAAATGGGACCACATGGGACCAAGTGGACTCAGTCTAGGGTAGGAGGAAAGAGTATGGCAACCAATGATGTCCTTACCCTAGACAAGGTGGGGGAAAGGATCAAAGAAATACTTTTCACTTGAAGATGTTGAATTGATCCTATAAGGTTCTAGCCTTGGGGATGCTAGGGCAAAGTTTGATCTCAGAGCTAGGGCTTGGCTTTTCTCCCAACTCCACGGTCAGAATGGCTTCAAAATTGGAGGAGGCCTCGAGGAGACACCAACACAGGAGACCCTAGAAGAACGAACTTTTTGGAGGGATAGTTTGTTGGGAAAATGATGCGCTAGGTGACCCAACTTAGCCAGACCTGGGAAAGGTGAGAAAGATATGATTTTAGGTGACCACCACTTGGTAGATCAGTTCCTTAGTCTTGGGAGAATGGAGTCTATGATGAATATGAGTGAGGGCCTTTGGTTCTTGGTCAAGGAGGCCTCAAGACTATTTCACTAGCCTTTGAGGTCAAAGAGAAGCAATCTTGTAGCTTTTATACTTCGATGTGCAAAGGAGATGGCTTATCAAGGTCAATTCGTTGATAGAATCATCCCTAGGATATTTTGTTTACATTACATGGCCCATACATTGAGAGATGCTATAATAGAGACAAAATTCCACAATTTAAAGTAGTAGATGCATGCAACAATTAGCCCTAAAAATAACAAAAATCCTAGTCCAATGCATATGACAAATTAAAACAAGAATAACATTAAAGCATGTATTTACATGTAGCAAAATATATTCAACCATCCACAATTGACAAAGAGAAGCTCCAAGATAAGATAGACCAATATCCACACATCAAAATTCATCCATAAAGCTCCAATTCATGCTTTATAAGAAGTGCAAAATTCTCGAGAGAGAGAAAAGATCCAATCCAAAGTGATGATGAGCAAACGAATTCATCTCACTTGTATTTATACACTAATGAGGAGTTCGAATTAGCCTCCTTGGCCTACAAAAGCCCCCAAAATAAAATAATGTTCTAATAATCCAATTTTTGGGGACAAGCCCACCAAAGTAGCTCATAAATAAAAAAATAAGCCTCTCAAGAGGTCAAATAATAATCTTTGCATGCCGTAGGGCCCTCTAAGAGGCTTAATGAGGTCCATGGGTGCCATAATGAAGAGTAGGACCCTCAAAAGCAGTGGACAAGGGGTTGGCCCCTTGTATTAACCCGTGGTGCTCCAAATGACAGGTGGGGGCACACAAGTGTCCTCATGGGTCTCTAAACAAATCGAAGATGCCTGTAGGTCGCCTGCAAGGGCTAGGATGATGGTGTAGTTGATGCCACATCATCGTGCAAGTCCTCGATCATCTTCCAAGTGTATGGTGCAAATCTGGGGCCAGCTAGGCATGATGGATCAGGTGCATCTTCCTCATCTAAGAAGTGAACCACGAGCAATCTCTAAATGGTTGTGGGGATCCATGGAGTGATGTCTGCTATTGTGGAGGCCCATGGCTCTCAACGCACACACTACATGTGCCAATGTATCCCTTTGGAGGATTAGGACTCCGTATAGGGAGACCAAACCCAAGATGGAGACCATTTGCGATCCTGCATAAGATTCAATGCGTCCCCTAGCTTTCGATTACAAGAAGTCATTAGAGAAATCGAGTAAATTAGCTTATCAATCATGGACCACAGGTGGGGACTTCATAATGGCTTCGGGAGGTGCCAATGTCTCCTAAACTCTGAATGGGGTTAACCAAGAATTCTATTAGGTGGTTTCTACTTTTAAAGGGGATAATATATTCAAGGTACATCCTTCAAAAGGTGGTGGCATGTGACAGATAGGTGAATGAAGTAGGGGATGATAAGGGGCAGCCTTGGGTCACATGCTGGGGTACAAGGGTAGCTAATAAGAGGGAAAGCCCACACTTGGGTTTATAATGTATAGGAGGGAGCAGTCGTGGTACATGAGGTGCCCTAACCTTGATTTTTCCACCCTTTTTTATATGCCTTTTGCTTTTTTATGATTTTCTTTGATTAACTACTCAGGGCTCAAGGGGTAAGAGCATGATGTATAAGACATAGCAGTGAATACCCCCTTTAAAGGTAGGGCAGTTCATTGCCCAGCAGGGGCTGGGACAATCATGAATTCCTATATGATGAAGGAGCTTCATAGAACTTGTAGGAACTAGGGTGATGGTCATGATGATGGGGTGGAGCTCATGTATTGGCTTTTGCCCACATGTTAAATGTGTTTGTCCTGACCATCTTTTGCATTTTATGGTACATTTTCCTGTTGAATGTGGCCAAATATGATTTTATCTTTCTTTTTAGCCGCATCAACCTCTGGGCTTCATTCCAGGCCATGACCCAAGGTGTGGGCAAGGGGAAGGGGTAAGCTAACCCCATGTGCACTCAGATGGGAAAAATGATGAGTGGGGTAGTAATGAGTGGAAAGAGGGTAATATAAGCGGATAAGGAAGCGGGACCACACAACCAAAATCGAGGTTTCCTATGAAATACCATCCCCAAAGCCAAATGATCAATAAAAGAAATTCCACGGGACTAGAATGTAAGGTAAATATCCAAAAGGGGGCTAGGGGACAAGGGCACAGACCCAACCCTTTTTTTCCACTGAATCCCCCATTAATCCATACCTAGAAGTGTCCATATTAAGCAAACCACAATACTCAATTACCAAATGACAAGGCATGCCTTTAGGGTCGGGAGGCCCACCTTCAAACATACGATCATGGCAGATGGGTGAGGGACCATATGGCTGGCTCAGAGGGCGAAGAAATGGCACAATGAGCTCGTTGGTGGCTGTGAGGGTTTGTTCGCTGCTGGATGAGGACCATCTTGGAGAAAAATTTTCTCCTAGGGATATCACTCATAAAATGGTGGGTAACACAGACTTTCACCGATGGGAGGAGACCCGTTATGATGGAATTACAAGAATATATGGTCAATGATAAGATAAGGAAGTGATTCTGTAGTATCCCCAATTTTCCTAAGCCACTTAGGAAATATTACACTTTTTGACAATTTTGGAATTAGCCACAATTTTGGGTATTTTGACGTAGGAGAGGCAAAAAAAATCGAATTCTTGGTGGGTTGTGTGGGACACACACCAAAGGAATACACACTCCCTTAGGGAAACACACTTGTGGAGAGAGAAGGAAGGAGAAGGAAGGCATGCTAGTGGAGAATAATTTCCTTGAATAAAAAACTGGAAATTATTCTCCTAACTGAGTGCAGTGTATTTGTCTTCTGTTAATTATTAACGAAAAATAACGAATAACTCATTGATGCATTCTTCACAAATAAAATATGCTACAGAAACAACATTACAAAACTGAGAAATAGATGCGCACACACAATAAAATAGACATCATTATTTTGGACAATTGTCCCTGGAAAAACCCCGAAGGGAAAACCAGTGGCAACATATGAGGTTTTTATTATTATGCAGTAAATATAGAGAATTACAACTGGATGCCCAATTGGCAATCCTTCGACAATTTATCTCCACTAGAAATATATTGGGAAAATCCTTTTACCTCACAGCGTCTTGATCTAGCCTCTCTGGCAAACTCGCACTTCCCAGCGAATTCACACAGTGGGATTGGAAATGCGCACTGCTTGTTGGAGAAAATTCGTTCTACCTTTGAAACACCTCTAGATGAGTCGTCCTGCCTTCTTCTACCTTTGGAAACAATTCACCCAACCTCCCAAGAATAGATCCGTGCCCTAACTATTGAATCGATCCTACTTTCAGCAACTCACACTGGCAAACTAGGCAACTCAGTGCAGAATACGACCTCCCTGCTGGATAATTCGACCTTCCTTCCCTGACTCTGGAAAACTAGAAAACTTCCCGAGAATTTCTCCGAAAATTCTCATCGCTGCAACCCTTGCTACTGTCTCTTCCCTGTCTTGAACTGTGCCTTTGTTGAACACTACAAACTAGGTAGTTGAACTGCCTTGCTCACTTGATGTAAATTGTGTCCTCTCCAATTCCTTCGACTTGCTCTTATAATCTCTAGCTGAAGCATCAACAACCAAGATCTAATCATGGTCAATGGCCTAGATCGTCTTAGACTGTCAAATTATTTTTCTGGAAGTCTCTAGAACAAAATCATTTTTCTTAATTAATACCCATTAATTAATCAATTTTCTTAAGTTAGACTTACGAACTTTTTAATTATTGATCAATTAATTTAATTGAGAGGTTTCTAAGTGTTTTCTCTCGAAACTTTTTCCGGGTTTTGGAGATCTCATGTTCCTTAGCTTCTCTGACACCTTAGAGACTAGAACACCTGTCTGCTGCTACTCCAAAAATCAATAGTGCATACATAAGAAAAATGGTCCATGTGGGGAATAAAGATGGTGTGCTAGTACAATAATAAGATGGGTGTTTCCACCCTTACATAGTGCAATCACCTTTACAGGGCTTTATACAACAAGTGTTCCTTCAAGACATGTGTCCTAATATATCCACATCCACAATGCATGAATACCAACCCAGGATATAAGAATGTCCATCAAGGCAGGGAGTTACCACCCACCAGGGGGCAGTTAGCAAAGCCATAAAACTGAGCACCATGAAGATGAACTAAGATGAATGGTCATGATTGTCCACCCAAGGGGAGCTAGGATACACCTTTACATTTCATCCCACAGGGCCTACAGGGGCCAGGGCCATAGATTGCAAAAATTTGGGCTTACAAATGGCATGGTCCTTTGTCAAAAATTTTGGAGTAACCCTGCTGAAAGAGGGGTAACAAGCCCCAATCCTGATTCCAGGTTTACATAAACAAAACTGGAAAAGAAATAAGAAGTTACAACAAACCTGTCCTGAGCATTATTCCCCCCAACAACAATTAGAATGTGTCGTTTTAACATGGCAGAAATTGGTTAGAAGGCCTGGGAGTGAACAGTGAGTCTGTTATTGACCCAGCACTTTATTCCAACGTATAACTTCTGCACACAGTTTAAACTGTAAACCATGGTGCCAATGTGTACAAGTTATACATCTAGTCCCAAAAAATCCACCAAGTAATCTTTGTTAATCAGCCATGGCACCTTTTGCATATGCTGTGGTGTGTTTAGTTGCATGATGGAGAAATGAGTGAAAAGACTAATCTCTTCTTGGTGACATGTTACTTTAGTTGAGGTTCATCTAACTCTTCATCACTCGAACATTCTTTCAACAGGTGTATCCTCAAACTAGGAGGGTAATACACACAGGGCCTGTCTACATGCATGCTAAGGGATTTTGAAAGCTAAAGTCTGTAGTATGGCACGTGGTCTCCAAAACCTAAATCTCAGATTTTTGCAACTCCTCTTTAATCGTTTGTAGCTGATCTGCCAATTTCCCTCCAGCACAAATTACACTGATTTCATCTGTTTGACCCAGCATCCTAGAAATTCTCACCAAGGGCTGAGTTTGAACTCAAATCAAATTTGGAAATATGTCCTGGAATCTTCATTCAATGCTCCACACAGTCCTTTGGCCTCATTACAAGATTCCAGTCCTAATCCTTTACTGTTCTCAAGGGAAAATTACCCTTCTAACAAGTCATAAAAAAGCAGGTTCAAAACACTATACAACAATCTTACCTCTACTATGACTCTTTTTCATTTCTGTGGGATCACTCACTAGACGAGGGATGCTCCTGTATCATGACTAAAGCTGCAGTTTCTCTTTTCCTTCATCTATTTCTCTGTTTATTTTGCTTATGTTTTGAGTTCATTGCTGAAGGCATTATTTACTTGTCAAGGTTTGCAACTTTGCCGTGTAAACTCAATATTCAGATGGTTTTTTTGTTTTTTGGCTGTTTATGATTTTCTCCAGGGTCCAAATTTTTGTTATTGCCAATAAAGTAGCATTTTGGGAGTATTTCTGAATGCTATATGCAGTTGTTTCTGTGAAGTTGTGCTTTCTATAGGAGTAGATGTTGAATTGTTTTGACCTCACTGCGATATGCCTATGGTTATATCTAAAACTAGTTTTGTTTTTCTGACATAGGTATGATGTTGCTTCATTTGTCACCCATAGAATGTTTGAGTCAGGTGATCCGGTAAGTAGATTACACTGATGGAATATTTGGAAATAATTAGGTGCCTACTAGTTTGTTTTTGTATTTTTTGGAATAGCTTGCACAGCTCATGCCGTTTTCAGCTTGTGCTGTAAGTTTATGTGTCTGGAAGGTTTATCAGGAGCAGTTGAGATTATTTTGAAATCTTTTATTATTCTTCAATTTTATCTTTAATTTCTTGTGTCCAAAAATTCAGCAACTTTTTCATTCTTTCCAGGAAGTTCGGGTAAGGTTTGCTGGATTTGGAGCAGAGGAAGATGAATGGGTCAACGTGAAAAAGTGTGTGAGACAGCGTTCACTTCCTTGCGAAGCTTCTGAATGTGTAGCAGTGCTTTCAGGAGATCTCATACTTTGTTTTCAGGTGCCAGTTCAAAGAGCTTCATATTGTTTTGCTTTAGAATTAACTGTGTATAATTGTAATGTCTAGTCCATTAAAAGATATTTCTAAATTTTTACTCATGAATATCCCTTGATAGTTTCTTGAATTCTTCCAGGAAGATAAACAGCAAGCATTGTACTTTGATGCCCATGTCTTGGATGCCCAAAGAAGGCGACATGATGCTCGGGGTTGTAGGTGTAGGTTCTTGGTTCGGTATGAGCATGACCAGTCTGAGGTATAATTTTCGTGCACTTTTTGGAGCAGGATCTTTTCAATTATGTGCAGATGCCAAGGTCACTGTCCCCTCGTGATGTGTCTTCGTTATTAATGTCAAAACAAGAAAGTACTTACCTCCCCCTCTCCTCCGCCCGCCCTTGGTGTTTCTCCCCAGTGATGCGTATTAGAGGATATGAAGATTTGGCTTTTTGTCGAATGTAAATTACAGAGTTCCAACTGAACTTTAAAATTGCAGGAAATAGTACCGTTGTGGAAAGTCTGCCGGCGGCCAGAGACAGATTACCGGTTACAACTAATCCATGCTTCCAAAGAATTATCAACAATTGAGCTGGACCAAGGATCTCAGCAAGTAAAAGATGCCCCTGCAGTTCCCGTGTGTCATTTTGGAGAAGCAACTCCAGAAGAATTTCATCTCTCACCAGAAATATCAAAGATTACAAGTCAGGTTATAGAAGACAATGTTCAGTCTTTAACTGCTCCCAAGACTTCCTCAGTTTTACAGCCACCAGAAGGTCTATCTGCTGAGCCTCAAAGAAATATTCTAGTCACAGAAATTGATTCTAGCCAGAAAATTGTTGCACCCGCATTTACTGATATGGATAAACCTTCAAATAGCATGGTTGATGTGATGGAAAAAAGCACAGTTCAAGGTTGAGAAAAGCAACTTAGGGGCAGCATGGTTGATGTGATGGAGAACAGTACAGTTCAAGATTGAGAAAAGCAAGTTAGGGGCACTTATGTTACTGAGAAACGCACATTGAAAACTTAAAGATAAATTGCATTGTAATAGTAAGTTTCAGAAGCTATCTTTCTGTAAGAAGCATTTTTGCAAGTTTTCTAGCTTTATATTTATTTTTCTGGTGTAATTAGTAATGCTTCATATTTTGCAGAGCCTGTATGCCATATGCGCTAATTGAACATCAATATTTGAATGTTTTAGGCAGTCAACATTGCAACTATTGCCGTTTAAAATGGAACGAGTCTTTTCTAAATAATTGATTTTGTTGAATTGGTAGTTAAGGATAGCGGACCGTGAGAAGCCAATGCATTGAATACATTGAAACAATGACTTATTGAGAGTTCATACCCAGTCTGTGATTTGCTCGCTGTTTGATTGTATTGGAAGTTGGTAATTTAAATAAATTATTGTAATGTCCCCTTTTCAGAATAGAAAGAAGAAAGAAGTCAATTAATTTAATTTTTAATGTCATCTTAAAGGTGATAGTGAGTAATTAAATTAAAGGAAACTTATTAAGTGACTTTTAATTTAACTAGAAATAAACTTATAAAGCCACGTTATTATTAAAAAGTGACCCATGATATTTGGATGGGAAAAATTATAAAAAGAAAGATGAGAGTTCATTTAGGGACATGATTGATTATTGATATTTTGATAATTGTATCGGGAGCTTTAGTAACTTAAGGTGTGAGGGGAAACCCTTGTGGAGATCTAGTTTCCCTTGTGAAACATCCACTCTAGCCGGTGGTGACTAGTTTCGGTGTTGCAAGATACACCCTAGCTAGTTATTTGGAGGGGTCAACGAAATTATTTATTGGCGCTTAGCGAGGAAGGACGAGATTTTGGAGCATTAGTTAGAAGGTTGAAGTAGTGCACATTGGTAGAGGGGAGTTTAGCTAGAGAAGGTTTCTCTAGCTTATCTATTTGTCAAGTTATTTTTTAAATTGAATTTGATGTTATTTACCTTTGTAATAAATAAATAAGTAGTTGGGGTTTATAGTGGAATTTTTCTACAAGCTTTGTAATTATTTGTTTTAAATCTGGTAAAATCTCGACAAGAAATATTACGTGTTTTTTTTAAGGAAAATTCATAGAATAATTTCTGGGAAATTAAATAAATTTCAAAAGGGAGCATTATAGTGGGATCAAAGTTGGTTTTTTTTCTAGCTTGAAGGGTTTATTTGAAAAATGCTTCCAAGTTTGTTGTGACAAGAAAAATTGTTTGCAGAAATCCTTCAAAAGTTTGAAGCTATAATACAAAGCTCACAAAGGTGATAGAGTAGGTTGGAGCATTGGCATTATCAAAAGCAGTGAAGGGGAAAAAATTGTGGATTTGTAGATAAAGGAGCAATAATAGAAGGCAAAAAGATAAACTTGACTAGCATCCATGTTGCGGATGTAAGGAAATAATGTTTGAAGTGAAGATCATGATGAAATCTTCTAGGATGATTTGGGAGAAGACGTAACTGCGGAAGAGGAGCTAGATGCAGAGAGAACACCTATGCACCTACGCACCATTTGGATGCAACTTGGATCCAACTTGTATAATGCCACTTATTGGAGTCAATGATGTCGCTCAATAGGTGTTCAATATGAGGAAAATCTGGCATAAAAATATAGCTTAGTCCACTGGGGTTTGTACAAGACCATACATTGTCATTGAGTTTATTGAAGATCCGGTTGAAACATACTTGAATCTACAATACGTGGATGGCTTTCCTTCGGTCAAAGTAGCATTGCGCGTTGATATATCTCTAGGGACATACGAGAAAGTTGCTATTATATTAGGAGGTAAAAGTGGACATGAACCAACTCGTGGAATATTTGGGTGCTTGAAATTTTGGAATGTGTAATGTTTCAGACTTAAATAAACAATGATATGCAAAGCAAAAACTATTGTAACACGTAAATTTTAAACAATAAGCAAATGCTCATAAAAGCTCTAAAAGTAGAATCAACTGAGCCATTTTATTAATCAATGGAGAAGTACAATAGTATGGATGAATGCACTTGGGCTTGCCTCAATGGCAAGCATGACAGAATCCAGGCGATGAGACAATGATATCAAGTACTGGAAAATATTTGCTCCTCTAATGCTCTGAGTTGCCTAGAAAACTACACTGCTGGATGGAAAGGAACTGCAATAAACTCCACTTTTGCTGTTCGGAAATTGCTACAAATTCAGCCCCAAGTTCCTTGAGCAAAACCCACAAAAGTCGAGAAATGGTTTGGCTTGATTTTGATAGCCCAAAATCGACCCCTAAAGGCACTGTGTAATCCCTAGCAATTCTGCAACGTATGCTGCAAAGATACAGCTGAAAACCCCACCTCCGGTGTTCCAAAAATTCTAAAACTTTATATCTTGGATCTTTGTCAAAAAACTCAGAAAAACCCAGAAATGGTTTGGCCGAATTTTGACCTCCCAAATCCGAACTCTTCTATGGCCAACGCCCTCCAAACAACTCCAGAAATACGACCTGCAAGGAATGACCACAAAGTCCTCCTTCAAGCTCTGAAATGGAAATAAACACCACTCCAAATATCTCCTCTAACCTCCACAGCAAAGCTCAGCCTCAAGGACTGATACTCTACCTACCAAATGATTTCCCACACACTGCCTCTGCGCTAGGCCAAGTAGTGCGAAAGTCACACTGCCAAGCCAGAAGCTCAATCAACTCCCAAACTCTCCTAGATGTTGATAATCCTCCCTAGCCTCCTCTCTGGAAAATCTCACGTCTAATCTTCATTGCTAAGCACCACCAGTGAACTCGACCTCCTCTCCAATGTGTCCCCCAACGATACGCACAACATGGAAGGGAATGCTATTGCTGGGAATCACAATGTGATCCTCCTCCTGAAGAAATGAAGAAAACCTTCGTAGGGTGGCACTCGAAGTCCCTTGAAGAAAGGGTGAGCTCTTTGCCTGAAGAACTCGTGCGAAACAAATAGTGACTCAGCTAAGCAGCTCGAGCAACCAAAGAGAAATCGATATACTCCAATAAGATGATGAAATGAGGAGAGCTGTCGTCCTTATATAGATTTTGTGGAGCATTTTTACCTCCATCGTGGGTCCCTCACTTAACCATCGATTTTCCCTCCATGCAAATTGAACTAGGGAATGCGTATTCTCCTAGTGTGGGTGGCCCCCACGTATAACTTAACCACATCAAAATAACTTCTACTAAATCTAGCCTCCTAATAAAATCGAATGGGTCCCATCACCTCCAAAATTGGCCCCAAAATGTAGAAATTAATCTTGTTCCAAAATAATTTAGGAAGGGACATTATAGTCCTCCCCTCCCAAATGTTGCTTGTCCCCAAGCAACTTCAGTGCTGGATGCTCAAGTATGTGCTCGCCCTCCCAAGTAGCATCCTCATTCAGCAAGCTCCTCCAATGCACCAAAAATTGCTTGTCCTCAAGCAGTGCTTAAACAAGCGCCCTCTTTGACTATGAATCTCCACTGTCTCTGCAAACTTCACCAGTGTCCCAAACATGCCATTGGATCATTCCTGATCGTTGTACTATCCTATAGTGAAGGAGTCCCTTGATACTAGGATCCCAAGCCAACCTAATCAACGTGAAGCACCCCTTGCTCCACTCACTATCTTGCTAGATAAGGGCGTTAGAAGCCTTCTGTATACTGCCATTAAGTAGAGCATCCTGACGATGTAAAACTCCGTCCAAATCCTCATGAAGCTGCCCCACTGAATAGTCCATCTCGTGCACTACAAGAGTAAACTCCTGAAGATGCAATCCAATCCTGGTGGGATTGAACCCTCGTCTACCTGGGCCTTCCCCGATCTCCTCCTGTCGATCACCTTGCCACACCGGTAAAGTTCCCCACACAATCAACGAATCACTAAAACCAAATGAAAGATTTGGATGGCCCTCCCCTGTAGAAACCAACTCACCTCTATGGGTAGCTGAATTGCTCAGCCCTGTTATGCCAGAATCCACTGCCCTTCGCAGAAGGAACCTATCTTGCTGACATCATGACACTCTGGTCATGACCGCCTAGCATGCTCATACCAGAGCCTCCTCTCCCATAACTCTCGACCATAATCTATGCGCTAATTGAGAGTAGGCCAATCTTGCCAAAGTGACTCAACAGTGCCAGCGCCTCTCACTCCATGGCTAGCCCCAATCATGAGCAACAATGTCTAGTCCTATGGTGAGGGCTTTGGTGATCCCCCATGTGTTTGCCTGTGAATGAATCAGTCTGTCTGTTATCTCGACCATGCTCACTGAGGAGTGGAGTATCCCACCAATCCATTGGATCCCTGGATACCATAACCATATTGGAGGTCCACAACCCCTAATCCTCTCTATCTGCCACTGTGATATGTTGCTAGTTGTTGGGACCCCCCTGTGCCCCATGTCTGTCTCATGTAGGTATCCAATAGGTAGACACTGAGCATCAAGAACCTGTGTCGCAAATAACCAACTACTCTGTGCCTGCGAAATCACACAACAAGATTTGCTATTCTAGTCGCTGATTGTCTGCTTGAGTACTGCCGGAAGCCTCGGCATCATCTTGCCAACAAGGACCACCATCCCCTACACCTCACGCTCCCCCAATGCCTCGAGTTGTCTAGCTGAAAAAGCAACACGCAACTTCCTCTCAGTCACCTCCCCAAGTGTGAGCCCACGGGTGGAACATATGCTACCTCGACAATCAACCACACCATCCCTACGCCTGTATCCGTCAGCTCGTTTACCTACCTAGTGTCTCCACTAGAGAGTCTCCTCCTAGCCCATGACACACAGTGTCTCATCCAACTGCCTAGGGTGAGTCTCCCATGCCTTGCTGCCCGAATGGAGAGTGTCAAGGGGTAACAACCAATCACTTTGCAACTATAAGCAACATTGGAGGATGATGGGTGGGTATGTCCCAAAGGGTATGATCAAAAATCTGCTGGAATACTCGAGAGTAATCCTGTGGATGACCCACTCTCCACCTCGAATATGGTGATAACCCCCTCGAAGCTGTGTCTCCACTAAACATGGTGTCCCCAGATGGTCAACAAAGTCCTCATTGATCCTAGGTGAGCTGCATCCAATGGTACACCTAATGCCCTTGTCCATAGGCCTCCTTGGAGGCAATGCTCGAAGAGCCCGCTGCAATGCACCATGCGTCACTGCACACCACCAAGCAACACCACATTCCTCGACATGCCACTGTATGCCGCAACCTGTCCTTGTACACCACTGGATACCCCCAGCTACAGCTATGCCATCCTGTACCGTCCTATGTCTTGCCTGTGTCATTGCACTGGTCACTCCCCGCATGTGCTCAATGCGATGTGAGGCACTCTCACTTGACAACGCAGTCCAACATACTACGACACACCCCCATGCATCTCCATGCACATCTACAAAACAGTGCTCCATGCTAGATGCTCCTACCCATCCTCAAATGAGATGGCCTAAAGTTGTATCCCTATGCGTCAACCCGCATCCAACCTGTATCGTCACCTCCACCCTCGCATCACCATGCTCTCCGATGAGGGGACCACCCCTCCAAATCCTCCTTGAGGGGCCCCAGAAGTGAATCTCTCTAGGTATTAGTAGTGATGCCACCACTGCTCTGCTCCTCTGTGTCCTTCATGCCCTACGCAAGTGTGAGGAATCCCTAGCTCCATACAAGGCACTGTCTGGTGGCCTGTCGATGCCACCTTCGACAAACTCTTGCCATAGTAGGCTGATCATCCTGTGATCCCATGCATAATCATCATACTAAGACAACCAAAGGAGTTTGGCCATAAGCTGGTTGGCCACTGCTGTTGACCAAAACTCCCCTAGCGAATGTGTGCGCTCAGCTACTAGGTCAACTATACCATCCAAGTTGTAGTCAACCGGTATACCTAGGAAATGATAGGTGGTCCCTCCCAGGTTTGGATGCCAGTCGGGGCTTCCGGCATCCTCAGTGCCTGGAAACTCTTGCTGAGCTCCACCTAGGTCCACTACCATCTCCATAGCCCACTCCACCGGGTACCAACTTAGAATCTCTCGCCATCCAACCCAGGGAGAGGGATTGAATGTATGAACTCTCATATGCAGGACAGGCCCTCCATCCCACAAATGTTGCAGCCTGCACTACTCATGTCGCCTCACTTCATCAGCCTGGTCAACATATAAAATATGTCAAGGTGGCTCCGCTTCTCTCTCTCCAAGGTGCAGAGGTAAACTATTGATGCTACAGGCCCCATCTATGTATGTTTGAAGAGGGCTGCTCTGATGCTCTAAAGTGAACTCTAGTTGTACCATTAGGGAATCCAATCGTACCCCAACGCGAGTTAGCTTGGCCATTGACTTAGCACAAACCACTCTCATGCCCTCAACTCCTTGTTTTGTTGTAGAATGGCCTCTCGTACTGTCGTGGCCTTCTCTCTCAATGCTAGAAGGCCGGCCTGGAACTGATGAATCTGCGTGGGTATCTATCACCTGTAGACTCGGTCACAGCTCTGGACACCTCATCAACTATCGGCACCTCAACCATGGGTGGCACCTCCTCGACAGATGGCTCTATGTGTGTAGGCTCTATCCTCTCCACCAAGGTGCCAACTGGGGCTATCAAAGAGGTCTCGAATAATGGTGACTCCTGCGCCACACCAGGTAGATCGATGTGCTCCTCACCATCCTGTGGGCTCTCAGCATCATGCTCAACCTCCTCCTCAGGATCCTGATATCTAAATCCAAGTATCCACCAGCAAAAGCGTCCCTTGGTCTCACCCTCTAACTGTCCCTGTCTTGCTTGCTCCTTTTCAGGAGATCTAGTGCCCTGATTCTGTTGACTTTCCCCACATGATGTAGATGGCTACACCCCCACGACCTGCTCACCTCTAGCGTCTCTGTTGTAAGGGTGAGGATGGGTTTGGTTTGTCACCCTCCTCAACTGGTCCAACCTCTCATCGTCCCAACCGATTCCACCCTAGAATTTATGCATACTAGATTTCCCTTGAGCCATGGGTTTGTCTTCGGTTTCACTTGTCATTGTGCACTCATACCCAAATATTTCATGATCCTCTGGCTACCCACAACTGGACCAAAATCATGCTCTTATACCACTGTGATGTTCCAAACTTAAATAAATAGTGATATGCAAAGCAAAAACTATTTACAACACATAAATTTTAAACAATCAACAAATGCTCATAAAAACTCTAGAAGTAGAACTAGCTGAGCCATTTTATTAATCAATGGAGAAGTACAATAGTATGGATGAATGCACTTGGGCTTGCCTCAATGGCAAGCATGACAGATTCCAGGTGATGAGACAATGATATCAAGTACTGGAAAATATCTGCTCCTTTAATGCTCTACGATGCCAAGAAAACTACACTACTAGTTGTAAAGGAACTACAAGAAACTCCACTTCTGTTGTTCGGAAAATGCTACAAATTCAGCCCCAAGTTCCTTGACCAAAACCCACAAAAAACCAGAAATGGTTTGGCTCGATTTTGATCTCCCAAAATCGACCCCCAAAGGCACTGTGCAATCTCTAGCAATTCTACACTGTCTGCTGCAAAGATACGGCTGAAAACCCCACTTTCGGTGTTTAGAAAATTTTGAAACTTTATATCTGGGATCCTTGTCAAAAACCTAGAAAAACCTAGAAATGGTTTGGCCGGATTTTGACCTCCCAAATTCGACCTCTTCTATGGCCCACACCCTCCAAACAACTCTAGAAATATGGCCTACAAGGAATGAACACAAAGTCCTCCTCCAAGATCTGAAATGGAAGCAAACACCACTCCAAATATCTCCTCTAACCGCCATGACAAATCTTAGCCTAAAGCACTGATACTCTACCCACCAAATGAGCTCCCACACATTGCCTCTGCACTAGCCCAGGGACTGCGAAAGTCACACTGCCAAGCCAGAAGCTCAACCAGCTCCCAAACTCTCCTAGATGCTGACAATCCTCCCTAGCCTCCTCTCTGGAAAATCTCATGTCTAATCTCCACTGCTAAGCACCACCAGTGAACTCGACCTCCTCTCCACTGCGTCCCCCAGTAATACGCACAACTTGGAAGGGAATGCTACAGCTGGGAATCACAATGTGATCCTCTTCTTGAAGAAATGAAGAAAACCTTCCTAGGGTGGCACTTGAAGTCCCCCGAGGAAAGAGTGAGCTCTTCGCCTGAAGAACTCGTGCTAAAGAACCAGTGACTCAGCCAAGCAACTCGAGCAACCGAAGAAAAATCAATATACTCCAGTAAGATGATGAAATGAGGAGAGATGACTTCCTTATATAGATTTTGTGGAGCACTTTTCCCTCCATTTTCCCTTCATTGTGGGTCCCTCACTTAACCATCGATTTCCCCTCCATGCAAATCAAACTAGAGAATGTGTATTCTCCTAGTGTGGGTGGCCCCCACGTATAACTTAACCACATCAAAATAACTTCTACTAAGTCTAGCCTCCTAATAAAATTGAATGGGCCACGTCATCTCCAAAATTGGCCCCAAAATGTAGAAATTAATCTTGTTCCAAAATAATTTAGGAAGGGACATTAGAAAATGCGAGCTATAGTTGGATCTAAAGGTTTCCTTTTGATTATGACAAATTATACAAGGAATCGTTTAAATTTAGGTATGGTAGTTGAGCAAGCCAAGTATGAAGGATACAAAGTTCAGATGGTCATTATGGGAAATGTTTTTTCTCTCCCTCATTTTTTGGGTATAGTTGGTCGCAAAGGTCTTGCAGCAATCCTTGTTAATAATGTCGCAGGGGCAATTTTTGAAGCTGGTCTTTGTCTAGTTGATGTTATTGTAGAAGAAAGACCTGCAACTAAAATGATTGTTACAATGAGTGTTGCTTTGTCAGTATGTACATTTCCAGAGCTGCTCACTAAATAAAAATCACAAGAATGGCTAGCTTTCTGATGGGCCTAGAAATGCATACCACATTTAGTTCAATATATTGCAGAAGTGACAAAATAACAAAAACTATTCTAGTTTATGGCATAAGTAATGAACCTGGTGCCCTTGAAGAAGCAATACAAGTTTTTTTTCTTCGTACAATTAGGTATCTTCCTCATAGTCGCTTTGTAGTAATGAAAGGAATGACTAATTTCATTCTTTGTTTGTTGGATGAGTTTCCTTTACTCATACACAATTCATTGGGATGCCTTGTACAACTTATGAATTCTTGGAGAGCGTGTCTAACTAAAGAGAGCTTATCTTATGATGACAAGAGTGTTAAGTGTGCTAACAAAAAAGTGAGACAATGTATGTCTTACCCTATATAACGACTTGGAGAAACAAATGAATTTAGGGCTTCAAGAATGGATGCTATTGGCCTTATATTTCTTTGTTCAGTTTATGTCCAAATTAGACACAAAACACTTGAACTATTGCATTGTGTACACACATTGCAAAATGACATAAGAACATATTCTCTGAATGAACATGGTGATAAGAAATTAAGGAATGAATCAGAGCCAACTTTTGTGATAAACGTGTTTGAGCGAAAAGGGGATGACATTGTTCAACAATGTTACTAGGATTCAAGCCATTGGTACGACGTAAGGAGAGATTTGGATCTAGTTTCATCTGATATGGCACTTCAATTTGTTTTGGAGAGTCATGACTAGAGTTTGGGCCCGTTGTCTTAGTGAACTCGTAAAGTTTGTTGCAGAGTTGTGTCTCAATGTTGTGCAGGAAGCTAGGTTGGAGGTGACACAACATCTTGCCCAAATCACGCCATTAGACTTGGGTGGAAAGGCAGTGCAACCCTTGATACTGAGAAAAAGCTAGAACAATGGCACATGTATTCCATGTTTGCATGCTCTTGTCCACCAGACAATAGTGAAGGTGGCGGCTTTGCTAGTGCCAAAGAGCTATATCACTTGATTTTTCCTTCGCTAAAAAATGGCTATGAAATGAAAATATATTACTCTACGTCAGCTATGGGTCATTAAATCATGCTTAGTGAGCTTGCGACCCTTTTGGAGGAAGTTGGTTTTGAAATAGAAACTAGAACGAAGTAAAAGAGTTAAAGGATATACTGTGAGGATTCATGAGTACATGTTGCAAATGTATATTGAATGGTTGCAGAGTATATGGCCCAGCATGCTAAGTCACAAGTTTGTCTTGCGTATTCACTTCTAAAGTTCATTAAGGAAACCATGAGACAAATTGTGTCCACCCCGTTCGAAAATTTCCGAGATATGCAACCTCTGCTTTTACTTTAGCATTTGTGTTGAGGTCACTTGCTACAAAGATGGTGAAGTCTAATTCTAAAAGATTTGACTGTAGAACACGTAAGTGCTTATTTGACCTTCTTTCATCATGGAGTGATGACACAAATAATGCATGGTTTTAGGACACTGCCTGTGATTGTCGACGTTAAATTGAACGCTAAAATCCAATGTTGAACATGTGTACTAAATTATTAGTGGAATAGAGATTGAATGCTAAAAGTCGATGTTGAACATGTGTCCTAAATGTTTAGTGGAATGGATCTCTATTGAGAAAGACATTAATGATCAACATTAATGATCAAGTAGAATCAATCCAATGGGTTTCCATGAATGCCATGGCTTATGTGTGCTGATTTTCTAAGTGCAATATAGACTATCACAATAGTTTCTGAAACACTGATAGTTACTTTTGATGTTGATATTCCTTTAAATTATTCCAATAATATCATTCAACAATTATACTTCAAAACTTCAACCATACAAGAACAATAAATAAGTAGAGATCACAATGCACAAAGAGAGCACAAGATTTACCCTGGGAAAACCCACGAATGGGGAAAACCCAACAACCCTTTCACTAGAGAAATTCTTCTGTTCAATAAGAGACACGCTTAGACCTATGGTCAAACTTGGTTAATCCCCCAAGTCAAACCTCCCAATCTGATCCAACACTTTACTCTATTTGATCTAACCTAGAATTTTGGCCCTCTTGTGTTGATTTTTGTAACTATAGTTGGTATTCATGATGTATGTTTGAGTCATTATGAATTTGTAAAGTATATTTTAATGCTAAGAGTCAAAAGAAAAATTATTTTGAGTCGAAGTCCTATTATGACTTTCAAATGAAGAAATTTGAATTTTTGAATTAAGGTTTTTGTTTCCAAAATTAAGGTCGACCTCCTAGTCAAATCGGCCCTTGTGGTGAAGTAAAATTATAAGTGCAGATACGAACGAATTCCTCTAGCCTGATAATGGGTCTAGCTACAACATATACATTCTATGGAAGATTTCCTTAGGTTAGAATTAATTAAGAGGGCCTACCTCTTGGTCGTTTATTCTGCTTGAAGATGTCCTCGCTTGCTCGCTCCAGCAATCTTTCGCTTCCTTCTTCAAGCTCCTAAAACAAGTAAACAACAACAACACACAAACATAATAATAGACAAATTGCAATTCAACCTACTTAACAAGTCGAGAAACATTAATCCATGAATATATAATATTACAAAACATGTAGGAAATCAATCGATAGTTGCATATACTAATATCAAAGAGAGATTACAACCATTTGCCTTGACGTCACAGTATTCCTTTGAGAAGACTAGGTTCCCACACACTTCTGCTAGCATTCCACGATGGCTTCAATCAACAATAGTTTTAAGGCTCTTCCCTTTAGAATTCACTCCAAACCAAACACACTTCTCTCTCACACAACTAGATAGCTACAACTAATAATAGTTTGCTTGTTTAATCGAAATAGTATACTCACACTCAGCCAACACTCTAACTAGCTTGTGCTTGGGAAGAAGGGAGGTTTATATAGGAAATATGGATGGGAGATGGATCCTCTTCTCATGGGAAAAAGACTTATCCCTTGAGGTAGTTCCATCCTTATAGGGGAAAGGAGCCCAAACTATTATCCTCAACCCTATCCGGCGAAACCATTTACTAGACTTCTATTACGGAGCTACTAGAGCTGGAAGATTTGGCTCTAATTTAAAAAGATTTCCATAATAGGACCGACGCGACTGGAACACAGCTCAGTCGCACCGATCGGCGCAGGGAATAGTGCTAATCTCTGCACATCGGCGCGGGGGAGACAAAGGCCACTAGCTCCAGTCTTGTAAACTGGGAAAAACAGAAGTTTCAGGGGAAATTGTGTAAAAGGGAAATGATCTGCTCATGAAGAGGGACATAATGGGAGTTTCTTCATGAAGGAAAATCATGTGGGGCTCAATGTAGAGGTTCTCCAGGATCAAGGAACTGGGAGTACAGGGACAATGACAAAATGTTGTGTAATAGATGCCCCCTAAAGTGTGAAGGCCGAGCCAGAGTGAGAGATGAAATACTTTATAAATCAGTGCGGGGAACGGTCTGTCGTTGGAAAACCTGCAAGCAAGTACAGATACATATACATAAATTGAGATCTTTGTCAAATGATACATGAATCGCAGAATGGACGTAGCCATCCAGAGAATGATCATGTAAATGGATCCAGGTACGGGCGCAACCATCCGTCAAAGAGGATCATAATGAAACCAAGGTATGGTCGCAACCATCAAATAATGAGAAGGATCACATATGATAACTCATGGTCTGGTATCAGCCAACCATATGATAGAGACATGCATATCATCATAACCATGTCACATCGCTTCACAACCTAGACTTTTGTGATCTGAGTCTAGGGTCTTGCGCTCCAACACAACCCGATCAAAGTACAAATTCTAGCATGCAAATAGATGTGTTGACGTCAAACACGCTAGAAAATCGCTTGATTACCAGTCAATGATGTAAACTGTTAACAAGCACGAGAGAAACCACCAATAATGACAATGGCTCTCAAGGTACTATCAGCGCAATTCACGGAATGTGAATACAAGAATTGAAGTCGAACACCCGTGAAATCACTCGATTGAAAGCCAATGATGTGAACTTGTCATCGAGTGCGAAGAACTTGCCATTGAGGCATGCAAGCTCTAAGGTACTAGAAGGGAGTCTCTCGGTCAACTTCTCGGATAATGAGTTGAAGTCGACGGAAAGTGACCGTGTCAAAGAAGAGCCATAATGAATCCCACATCATCGATGCGAGATGAGAGGATGCAAAATGATTTTGGATGATACAGAGAATTAGAGATAAGTGTAACTGTAGAAGGACAAATCTTGAACATATCGATGACACAATTGGGAGATTGGAAACTTTTGGATCCATAGGATCAGTGGTCATGATGACGTGGCAGAGATCAAATGGAAGGCAAAAATGAACGGCCCAAACCTAGGACGGTCAATGATACAAAGGAGGATATCCCAACCCAACACGAAGCAAAGAGTGTCATGTTCAAGAGTAAGTTGCCGACATGACTTGATAGATTTCCAAATTTTCCCCCACCATTTCTGGCGAGTACCCCAATTATTTTTTAATCCCAAGCTTGAAGGGGATAGCATATGCTTGTACTGTAAGTTCATCTTTTGAACGAATCCAACCTAGTAAGTTTAACAAGCCCTAGGAAGGAGAAGCTCGTGTTCGTCATGATGACGAATTTGATGTCGTTTAATAGTTTAACGAGTCCGACAAAGGTGTAATTCAGTATCTTTTTCATGTTTAGAGAGTTTGAAAAAAACACGTAAAAGAAAACTCCACATGGTCCCTTTTCGTACATTTGTGTCTCTCAAGCCCAAAAAGGTAGAAAACAATATTTGAGAGAATCGCTTGACCATTTCAGTCAAGGAGTACCTTTTTCATAAATAGTGCCTCCGAGTCCAAAAAATGGGTAAATTTATATTGGGCACACGATGTTGTGCATCTATTAATGAGTTCGAAACGACAAGGGCTCGATCAGCTTTTCATTTTTAAAAGGGTCAGAAAAGCGCTGAAAGCAGACCCCCAATTTTTATTCTCTTTAACGAGTCAAAAAGGAAAAAATACTCTGCAATATTTTCGTCTTTTACGAGTCAGAAAAGAGCTTAAAGGTGACTTGTCCTGGAGGAACGAGTGGTATAAAGGGTAGCAACTGGTTTCGGTTATGGAGGAACTGCTCAAAACATGTAATGGTCAAGAGACTGGCTAACAAAACTACTCATCACTGTGGTTCCTCAGGAAAGGAAAAACAACCAAGTGAAAGCATATGATCGGCCAAGGAGATGGTGGTGATGGAATGAAACAACCAAGGCTCATGTAGCAAAAATTAGCTGATAAAAATGACAATCATGAGATGTAAATTTGGCGTGGATTCATTTTTACACAAACTTGAACCATGAAGAACTCTGCTTGGAATCGGTTTCATGTTTACACAAGCTTGAAACAAAAAACTATGCTTGCTATAAGTTTGCATGCCCCTAGCATAATGACTCAATTCGAGGTACATACCCCACAATATTCATTTTGTTCAACGAGGGGAATGGAATGAAGGTTCACTTTCGAGATCATGGAAAGACTCGACTAGGATTTTACGAGATCTTTAATCAAAGACTCGATTTGGAAAAGGGAGTCGCTTCATTTTTTAATGAGGTTGACATAGTAAAAGATCTATCCTCGATCCCTTGTTTCATTTTTTAACGAGCTTGACACAAGACAAAGAACTATGTTCACTCTTGTAGCATTCATTGTCACTTGAGGTTACTTGATAATATTTAAAAAGAAAAATGAAAAGTAAACAAAAAACACAAAATCAAATTTTATGTATGTAATTATTTAAAAAAAAAATCAAAAGACAATGGGCCTGACCCATTGTCTAAAGGTCATGCAGGTTCAAGAGGCGCGATCAAGCGATAGCTTAATCAGTACATTGAGGTGTGCTGCGGGGAAGCAATGAGCATGAAGATTAATTAAAGTTCAACCCCCGCAGTTGATCGTGACGTTAGCATGGTTGACCGCAATGTGTCGCCTAAAACTACTATGGGGGTTCAACCCCATTGAAGCTACCGTACATTCTTTACCCCCGCAAATGTGAGAAAGTCGCAAGAAGATCTGGGTCATCCGATCAACAGGTCACAGATCCGATGGTAATCGTGCGGTGAACTAGAACAAGATTTATTTTGGAAATCATACGCGATGATGTATGAAATACAGTTTAATTCACTGAAGTCCAGGGGAATCGCAGCCTTCCATCGAAAGAGACGGGATTCGACGGATATTGGATCGAAAAATAATCGTGTTTTATCTTTAAAGTCGGGCTCGATAAGTTATTAATTGGCAGTTTTATTTCCTATTGGGTTCGTATGGGAGTCAAAGGGGTGTTGAAAAGCAGATGCGATAAGGTTTAGTTCAATAGCTTTAAAGTTTGTTGAGTTCCGAAGGATCGGACTGTTTATCGAATGTGTGATTGGATGGTGATCGTGCACAACTCAGGCGGACATGATAAGTTTACAAACCAGAGTCTAAATCCTTTTCAGTTTCGTGGTTTCTTAGTGTTTCCACCAATCAGAGCATTCCCGATATATATGTGGGCCCAAGTTCATGCACGAAGTTCTTGTAAAGTTGCAGTTTGCTGTGTTAAAACAGTCTAACTGTCATCAAGACATCTACAAGGTCACAACTTGTAGAATAACACTCAGACCATATACTCCAGCCATCGATTCGAACAATGAATAGCCATTACCTACTAATTTTTGTTACTTCCTGTTATTTTATTTTCTTGAGAATGAGGTGTCTTTTACCCTCTATGTAATATTCTGTAATAACTTTTACTTTAGACAGTTAGGAGAATAGTTAAGTAGTTTGACAGTTTTGGTGATTACCAACTGTCTCATAATGTATAAAAAGAGAAAAATTTACAGAGAAGGGGTTCGAACTTGGGAGAACCTGGAGACTAGGCCACTGTATTCTTGATAAAACTGTTGATTAATGAAAGAATCGGAAGTGTTCAACACATTGTTGGGTATGATTTTGTGACTTCTTTGTTATGTGTCATCAAATGTTTTCTTCCTTTAAGTATGGTAATGAAGCTGCAGGTCTTTATTTTCTTATGTAAATGAAGTTAAAATCCCTTAAAAGAGCGCTCCTATACTTGAAGTTCCCACCTCTACAATTCTTCTAAGTTACAGATGGTAGTTTTTGTTTAAGACATCATATTATCTTTAACTTCTCCAAGTGTCACAGATAGTTGATTCTGTTTAAAACAACATATTGTCTATGGCTTCTTCAAGGTTTCTTCATTCATCATTTATATTCAGCAATCAAATGGCATTTTGAGATTTTCATGTCACCTAAGTATTGAGGGTTTAAAACCAAGTCTTTCAGGTCCTTCATTTGAGAATACAACATACAATTAAGAAACAAACAAGTGACAATAATTATAAACATTAATGTCTTAAGCACAATTTCTACACAGCCAGGAAATTGGTTTCTTAAGGGACAACATTAATTGGTGCCGTTGCTGGGGAGAGAAGACAAGAACACCTTTCCCTGGGTTTTCAATATTTTCCTTTGGTTGTTCATTGAGGAGGAAATATTTGGCTGTTTTGAACAAAAGCAATAACTCTGGCTCCAAAGAGACCCCATACAAAGTCAGATACCTCACAGCAGAAAGTTCAATCCCTTTAAGATCTTGAGAGGATAGTTTCAAAGAGGGTTGGAAGGCCTAAAACTCCACTTACACCAAGTCCTACACTGTTTGCACCAGGCAACAATTCATCACATATTTCACATTCATCTTTTATTGATCAAGAGTCACTTTCTACATCCAATTCATTCCAAGAACCCAACTATCAGGAACAGTCTTTAGAGTCTGTTTCTTTTTCAGTATTTGCTATAGTTATTCAGCCTGAACCTATAACTACATTACCACCTTTGCACACTCCATTTACTCCTCAGTTAGGTTCCACATTTGCTGGTAATCAAGGTTCAATAAATTCAGGAGAAAATATGGCAACACCTGCATTTTTGATGAATAGGTATGCACCTATTCAATTGCCACAACAATTGAATCAAATGCCACAAGAATACTTGAAGATTCTTCCTCGTTTCACAGGGGAGGATGAACAAACAACATAGAATCATATATCGGTATTTTGTAATTTCGCAGAAAATCTAAATGTTGAACAACTGGATGTTGTTCTAAGACTTTTTGTCCAATCCTTGGATGGAGAAGCAAGAAAATGGTTTAAAGGGCTTCCTAATAACTCTATTACAACATGGGAAGAGATGGAGCACCTGTTCACCTAGCGTTGGGGAGAAAAAAGAGACCATGGGTATTCCTCAGAGAGTTCAATGCTATCAAGAAGAAATCTGATGAAGGTGTTGCTGAATTCATCAGAAGGTTCAATAAATTGTACATTAGTCTTCCAATGGAGATTAAGCCCCCTCCTGTTGGTGCAAAAATAACTTTTGCAAGGGTTTTTGAGTCAATTTTGGATTCACATTAAGGGAGAGGAGATCCCCAACCCTTGTTCAGATCCAAACAAATGCATTACAGATAGAAGCAAATCTAATTTGGTGGCTGCAGGTAAAACACTAGATGCACAACCTATCCAAGATAAGGGAAAGACTAAAGTAGAATCCTCTCAAGATCAAACATTAGAGAATATGAATAATGTAATTAGAAATTTGTCTAATAAATTGATTAAATTGGAATTAGAGAGTAAGAATTCTTAGAGACAAGTACAACAAAATAGAAATTTTAATCCTCAATATAGAAGACAACCTCTACAAATTTTACGGAGGGAGAGAAAAGATCAAGATCAGATTCAAGCACCACTGTATATAGAGGCAGATCCTGATGGAGTACTAGAGCATTCCAAGGATCATGATGACCATATTTTCACATTGTATGCAGTAGATGAAGATAAACTAGGTGTTGAAGGAGGAGAATATAATGAAATAGAGGTCATCTATGATGATAATGAAATTGATGAATGTTGGAAGCGGTTTTCTGATTTTATGCAGGTAGAACTACATAAGAAATATGAATTGAGATCAAGGAAAAGACCTAGAAGTCAAGAAGATGAAGGTGAGTAGCAAGTTCCAGCTCCCTTACAAAAGGCGACTCCACAAGAACAAGAAACACAACCTGCAAAACAATTGAATAAAGGAAAGCAGCAACAAAATACAAGTAGCAAGACTCAAATGCTTCAAGGTGAGTCCTCTCAAGACAAAAGTGAAAAAAATCCTTTAGAAAAACTTGTTTCCATTCCACGAGATTTCAGTCATGAAGAAAATTGAAGATGAGAATGAAAGGAATACTAAACAAAGCCATGTGCTTAGTTTCACCAAAGATTTAGAAAAGAACAGAATTCAGGTACCCCTCACAGAGTTAGTTAAAACACCAGCTTATCAAAGAGAAATTACAGAGTTTATCAATCTATCTCAGAATGTGAATATAAATGACATTGTGAATTTGCAAGAAGATAAACCAGTAGTGGTTTTTGGTTCACATGTGGAGGAGGTAGATTCTTCAACACCTCCTTTCTACATTTCTTTATTAGTTCATGATTTACTCTTGCACAATTGTATGTTTGATTCAGGAGCCTCACATAACCTTATGCCATTATCAGTGATGAAACAACTAAACCTACAAGTTACTAAACCTTACAGAGACTTGTATTCTTTTGATTCACATAAAGTCAAGTGTCTGGGGGGCATTAAAGATATGGTGGTGTCACTAGCCCAGATTCCAGCCAAAAGTTTGGTAATGGATATAGTGGTAGCAAATATCCCTGCTAGGTTTGGAATGTTAGTATCCAGGTCATGGGGAGCTAAATTGGGTGGTGTTTTGAAACTAGATTTTTATTATGATGTCATACCAATTTTTGGTGGGAAAGAAAGGAGGTTGTACAGAGAAAAAAGATTTATTAGAAAAATCACAAATAATGAAGCAAGTAATTCACCTGTATATAGTCAGGAAAAAGATGACTTTTCTTGCTTCATGCTGCATGACAATGCAGAATTGGTTGAAGATAACTAGAGGCAACTTACTTCAGCCTGTGTAAATATAGAGTTGCAAACATAAGGGGTGTGGAAGTGCTTCTTTGATGGAGCCTATTCTAAAGAAGGAATAGGTGTTGGTTTCCTTTCACAGGATGAACAGATTCAAGATCACAATATTGGAACCCAGAAGGAGCCCAAGCTCGTCAAATTGTTCAAGGAAGTTTCACTTAATTATAAGGAGAGATATATTAAGCTTTTCAGGAAATACATTGATGTTTTGGCTTGGTCTTATGTGGATCTCAAGACATATGAGAAAAGCATGTTCCACAGACTTGGATGCCCTGTCAAAGTCATCACAGACAATGCTCAAGTGTTTAGTTCAAGTAAGTTTGTTGCCTTTTGTCAGAAGTATAATGCTATTTTATCTCATTCAACTGCTTATCATCCATAGGGAAATGGATTGGCTGAATCCACTAACAAAACTTTGATGAGAATCCTTAAGAAAACTACTGCAGAGAATCTTGATGGTGAAACTCTACAGCTACCTGTCAATGGGCAATACCTCAAGCAGTATTTCCAGTTCTGAAGCACAAGCATCCTATCATTGTAGATACCAGAGTGAATTTAGTGTACAAATGCCATAGAATTTGAATTGGTTAAGCAATATATGACTCCATGCCCGAGGTGAAGGCACTGATCTGTGGTTCTTAGTGCTCCTGAGGTAGAAGCATTATCCCCAGGTGGAGCCAAATGTTGTAGCATTCATTGTCATTTGAGGTTACTTGATAATATTTAAAAAGAAAAATAAGAAACACAAAATCAAATATTATGTATGTAATTATTTAAAAAAAAAATCAAAAGACATTGGGCCCGCCCCATTTTCTAAAGGTCATGCAGGTTCAAGAGGCACGATCAAGCGATAGCTTGATAAGTATATTGAGGTGTGCTGCGGGGAAGCAATAGCACGAAGATTAATTAAAGTTCAACCCCCGTAGTTGACCGTGACATTAGCATGGTTGACCGCAATGTGTGGCCTAAAATTACTGCGGGGGTTCAACCCCGTTGAAGCTCTCGTACATTCTTTACCCCCATAAATGTGAGAAACCTGCGAGAAGATCTGGGCCGCCCGATCAACAGGTCATAGATCTGACGATAATCGCACGGTTAACTAGAAAAAGGTTTATTTCGGAAATCGGACGCAATGATGTATGAAATATAGTTTAATTCGCTGAAGTCCAAGCCAATCACAACCGTCCATCGAAAGGGACAGGATCCGACGGATATCGGGTCGAAAAGTAATCGTGTTTTATCTTTAAAGTCGGACCCGATAAATCATTAATTGGTAGTTTTATTTCCTATCGGGTCCGTATGGGAGTCAAAGGGGCGTTAAAAGCGGATGCGATAAGGTTTAATTCAACAGGTTTAAATTTTGTTGAGTTCCGAAGGATCAGACCATTTATTGAATGTGTGATCGGATGGTGATTGTGCACAGCTCAGGCGGACATGATAAGTTTACAAACGAGAGTCTAAATCCTTTTCAATTCTGTGGTTTCTTAGTGCTTCTGCCAATCAAAGCATTCCCGATATATATGTGGGCCCAAGTTCACGCACGAAGTTCTTGTAAAGTTGCAATTTGTTGTGTTAAAACAGTCTAACTGTCATTAGAACATCTACAAGGTCACAGCTTGCAGAATAACACTCAAACCATATACTCGAGCCACCGATTCGAACAACGAATAGCCATTACCTACTAATTTTTTTTACTACCAGTTATTTTATTTTCTTGAGAATGATGTGTCTTTTACCCTCTATGTAATATTCTGTAATAACTTTTACTTTAGACAGTTAGGAGAATAGTTAAGTAGTTTGACAGTTTTGGTGATTACCAACTGTCTCATAATGTATAAAAAGAGAAAAATTTACAGAGAAGGGGTTCGAACTTGGGAGAACCTGGAGACTAAACCACTGCATTCTTGATAAAATTGTTGATTAATGAAAGAATTAGAAGTTTTCCGCACATTGTTGGGTATGATTTTGTGACTTCTCTGTTATGTGTCATCAAATGTTTTCTTCAAGTATGGTAATGAAGCTACAAGGATTTATTTTCTTATGTAAATGAAGTTAAAATCCCTTAAAAGAGCGCTCCTATACTTGAAGTTCCCACCTATGCAATTCTTCTAAGTTACATATAATAGTTTCTGTGTCACAGATAGTAGATTCTGTGTAAAACAACATATTGTCTATGACTTCTTCAAGCTTTCTTCATTCATCATTTATATTCAACAATCAAATGGCATTCTAAGATTTTCATGTCACCTAAGTATTGAGGGTTTAAAACCAAGTCTTTCAGGTCCTTCATTTGAGAATACAACATACAATTAAGTGACAAACAAGTGACAATAATTATAAACATTAATGTCTTAAGCACAATTTCTACACAGCCAAGAAATTGGTTTCTTAAGGGACAACACTCACTGCGCCTCGTTTCATTTTTTAACGAGGTTGACACAAGACCAGGAACTATCCTCATGTGCTGTTTCATTTTTTAACGAGGTTGACACAGAAGAACTATCCTCGTACAACTATTCATGGACGATACGAGGACATGGCTCCTAAGAGGTCTTCACTAGACGGAAGGACCACGCTCCGGGAGGAATACATGTCATTTTGTACCATAGACAGATCGGGTTCCAATGCCCCCAATACATAATGTATTGTACCATCTGTGTGATCATCAAAAAATGTGGAGATGGAACGGGTAGCCACATAATTGACCTATGGCGGGGAAGGTATTGCTTGCAAACAAGGACCAATAGGGGAAGATGGTTGCATAGGATGCACCTGGTGACCAATGAATGACAGTTGATCAATGGTCATTATTCTCCTTCGTGTGGAAAACAAACCACATGGAAAAGCGAAGAAACAAGGGCTACCATGACATAAACATAGTCGCGTCCAAGGAGAAGATTGAAATCTAAGGGTACTTGGACTACCATCACGTCTGTATAGACGGCCTTTCCTCCCAAAGTAATAGGGAACTTTGGAAGGATCCCTAAAGGTTGACTGGTTCCTTTGTTGAAAGCCAACATATTCTAGGTGATAGGCACAAGCTGTGGGGAACCCAAAGCTTGCCAAGTAGTAGAAGACATGATGCTAACAGACGCACCTTCATCTAATATAGTGCTAGGTACTACCATATTATAGGCTTGTACTGTAATCTGGAAAGGCACATAAGATGGGAGGTGGAAAGCAATCAATGGACCCCAATCGAAAGAGACAACATAACTACTTGGTGGGGGTATCATATGATTGCCCCCATGCTGTACAGGAATAGGAGAAGGACTCTCTTGAACAATTGGGATGGGAGGGTCACTCTTCAATTCATGAGAATTTGAGGAGACGAGAAGAACATGAGCAATATGATCACCACTCTCTTCCAAGTATGATCACCACTCTCTTGCAATTAAATTCTTCCAAGTATGCGTATATATGTTTATCCCCATCCGATGTTAGTTTTCATTTCAACAATTGTTTTCCCTTTAGCCACATTTTATTGAGTCTTTTTGTTGTACTTATTTTCGCTAACCTTCATTGGATTGAATTTAAGGCTTGATTTTGTTAGCAAATTAAAGTAGAATAAAGTGAACAACTAGCCTTGTCCCAATCACAAATATGTTCAGGGAAGTATTCATTTTCTCATTAGAATTTTTGATTCTTATGCCATGAATAGGTGATTTTCTTTATAGTTCCTTTGCTTTGCAAATTTTCAAGATGAGTCATGATCATATTTTTCTTCTCATTAATGCAATTAAAATGAAATGCTTGGCTTCTGCTTGTTCTAATTTTCCATGGGCCTTTAGCATTTCACATTTTAAATGGAAAATTAAAGAAAGGTCTTGAAAGCAAAGGAAAATCGCAAAGAATCCTGCAATGGTTGTAAAATTTTCTCATGTCCATGGATATACCTATGCACTTTCTGCAAGTTTACATTTGTTAAAGCCATACTGAATCAAACCTTTGCAATGTGTTGTTCATCCTATGTATTTTATTTTAATTGTGCCCCTTTTCCAAATCCTGGTATGACCAAGACCTTATAGGATTATGTAGCCTACATGGTGTATGAAAATGAGACTTCATTGTCGTGTTTTCTTTGGGAATTCATTCCTTGGTTTCCACGTGAGCCCAAAGTCCTCCTACGTGGCCCGACAAGCATCTTTATATTCCTTCCAGGATCTCTCCCCCGGGTTGATGTGTCATAACTCTTCGCATTCTGAGCCTACATGAGTTGTAGGTCGGCTTGATAATAATTCCATAATCAAAATAAATTCATATCTCCATGAATACTTATCGGAATCGGATGATCTTTATATCAATCCTACACCTCTCGACGAGAGGAATCTAATAAAAATATTATCAGCCATGAATAAGCTGACCCACATGAAGTTTTTCCCTGGTTGCCAATTTTAACAAAGACCGAGTCCAAATGATCTAAGCCATTGATTAGAATCTAATCTATGCAGTTGGTTCTCAACTGGAGGACTATAAGAAGGACGTCGATGGGCACTTGGAGAATATATCGAAGGAAGATCAGAAGATCAATTTTTTGAAGGAGAGCAGCTGTCGATGAGAAATTTGATAGTTTTGGTTGGGTTGGATATTTCTCCTAATCCGGGAATACTCAGCAGAGAAGGCAGAGAGAGGTCCGGGAGAGGCAATGCAGTGGCTAAGCTGGCCAGCATAGGTTGATGCAGAGGAAATGCAAAGCCTTGGGGAGGTCCGAAAATTTGCTGGAGAAATCGATATTAGAAGCCAGATTTTGGGGTGTGAGGCCAGGAGATGAAAATCGAGTTTTCTGGGCAGCAAATCGATCAACAGAAGGGGTGATGTTGTCCCTAGAGGCTGTGATGCAGTGACTGTGTAGAGGTAATGCAGAGACAGCCAGGGGTAGTCCAATAAGTGGCTGGATCAGCCAAGATCTTCAGTGATAGTGTGAGGTAATTTCACTGATCTCTTTGTTAGTGATAATCTCTGTATTGGATAGCCAACACAGCATGCAGAGATTTTATTCAGAATTACTACTACATAATAATAAAACCCTCAGCTGCTGCATCAATTTCCCACACTAGGTTTTCTAGGGACATTTGTCCAAAATAGACGTGTTATGTATTTCTTTCTTGTTCAATTTCTTGTTTTCACATATTATTTAAATGGTGAAGGCTGCAATGTATTAGTTTCAGTGTTTACTATAGGAAATAGTAAATAATTTGGTTCAGTAATTAACAAATAGAAGAAACATAATCAGTTGCTGCAGTAGAAATTTTGGCTTCCAAATTTTCACAGGTTTGACTGGTTTAAACATCTCCTATGATGTTTTCTTCTCATGGAGATGGGGAGTAATATGGTCTCTAATTCCCTCAAGAATGATCCTCCTTGCCTTGATGTCATTCTTGTTATGTTGGGCTTGGGGATCTTGAGGTGTAACTATTTGATTATTCACAAATTCTATCACCCCGTTATCTTCCTACACGACATATATCCACTCCTTCCATGCACAGATATTCGAGGCTTCCTCTAAACTCTAACCTGACCTTAGCCCTAGGAATGACACACTGTTATCCAAGGAACTAATCTGCTGCCTTATTAAATTTCCATGAAATTATGCAACTACTTAGATGAATAATTGAAAACTGAAATTAGTTTACTTTCACCAAGATACAAAGTTTCTTAACAATTCATATGTAGTGGAATAAAAACACAGAGATAAAAACACATCACACAAATTGACACACTTTTCTCAGGAAACCCAACAAGGAAAACCTGCTTGCTTGATTTGGCTATTTTATTGGTTGTCTTGGAGCAGTTGAATCTATTACAATGCAATTTGTCTCTCCTGAGAAAGCGTTCTACTTCACTCACAAATCTTAGCTAATAAAATATCATGTCCCCATTTTTATTCTTCTTCGTAATACAACCAGGGTGGATTTCCAGGGCAAGAGATGGTCAGGTTAGTGGAGCATGTTTATGTCATCAGGGGTCCTGATGGAATTTTGAGGAGTTTTTATGGGATTTGATGGCATTCGCTTGGCATGGAATCATATTCCATCATCCGCACAGTTTTCCTTTTATTCCATCACGTTCCGACAACTTTCAGAAATCAACATTATTATTGGGAATAACTTAATTAATTATGCTCGAGGTGGCATTCTGGGGAGATTAATTGATGGAACACCTCAGTGTAATAGCTCGTTGGAACCAGAACAAGAATATTTATAGGATGGGATGCTAAGAAGAGACTTCCAGTGGCCGAAGAGAGTATGGTGGGTGATTTTCCATTTTCCTTAGTTAAAAATGACTTTAATTAGTCATTTAATTAAGGAAAATAAATTAATTGGAGGAAAAGAGCCAAAAGTGACTTAAGTGAAATAAAACAAAATTAAAGGTCACTTAAGATAAAGTAAATGGAGGATATTCTAGAATAATAATAAAATAAGATGCTTCTAGAGGCTTTTAGATCTATCCATCATATCTATAATAGGGGAGGAGGAGATCATTTGGAGACATCTTGGAGTTGATATTGTGTCTTGTATGAGAGGTTGAGAACCTAGTTCTCTACTCCATTGGTACCCCTAGGACGAAAACCCTTCGGTGTTTTAGAGAGATTGGGTGAGCACCCATTCCCCCTTGGCAAATTCATTCAGAATTCACATGAGCTCTTATTGGTTGCATGTTCATTTTGGAGAGGCCAGATCTAGCACCATAGCAGACCCATTTTGAGGCCGAATCGAGTTTGCAATAGTTGTTTGAGCTTCTCAGCTATTTCCAACTATTTCATATTGTTATGTACTCCTGTTTTTAGTTGATATAATAAAGCTGAGATTTCCTTCTGCTCAACATCGTTATTTTCATGTTCTATGTTGTAAAATTTTACATGGAAATCTTCTATTTCTGAATGAACTTTTATTTGAAGAGAATGGTAATTATAAGGGAAGGGAATGTTCCAATTTTTCTTCTTTTGGGACACTACAGTGGTATTAGAGCATTGATCTCGGCTAAGCTTGCGGGTTTTTAGTTTTCAGTTGCAGCTATTATGATTTGAGGGTTTTTCATTGAGCCGTCAAATTTATTAGAGGCCAAATCTTTTATTATTTGTGCAAATTATTAAAAGGGACATTGCAGTGTGCAAAGTTGGGTGGAGTAGGAAACTTGTACTAAAATGGGGCTTTATGTATCTTCTAGAATCTTCCCAAAAATTTTCTGGGTTTTCCTGGGTTTTATGAGAGGAGTTCATGGTTAAAATTTCAGAATTTTCCAGGTAGCATGCGGGATGTAAATCAATATTCCTTCATCAGTTCATTTTATGAGTGAATTGGGTAATTCACACCACTTGGTGAGCTTGATCTTGGCTTGGATTTAAGCCAAACCATTTCTGGCTTTTTATGGGTTTGGTGTGAGGATACTCAAGTTAAATTTTTAGAATTTTTTGAGTAGTATTGAGGGAAAAAACACCAATTCATCTTCAGCAACAACAACATAATTTATGGGCAGTGTGAATTAATTATTTGGGTTATTTTGTTGGGCCTTTGCAACAACAGTAAGGGGAGCTTGAAATTTTAAAATTTATTGGCTCATGGATGAGTCATTGAGGCAACTCGCAACCCTTAGCACTGACCCTCTTGTTAGAAGAAATTTGATAAGGAGATTTTTTGGAGGGTTTAGATCTGGAAAAGTGAGGAGCGAAAGAAAGAGAAGTCTTCAGAACCCCCAAAGAAGAGAAGAAATAAAATGAGAAGAGAGAGGATCTCTTTTACATGTCAGGGACAAAGAAGTAGACGAGATTGCTAGAATTGAAGTAGAGCTAGCAAGGAACTCAAGTGAATTAGTTATGAAGAAGATTGAAGGGCCCTTAGTTGAACAGGAGTCTACTACAGAAGAGTCCATTGGTTCTACTGAACCATCATATGTAAATGTTGACGGAAACCTTGATGTGCATCCATGTTTAATTCGTGAATGTGACACACAATAGATTGTCCTTGTGAGCGGAGGATACATTTAGAGAGATGAGCTCCCAGTGAGGATTTGGCATGAAGAGCACATAGAGGAGCATGAGTTAGATTAGGAGGAGATTCCTTTTGACTCTCAGGATAAGGATTCTTCTTCTATAGTTGAGTCCTTAGATACATTTGAGGGGCATCAACAGTCAGGGGAGGTTGTTGGCAGCGACTCAACGATGTGGTCATGTTTGGTGGAGGAGATTAATGAGCAGCAACTTGTAATCATTTAGCATGTGCAACCCATAGTGGAGCACAAGATGTGTGATGGGCCATTTTTAAAGAGTGAGCTAGTGGCTCACGTTGAGTCCATGATGGAGGAGGACGAGCAGACATCCTTGGGGCCAACCATTGATGAGGAGTGGACATATGTACAAGAAACCAACATGATGGGAGTATGTTCTGACACTTGTCATCAAGAGGTGTTGGAGCTTGGCATAATAGTTTTTCAGGAAGCTAGTAGACAGGAGGAACGTGGAGTTTCCGATCATAAGAGAGAGGAGTTGTTAGAGATGGTGGTGCATCCATCTTTGGGCCGACCCACTGATGAGGTGTAGGTAGATGCATGGGCAACTAGTAGAGCTGCAAGACTTTCAAGGAACAACCCTCTCCATGAGTACATAGATAGGTCTTGTAGCACAATTTGACCACTTATACCCATTACAGGGAGTGAGGCAAGGCTTTCTTGATGGATATTATTGATTGACTAGGTGAGGTTGCATGAGTGAGGCACGGTGTAACATAGGGGAATTATCACCTATATAGATACCCATGCATCTGATCCTTCCCCCAGGATGGATTGGCGAGATATCATGAATTGGTATCCTATTGATGGTATGATATTCTTAGTGAGAGGCATTGTGGAGTGAAGACCCTTAGACATGACGAATACTTCATGTTCCAGTTGGCAGTGGGATACATGTCGACATCTTTTCAACATTCCTTCCCGACATCAAGAGAGCTAGATTAGTGGTGGATTGAGTCAGGGGTTGGAATGGAGAGAGGTGATGAGATGGTATGCAGTTGGTGGGGCAACATTCACAGCTAGAGTTATAGCACAAAAAGAGCCATGGAGAATTGATGTTCCTTCTTGGTGGCATTGGGATCTAGGTGGATCTACTAGTAGCACGTTGAGTAAGAGATGGACATGGGATCCAAGTATTGGAGGATCCAGTCATGTTTCAATAGCTTGGAGGTGTGATGTGGATCAGTGGTTTGTTTGGGATCCGGGCATTGGGTCTTAGTTGCATTGGGCCACCAGATTTGTCCACAGATTTTGATTGCTTGAGGGCAAGAAATCTTGGGGTAGGAGGACTATCATGTCCCCATTTTTATTCTTCTTCATAATACAATTAGGGTGCATTTCCAGGGTAGGAGATGGCGAGGTCAGTGGAGAAGGTTTATGTAATCAGGGGTCCCGATGGAATTTTGAGGAGTTTTTATGGGATTTGATGGCATTCGCTTGGAATATTCCATCATCTGCATAGTTTTCCTTTCGTTCCATCGCATTCCGACAACTTTCAGTAATCAACATTATTATTGGGCATAACATAATTAATTATGCTCGAGGTGGCATTCTGTGGAGATTAATTGATGGAACACCTCAGTGTAGTAGCTCATTGGAATCAGAACAAGAAGATCTACATGATGGGATGCTGAGAAGAGACTTCTAGTTGCCAAAGAGAGTATGGTGGGCAGTTTTCCATTTTCCTTAGTTAAAAATGACTTTGATTAGTCATTTAATTAAGGAAAATTAATTAATTGGAGGAAAATGGCCAAAACTGACTTAAGTGAAATGAAATAAAACTAAATGTCAATTAAGGTAAAGTCAACAGAGGAGCTTCTAGAATAATAATAAAATAATAAAATAAGATGCTTCTAGAGGCTTGGAGATCTATCCATCAAATCTATAAAAGGGGAGGAGGAGATAATTTGGAGACATCTTGGAGTTGATATTATGTCTTGTATGAGAGGTTGAGAACCTAGTTCTCTACTCCATTGGTAGCCCTAGGACGAAAAACCTCGAGTGTTTTAGAGAGATTGGGTGAGAACGCATCTCCCCTTGGTGGATTCATTCAGAATTCACAGGAGCTCTTATTGGTTGCATTTTTATTTTGGAGAGGCCAGATCTAGCGCTATAGCAGACCCATTTTGAGGCTAGATCGAGTTTGCAATAGTTGTTTGAGATTCTTAGTTATTTCCAGCTATTTCATATTGTTATGTACTCCTATTTTTAGTTGATATAATAATTTTGGGATTTCCTTCTGCTCAACATCATTATTTTCATGTTTTATGTTGTAAAATGTTACATGGAAATCTTTTGTTTCTGAATGAAATTTTATTTGAAGTGAATGGTAATTATAAGGGAAGGGAATGTTCCAAATTTTCTTCGTTTGGGACACTACATAAAATTGTTCTTGGCCTTCCTTGATCACAACTCGATCTTGGTTCCTACACACAATTGATCCTTTTTTTGCCTCCTTGACTTGCTTTTCAAACCCTTTGGCCTTGCCTCAATTCTACTCCTCCTTGGCTACCTTGTGTTGATATCCTATTTTCCTAGTGCACTTCTAGGTCCTATTTGTTAGCATGTTTGAGCTCCTATTTTTTAGGACCCCAACTCCTTTCTCTGCGCACAACCAATGAACTTCTAAATCCTAGCACACTTGTGCTCCTATTCTTTAGGATACAATTCCTTTGCTCCACAATCAAGGTTGTCTCACACTAACTTGTGAGCTCTGTCTTGTCACAATCCTTCATGCACAAAACAATTGAATTTACCTGTGCCTTCGTCCTTCCCTTATAGATTCGATCCATGCTAAAATAGGTTGGTTCAATTTTAGAATTTGAGCTCTAATATAGAGTTAACTGAGATTGTTAATCACTCTTCTTCCAATCATCACTAGAGTTGTTAACTCATGCTCTCTCCAATCAACGTTGGAGATCTAACTCATTCTTCCTTCAATCAAGACCGAAGACCCAACTTGTTCTAACCAAACTCAATCTGCCAACCAATCCTGTTGTCAAACTGATGAAGACTTCCACTTAACTGAAGCTCCAACTCTACGCATGAAATCATGATGATTATTCCCATAAATTGGAAATTAAATCACCACAACTTAAGTCTATCATATGAGCTCACACTCAAAACTGGGAGAAGGACAAATCAAGGTCTTCACTAGCTAAGGCACAAGCCAAAGGACCTTGCTCGCTACATTTTCAACAACCCAAGTGTCATCATTTTAAAATCATTTAGGATGTTGGAGATCAGGCACAGGGGTAGGATAGCATGGAAATTTAGTGAAGATGTGGAAATACCCTAGATGCTAGGAAAAAATAGAGATAGAATCGTTATTGATCAAGATTAGAGCATAAAAACCTAGGTCATAGATTTTCCAGGAGGGAAATGAGATTGGAGATATACTTTGGTGGACCTATGTTGAATTATTGAAGAGACAAATAATGCCAACTCAAGGTCAAATTAGCTATTGGGGTCAAAGGTAGCCCATGGAGAGGAAGTCAACTAGCTGTTGAAACTAATTTGTCTTGGAAGGACCATGTCGACTTCATTTAGTCAATTTGTTCTCTCTTATGTGGACAAATTGAGTCACTCATGCACTGGAAATGCTAGATGTTGGAGGGAATCTTGATGATTTTAGTTTTAACCATTGAATACCATTTTGAAAGGGAAGTCATGGTCTCTCTTGTGATGGTTGCGAGAATTCACCCTGCTTTGGGGAATTATCTAATAATTTGTAATAATTCAAGAAAATAAAAATTGCGAAGTCCCAGATTATGGAAGAGTAGCAATATTTTTTATGAGGAGAGTCAGCTAGCCATCAAATATATTTCTATAAAAGGCTAATCCCTCCTCCATCGTAATCGTTGTTGTTCACCTGAGACAAGTGCTATCTAATAAAAAGAGCTCATTTATTTTGCAAACATTTATTCTTTGTTGCAATTGTGCACTCGGTATTGTTAAAATTTTTGTTCTTTCTATTCCCATTGAGTATTAATTTTTTAGTCTAATTTCATTTTGGTAATTAGTAGATTTATCCTAAAACTAATGTTCTTTTCCATTGAGGAGCTAATACACTACGTGGAAGAAAACGACTATTTTTCCCCACTTGTTTGTTTGGTTTGTAGATAAATCAATTCGAGGGATCTAAATCACTTCTTGAGAGAAGGCTTTATTATCTCAAAGGCTTCGTATGTTTCCACACACAAAGAAAAAATGTTGGAGACATCACATAAGAGGGCTATTCCTAAGGGGAATCGAAGATTGCATGGTGAATTAAGCTAGAGTGGGGGCAGTTTCTAGAAGGGCCAAGCCCAATCCCTGTACATAAACTAGATATAGTGACTTCAAGGGATATCGACTTCACACTCTTGCAAAGGGGTGAGACTTCAAGGTATAGGTAAAAAATTCCAACAACCAAAATTATAAATTCTTCAAATTTCTTGTACTTTTTTTGCATTAGGATAGGATTTTTGCTTGCTGGTTTTAATTGCCATTTTAGTTTGCAGAAAGATTTTGTAGGGGAATACTAAGTAATATGCTAGATCTAAACCTCATTTAGGTACAAGTTATCATTTCTTGCATTTTACCCTTGTATCTAGTCTTCTGGTTGTAGATGACTAGGTTAAGGGCATTGTTGTTAGAATTAGACCGAACTAGTCAGAACCCACTGATCTGGCCAGTTGGAGGACAAAATCATTTTGGACTAGTGAATCAAACCGTTTTTGTTTGGCTTGGTACTGAACCGACCGATTCATATGGATGCACATGAATATATGTTTTTATTTAAAATTTGAATATTTTATGTGTTTTTGGTTGACCCTTTTTTTGGTCTGCCTTTGTTACTGGTTCTGGTTCAATTCTAATTGGGTTTACTTCGGGGGATCTAACGGTTCGATGATTGGTCCAATTATGATAAAATTGGTTAATAGGCCATTTTTCTTGTTGGAATTGCATTTTCAACCATAAAAAAACGAGTTCTACATGTCAATAGGTAAGTATATTGCACTAGAATTTGTAATTTTCAGCTCTATTCATATTTATCAGCATAATATTCGTATTAGAGTTCAATAAAATTCGTTTTCCAGCCATTTAAATTGGATAATAATTTTTCTGGAAAATTTCAAGGTAATTAAGCATAACCCAGATATATTAAAATTAATTTCCAACTAGTTGGAAATTGCCTTCATCCCAAATTTAATAGAGGGGAGGCCTCGAAGCCTCTGCAATCACCCTCTAGCCTTTCTACACTCTAGTAACTCCCTAGAGGTGTTTTTCACATAGTAGACTAGCTATTGCAGCAAATTAGCTTGGCGTCCCTTCGTTTTTACTCAAGGTTTATAGGATGTCATATAGGATAACGAGTTATTTTAACTCATAACTTGTTAACAAACTTCAAAATCAAGAAGTAATCACATATATGATTAGGGTAACTATAGTAGATCAAAATGGATAGGTTCCATACTATATCTTTGAAGTATTTTGGCTACTAATATATACTAAAGAAATATGCTTTGTTTTTAACACTACTGTTATATAGGGCAACAGACAATTCAAGGACACCTCCACCACATTGACTCCATACAAGGAATTGGATATAAACTGGAGTTGTTGGGGGATATTTAGGGAACCTCCCTTGGTTGTTTAGGAGGAATTGGGATGAAATATCTGGGGCTTGAGTCGTGGTGAGAATGGGTCACTACCTTGTGTGTGCCCATCTAGTATGGTTCCCAGAACCATGGAAGCCTTGTTAAAAAACCAGTAACATTTTTTGGTGTTGTTTTTGGGGAGGTCATTCAACCTTGTCATACACGACACTATTTCACTTGGTAAGCTCATTGTTTTTTATTTGTACTTGATGAGATATTTGTTTAAGGACTAATTTTTAGGATCTCATTTGGCGACTCCACTTCAATAAAACATAAAAGGGTATAGTGCAAAGGGGTCTATGCAAGGTAGGAATCAAAGTAAGTGAGAAAATTTCAATTTAAAGGATCATCATTCTAATGTGTGAATTATAGGTTCTAATAAAAATTCATTCTTTGACCGCGTATATGTTCCTTTGAATTTATCATGCATTATTTTGAGATATATGCATCCCCCCATAACTGAGTTGTATTGGCAAGTTCCTAAGTTTGACATAAATATATGGTTAGCTTCATATTTCTTAGATTCTTTTATGAATTCTATTGTAGATACTAACCTTGTCTTTGAGGATGAAATAATGAAAGATTTTTCATTAGCAACAAGGATATGAAGCATGGAAATAATATTGCATCTTTAAACTCAAACAAATAAAGTCATTCTCGCAATGCATTAGGAATTTTTAGCAACGATGGATATAGGGGTTTGAGGAGGCTAAAGGCATTTATGTCTTAGTTGATATACAATTGTGAATGCAAGAGAAGATTAATGACTTGGTTACATAATTTTTTGAGCATCCTTTTGATGATATTACCATGGAAATAAAGTTGAAAGAAAATTCACTTAATTTCTTGACAATCTATGTCAATGCCCACTATGGTGAGGCTCATATGCAAAGGATAGAAGAAGTTTCCATGAGGAGGCTCAAACTTATCTTTCCTTTTTTGAACTGTTATTACATGATTTAGAGAACAAGGATGCATGGATAATTAGTTGGAAAATTATCCAAGAAATGCATGAGGCAAATAGCAAGGGCGTCACTGTTAGAAAATGAAACCTGGAAAATGTCCGTCTCCATTCCTAGAATGAAGAAATCAATGAAGATAACTTGGAAGGACCACATCAAGACAAAGAAAGTCTCAAATAATTCAATGATACATAAAACCCTATTATAGAGTTGAATGTATCACTTCAACAAGAGAACAATAGTGAAGAACCCAACTCCATTGAGGAGGACAAAGTAATAGAATTCAAAGAAGACACTTCTACTTGCAAAGATGAAGAGGTTAAAAGCTCTGAGGTAGAAAGCAAAGAAGAAGATTCACCTTGTCCTTCTAGAAAGAATCAACAATAAGTGAGGATCATGGATATGAGGAGAGCCTTGACAACATCATAACTCAAGAACCCCCCCACCCTCCTCCAGATGAAATTACTAGTTCAACAAGTTACCTCCATTTCCAAGTAATTGATCTTCATGATTCGTCTATTAGTGACTTGGAGGAAGAGGATCCAATAATTAGGTCTATTATTGAAGAGGATGGGGGCCATGATGAACTTGAGCCTATTGATGCATTCCTTAAGGTCGACAGGTGTAAATGGGACTTGAGTTATTTTTCTTCAGAGGTGATCCCATCTATGACACAAACCCTGAGAGATGCCAGATTATAGAACCTTAGCCGCATGAGCTACCAAGTTACCCCATTGATCATGAGAAGCCATATCAACTCGTGCAGGAGAAGGCATATGTACAGGTTCAGAAAGGGGGCTTCTACATGCGTGATCCAACATAAATTTTTCAGTGGTTAGCCTTGGCATGTTTCTCTTAGATGTATGGAGTTCTATTTGAAAAGAATGACCTAAAACTAGTAGTAATGAATAGGCCATAATATATTCAACAAGTTCTCAGCCTCCCTTGTCAATACACATAATTATATGTTGTGGGTCTAATGTATTTTCAATTTCCATGAATTTTCTCATCATTTGTGTGTATATGGGATTAGGGGCATCCTAAAAGGGTAGTGGTCTATGCATAGTTTCCAGTTAGAGCTGCCATTAAAATCTCCCATGCTTACCTAATATTGTGAAAAATATTGATGAAATTCCTTATACACACATTGAAGAATATCACTATATTAGTCTTGTCGACTAGTGGATAAAAGAAGCATGCAATAGCACGTAGAAACCTTGATAATTCCTCAATTACCTTCCACATTATGAGGTCTCCTTGGTAAATATGTCCTAAGCCACGAATGATCATCCAACATATATTTGTTGTAGGTTTGACATTTCACTGTTTTTCTTAGCAACCAAGCATAAAGGTAAAACCAAAGGTAAAACCAAGCATGCATATTAGAGTAGGATGGATTGCATAATTATTTTGCATAGCTACTATCATCATATCATGTTCTCATGCTAGAATAGGTGCATATTATAATATATTTTCTTTCTGCATAGTTTTATTATTTGATGAAAACATGAGCGATAAAAGTACACATAGGACACATGCTTCCAACATTGTTTGTGAGGTGCAAGATATAGGTCTGTGGTCTCAAAGGATTTCTATTGTTCTCATGACCTCCCCATTTGGGTACATTGATCATGCACTTTGTAGAGATCTCATGTCCTAGTTGGAGCTAGATGATACCCACCAAAAGGGGTGAACCCATAAGAGAATTGTTCTCTTAGCTATCTCTTCAGCCGACAACCAACAACCCCTAATAACCATCGATGTAGCCAACATATTGTGCCATTTAATCTTCGCTCCCTACATCAATCATATTTCCCCTCGCTCATTTGTTGAGAGCATATGTTAGAAGGTGGGAAACCCAACCAAAAAGGTATATATTTTCATAGTGCAATCAAGTGCTTATGGTTGTTTATCCTAGGGAATTTTGGGCATAGATTATTGGGTAATTTGGAAGAAGGAATGGATTTAACGTGGTTTTGTTCCCTCACCTTAAATGGGGGGTTATTCCTCAATCCTAGTCCCATGGGATCTCCCTTATTGCCCTTTGGTTTTAGGAAGCACATTACTTTGGAAACCCTGGTTTTGGTAGTGTGGTCTCATTTTCTTGTTCCATATTTTTCACTCCCTTGTGCATATTACAAGCCCTATTTCATCATTTTCCTTCTCTGGGTCCACAAGGCACTAGAACTCCCCTCCCCTTGTCCATATATCTGGGTTGGGCCTGGAAATGTTTCCCTAGAGGTTCATGCAACTAAAAAAAGGATAAAATCATATGATACCCACAAGAAAAAAACAAAGCAAAGTAATATTATAAAATGTATAAGATGGCCAAGACATTTAATATAACAGGTGGGAAAAATCCAAACATGATCTCTACCCCTTATCATTATGGCCATCACCTTGTTTCCTAGGGCCTATTAGTGCCCCCACATCATTAAATGAACCCATGTACATCCCAACCCTTGGTGGGTGATGAACTACCCCACCTTAAGTGGGCAATACTTGTGTCACATCATACATATCATGCTCTCATTTACTAGAGTCTTGAGTGTGAAATTTCCACAATTATGATAAAATGGAAATTATTCTCCTAACTTATATAATTTATTTGTATTCTATAAATTAATTTATGACAAATAACTCATGATTACAATATTTACAAATAAAAACACCGTGGAATATAAAATATTGAATTGAGAAATATGCGCACACACTTAAAAATATGAAACCGTTATTTTTGGACATATGTCCTTGGAAAAACCCCGAAGGGAAAACCAATGCAACAAATGAGGGTATTATTATTATTCACCTATTTGAGGAATTACAACTAGCTTCCTTTCACTAGAAAACCTATGGAAAATACTGATCTCCATTGGAAAAAATTACTAGAGACTAACTGTCTCCTTCTACCACTGATTTGGCCCTCTCTCGACAACTCACACTCTCCCAAGATATTCACACTGCCTTTGGGAAATGCACATTGTTGCTCTCCAAAAATTCGTTCGGCCTCAGAATATTTCTCTTGCAAGTCATCCTGCCTCCTAGAATTCTCCAGGCCCACTCGCTCTACCTCTAGATGATAGATTAGGCCTCTAGTGCTTTGAATGGGCTCCTTTGCCACCCAAATTATCAACTAGCTACTAGCACTCGCCGATGCTACCTCCTCTATAGATAATTCAGCTTCCTCATTCATGTCTCTTAGACATTGGAAAATACTAAGGAAAAATCTTCTAGAATTCTGCTCCTAAATCTCGGTTGAAACCCTGCCACTAATGCTTCCCTAACTTGAACCGTACCCTTGCTGAATACCTACAATTGCGTAAGTCAAATTGCTTGAACTCACTCGATACCTTCTCCAAAACCTTCAACATGTTGTTATAATCTCTCGTTGGAGTCTCAATGGCCACGATTACATCTCATCTGATGGCTAAGCTCACCTTGACTCCCTCAATTAACTTTTCTGGAAGTCTACAGAGCAAGATCAAACTTCTCTAATTAATTCACTTTAATTAACCAATTTTATTGGCTAATTAATTTAATTGAAGTGTCTCCAAGTCTTTTCTCGTGAAAAATTTTCTGGGTTTTGGAGATCTCGTGTTCCTTAGCCTCTTCAACATCATCAATACTAGAAAAATCGTCTAGTGCTACCATAATCTAAACTCCCTCTTACTGAGGAAGGTGCTCTCCACTATACTCGTATTCTCTTTGAAGTAGAAAAAAATTTCCCTCCCCAAGGCCTTCGTGAATATATTAACCACTTGTTGGTTTTTGGGAACATGTTGTAGCCGAACCGATCCTTGCTACACACTATCTCTGTTTCTCTTGCTACACGTTGTAGCTAAACCATTCTATGCATCCACTGTGTTACTATGATCTCACACTACTGATTCCTCTGCATTAGAGTCTCTCTAGTTGGAATTGCACCTTTCCCTCTGTCACTGGCCAATTCACATGGCCTTCTTGCTGCCTTTGTGAATCCACTGCAACTCTACTCTATGAATTGATCTCTCATTGAGCTACTGATCCACCGCAACTAGCTCAACAACTATCTCTCCAGTGTCTGACTACACCTAGATGGCTATGCCCTGTCTCTTAAGTAACTAACTATGCCTTGCTAACATTTCGATCCTCCTGTTAATATAGTACTTGGGCTCCTATATCAAAGGTAATGATCCAACTGGGAACACACAACAATTGGATTTGATCTACTGACCATTCCATCCTTGGACAGATCTAGATCTCCTTGTTGCTCCTCCCTCGTATCCTTCCCAACCTGGCATACTAGAGTGTCATACTCATACTGAGGATAATGCTACAAAATATTGACACCTAATATTTATGGATTAGGAAAATATTGTAAATATTTTAGATAAGAAAATGAGAAGGTGAAGAGACACTAGATTATGAATTCCAAGAGTCTCCCTCTCAATGTATATATCAATAATTTATCTTAACGTAAATGTATTATTCATGGAGTTACCAATGCTAGGCCTGACAGGGTATCAGAGCACAATTCTTAAATTGGCTCTCTCACCTAATAAATCTTGCTATTTTCCTGTTCTCACTTAGAGTTGTCTCTGCGTTGTCTTCTATCCGTTGAATGCATATAGTTCTTTGCTTCTGCTCAAATTTCGTTTTAGATTCTTCTTGATTATCAAATATTTGTGCATTAAAGTCCATCAAGGTCCATATGATATAAATGGAATGCCTCGCTTTGAACCTATTCATTAAATCAAGTATAATCTCCGCAATGCATTGGAGCTATGCATTGAATCAGTGTGGGAATGCCTTTGTCTTTGTGTGCACTTTTCTTTGAATGTTGTACGATGAATGGAGCTTGAAGAGTTTGGTTGTTGCAGAAAGGGATAATGCTTGAAAGGGTCAGTACTTCATTTTAGTCTCCATATGATGTCTTATTCAAGCAATTCATTTCTATCACGGTGTGATAGAATGGTGCCATCTTGAACTGTAGATGCGTTGACCTATTGGAGGTACATTAAACTCTATTGACTGTTGTGAGTTGGTTTCTCCTAACTGTGCGTTGATTAAGATCTTGTGAGTGTGTTGAAATGTGTTGGTATATATTGGTTGTACGTTGGTTAAAGGAATTTGAACGTTCCATGCATAATTCTGTGGTATGTGTTGGTATTATATGTTGGCCAAATACCAAGTTTGTTTACGTATGATATGTGTTGATTTATATGGTAGTGTATGTTGAATATCTTGTGCCGAATTTTTGTTGAGAGTCACTCTTTTAAACCATTTATATAGTTAAGTTGGATTATATATGCATGTACGTTGGTCAAAGGAATTTGAACGTTCCATGCATACTTTTGTGGTATGTGTTGGTATTATATGTTGGCCAAACACCAAGTTTGTTTATGTATGATATGTGTTGATTTATATGGTAGTGTATGTTGAATATCTTGTGCCGAATTTTTGTTGAGGGTCACTCTTTTAAACCATTTATATAGTTAAGTTGGATTATATACACATTGAGTATGGATTTTATGTTATTTAATATTGTTGTTCAAGATAAAGAACTTGAAGTCAAATTCCAACATCATTTATATTCATATATCTTAAGATCGGAAGCCAACATTGTTTATTGATTTCTTTTGAAGATAATTCTAGAGACATCATATTTTTTTTACAAGTATTGTTATTATTGAGAAATATTTTGGCAATAATCACATTAGAAATTTTTTGTCGGTGCGTTTCGAGCCATCTAGTGTGGTTCATCATCAGGACAAGATGACTATTTAGGTCTCGATTCAAAATTTCAGAATGCATTCACTCATCTCCATAGTTGGAGTAGTTCTCCATGGCAAAGAGACCTACCATGAATGGCCCATACAGATAAATCACACCTTAATCTTCAATGAATAGTGGAAAGGCGTTTGTGAAGGAGAAGGTGGCAATCCTCCTGAAAAACCCACTTCTGAAAAAGAGCTCACCATATGGGAGAATAAGAATGGAAAAGCCTATGCCTTGATTGTAGCATTAGTCAACGAAGAGGTGAGTCATCACATTGCAACATTCAGCAATGAAGAAGTTGAAATACTTATATGACTCACACTTTGAGCTTGAAGTAGTCCAATTAATGAGCAAATTGATCAATATTGAATTGAAAGATGATGATACCCTTGCCCTAGCCTTTGAGATCATAGCTATTATGCATGATATAGAAGCTACCATAGTTAAAATAGATGTTCCTCTCACAACTTTCATTATGTAATATCCCTAATTAGCCTCGGCTAATTGGAATATTCGATTTTGCCAAATTTTGCCTTCTATAGTTATTTTGTAAAAAAAAAGGTGAGAAAGGGGGACATAACTCACTTTTAGAATAAAAGTCACTTCCTAGTAGCATAACTTTGTGACTTAAGGAGGAGCCAAGGGGGCCAAAGGGGGACACAAAAATGGGGCCCACGCAGACACATGGAGGGACTGCGCAGGAGGGAAGAACACATGGCAAGAGGGTTATCACGCAGGAGGAGGTGATCCTAGGGATTGTGAGAGGCAGAGGCTATAAAATAGAGAGGAGCCCCCTCATTTTGGATCATTCAGTTATGTGCGTTTTGAGCTAGTCGTTTCGACTTCTGAGAACGCTGGTTGTTTAGCTGGTCTGTAGCACTATTTAGTGCATTGAGTGTCTCCGTTTGGAGATCTCACCCTTCGGCCTGGGGGACTTCGAGTGCCTACTCGGGCAAGGTATTTCTATTGGAATTTCAGCAGTAGTTTTATCAGTATTTCAGTAGCAGTTTCATCAGCATTTTGGAGGACTGCGCAACACTTGGGGAGGGACGCAGTTATTTTTGGTTGTAGTGTTGGATTGGGGTTTTGCAAGTGGAGTTATGCTGGGAGATTGAGCAGGGGTCCAACTCCTGTCTCATTGTAGGATTTTTGGCAGGGTTTCAGGTAGTGTTTCAGGTAGAGTTTAGAGGGGTTTTCTTCAGTGGTAGCGCAAGGCATTAAGGAACTACGTAGAACCCCAAGAGGGTGTTTTTTGGGGGTCGGGCATTCCAGGAAAGCTTTTTGGGTTTTTCTAGGTTTCTTGAGTAGAGCCCGAATCCAGAGTTTCAGCTTTTTCCAGGGAGGGGAGCAGCCCCAAATCATCATTTGTTTTCTAGTAGCAGCAACAACATCCACACAGAGAGGCCATTCTTGTCATTCTGAGAGTATTTCTTCACTTGCCTTGTGCTAGTCGAGGTGCCATCTGTCTAATCACCTCTTTTACTCATTTTGTTGTTTAGTATAATAAAATGGCTTAGCATTTCTCGCTGCATTTCTTGTGTATCGGCTTATATTTCCGGTTTACACTATTATATGCTGTTCCACTGTTATTTTATCAATGCTGGGTTATTATATCATTTGCACATATTTGGTTGGAGTTTTTGCTGGGGTTTGGGGAATATTCTGGGTTAGGAATATTACACATTAAGGCACTCTATCCCACTTATTCTCATTAACTTGAATCATTACAAGGTAGTGGAAAACTTAAGGAGATCTACTTTGACTCTCTTGTGGAGAAGTTTGTAGAAAGAGTGAAATATTTTGGGAAGAAGAAGACAATTGTTCAATCTTTTGAAGAAGATGCATTCCTTGCATAGAAAGAGAAAAATAGACACATGATTCTTCTAGAGGAATAGGTGGTAGAAGAGGATGTGGAAAGTAGAATAACAAAGGCAAGGGGGCAACCATTATCAAGGATAAAGACTTGATCTTCATTACATATGTTGTAATAGAAACGAACATGATGCTTCCACATGCAAGCTCTCTTGGGACAGAATCAGACAAGAAAAGAATGAAAAGAAAGGAAAATCACTAGATCCAGGGAAAGGTAAAGCACCCAAATTCACTCATTTTATTGTGGCACATTGCAATATTGGAGTAACTGAAGACTTGTTTAATGCTTCACTTTCTTCATGGAAATATGCATGGTTGCTTGATTCAAGAGAAATTTTCCACATGACCTTTTGAAGATATTCTTTGAAGAATTCAATGGCAATGTATATGGAGTATTCTACTTTGCAGGAAAGTCAAAATTCAATCCATCTAGACTTGGCACCATTAGGCTCAAACTACTTAGTCTCCCTGAATTTATTCTACATGATGTTCTCTACCTCCTAGAGTTGCGGAGAAACTTCTTGTTCTTATTTTACATCTGCCAAAAAAGGAACTCCATTCACATGTTTGATGGCAAGGTTGAGGTGAGAAACACATCAAATATCTCACTTTTTATGACTAGGATAAAATAAGAAAGACTCTTGAAGCTACAAGGAACCTCTTCTCATGCACAAAACTTTGCATATAGTTCTGAGTATGATGAAGGTACACCACCATCCAATCTCTTCTATCATGCTATATTTGGACAGCTGAACTATTACATTATTCATTTATTGAAGATAAATGTTGTTACTGGTTTTCCCACCACTCCTATGAAACTTAAGCAATGTGATGCTTGTATCTTAGGAAAACACAACAAACAATCATTTCATGATTCTCATTCAAGAGCACATAGAAAGATTGATTTGATTCATTCTGACTTGTGTGGCCCTATGCTTGTTCCTTATGCAAATGGAAATAAATACATGATGACCTTTATTGATGACATACTATAATGTGTTGGGTATATCTATTAAAGAAAAAATCTAAATCTTTTGAAACTTTCAAAAACTTCATGCATGGATTGAAAATAATACACAATATCATATTGGCTCTATTCTAACTAAAAATGGAAAATAATATACTTCAAATGAATTTGAAAACTATCTTCACCAACATGGGATCCAACATCAAAAAATTGTGACTTATAATCCTCAATATAATGGTGTAGCTGAAAGAATGAACATGAAAATCTTAAATATGGTACGTTCAATGTTGCTTTTAAAAAATGTTAGGCTGATGTTCTAGGCTAATGCAATTCTATGTGTAGTGTATATTAAGAATTAGTGTCCATATAATGCTCTCAAAAACAAGACTGCTTGAGAAATGTGGTATGGCCACATTCATTTGGCGAGGCATCTCATGGTTTTTGGTTCCACCTGCTATGCCTTGATACCTAAGGAACAAAGAAACAAACTTGGTGCAAGGAGTAAAAAATGTATCTTATTGGGGTACTTGAATACCTCCAACGAATATTGTCTCTATGATGAAGTAAATAAGAAGTTTATACTATCTAGATATTTACAAGATTGACAATGTTGTTGAGTTGCATCTTGATCACTTGGATAGATTCGAGCATGGAAAATATTTTTAGGAATTTTATAATGAGATTCCACATCTTGAAGTGGGTATTCCTATCCTAGATCAAATTGTGGAATCTCCTTCTAAAGCATTCCCCCCACCTCATGAAGCTCCAACCACTGATCAAGAAGACATTTTGAGTGATGTAATTGAGAGAATTGGAATGCTAAATCTTGATTCAACCCCATCTTTGTCAACTGAGCAACCTAGTCCATCTTAGAAAGTTCCTCCAAACTAGCTCTCCAAAAAACTTGAAAGTCTTCATTCTGATGAGGTTGGAAAGATAGGAACAAGAATCTGTACTAGACACAATGGAGGCGATGTACACAATTATGATTAACTATTGATATGGATGTTTCTTATGAAATTTGTCTATAGATTTTGAACCAAAATCCTTCAAGGAAGCTTCTTCTCATGATGAATGGAAAGACGCAATGCAGAATGAGTATGATGCTATGATAAAGAATGGAACCTAAAAGTTGGTGGATCCTCCATGGTAAAAAAAACTAATTAGAAGCAACTTGATCTTCAAGAACAAGTATAAGGAAGATGGCTCACTGACAAGCATACATCTAGGCTCATGGAAAGAGTTTTTTTATAGATGGAAGGGGTCGATTATGATGATACCTTTTCCCCCACAACAAAATGGGTTACCATCTAGACTCTCTTTGCCTTGGAAACTTTGAAAGTTTGGAAATTCCATCAAATGGATGTAAAAAAATCTTTCTTGAATGGAGATCTGAAAGAGAATGTTTTTATGTCTCAACCAAAAGGATTTGTTGTGAAGAGACAAGAGCACAAAATATGTAATCTTGTAAAATACTTGTATGGCCTCAAACAAACACTGCGAGCTTGGTACAAGAAATTGACTGAGCATCTTCTGAAACTAATTTTCAAACACTATGATATTGATTATGCAACTTTATTTGTCAAGAAAGTTGGAAAAATTGTTGTATATCTTGTGGTGTATGTAGATGATCTACTGATGACAAGAAACAATGAAAATTACATTGCATTCATAAAGAAAGAATTGAGGAAAGGTTTTGAGATGACTGATTTTGGATATGTTCACTACTATTTATGTATTGACGTAGCCCAACATCCAAAGTTTATGGTCCTCTCTTAAGATAAGTACATTGGATATTTGTTGAACAAATTTGGCATGGCTGAGTGAAATCCTTTGACCACTCCAATGGAACAAAATTTAAAGCTCACACACATAGAAGGAAATGAATTTGAGGATGCAACACAATACAACTAACTCATAGGAAGTATTAAATACCTGACTAATACTAGTCCAAACATTTCATTTGTTTTTAGAATCCTACCTAAGCTTACACAAAAGGCTTGTGAGGATCATTGGTCTACTGCAAAAATATTTCTAAGGTACTTGAGGGAACTCAAGACTTTTTACTCAAATATACACAGGTGGATGACTTCAACTTGATTGGATACTCTAATTCATATTTTGATGGTGATAAAGAAAATGGAGTATCTACTTCAAGTTATGTTATGAGTCTCAGATCAGGCGCTGTCTTCTGAAGGTCACACAAACAATTAGTTCCAACAAATTCCACAATAGAGGAAAAATATGTGGCAGCCGTCGAAGCAATGAAGGAAATTATGTGGCTCAGGAAAATTCTTAAGGATTTGCTAGAGAAACAAGTGCATTCTACTCCTCTTTTTATTGACAATACTTCTACAATAAAATTGGCCAAGAATCCAAAGTTCCGTGATCAAAATAAGCATATCAATATAAAGTATCATTTGATTCAACATCATGTTGAAGCCAAGGCTATTCACCTGTGCCATTGTTCCACAAATGAGCAAATTGCAGACATCTTCACCAAAGCTCTTGGAAGAGAAATTTTTGAAAGAGTCAGAATGATGCTTGGGCTCACCAACATCCATTCAGATTAAGGGGGGGAATGTTGAAACCTAATCTTTAGGGATTAGGAAAACATTGTAAATATTGTAAATAAGAAAATGAGAAGGTGAAGAGACACTGTAATATGAATTCCAAGAATCTCCCTCTCAATGTATGTATCAATAATTTCTCTTAATGGAAATACATTATTTGTGGAGTTACCAATGCATGGCCTGACAAAAACATAACAAATTCATCCTCCAACCTGGCAGATAAATCATCAATCTCTATTGAACCTGTTGCCTACTTCCCCTTCTTGTCCTCCTTCCTCTTTGGAAACGACTAAGATAGTGTCTAAGCTCACCATATCTGAAGCACTTGAAATTTGATAGATATTTCTTCTTCTTTTCTTCCTTTGAGCCTTTTCCTTGGTTGGGACCCTTCTTTGCTTTTCCCTTTCTTGCAAGAGTGACATTTTCCTCTTCCTTCTCTAACTTCGATCCCTTTCCACTACTACTAGTAGTTCCATCGACAAGGTTGTGCCTTGACTCCTCCTGAGTGAAATCACTCCATAGGTGTTCCCAATATGGTAGCTTGTCTCATACATTAATCAATTGAACGAACATACACCATTCCTTGGTAAAAACATTTAGAGTTGTACACACCAATTTATCCTTTCATGGCTTCTCTCCAACTGCTACAAATTCATCTTTGACTAATTGAATCCTAGTGAGATAGGATGTTATGTTCTTGCCCTTGTTCATCTTGACCATCCTTAGCTTGTCCTTGAGCATCATCTTTCAACTCTTGGAAGGATCTCGATACAACTTATCGATGGAATCCCACATCTTCTTTGTTGTCCCTTTTTATGCGATGTGTGGAATGATATGATCTCATAACCCGTCGAGGACCATCCTCTTAGCCTTATCCATGTCCTTCTTGTAACCATGTAGCAAGATAGGATCTTCTAGTACAACCAATGTTGTCACAAACTCCTTTAGACCATGCTCCTCTAATAGGAAAAAAATACTGGCATTCCAAATGCCAAAGTTGGAGGTTCCATCTGTAGGAAATACTTGGGGGGGTGAATCAGTATTCCTTAGCAATTTGTACTTTTAAATATTTTCAGAGAATTAGTTAATATTAAATTATTATTAATGTTTATGTAGTAATAACAGTAAATAAAATAACATAGTAAACACAAGAATTTTAGGTGGAAATCCCCCTCGGAGTCAAAAACCACAGAACTCTTTTCTAATAAATTCTTTGATCTTCAACCCCAACTGATGAGCCCCAGAAATGGGTAATTATATGGGCTCATTTTTCCTCTTATTTTGAATTAATCCACCATTCTAATTAGTTTATCGCATGTTTTTGAATATATTTATGCTAATAGAGTGAACTTGGGTAGTCATTTTGCCATGTAGTCTAATGTGTGATTTATGCAGATTTTTTGGTCAATTTTGGACAAAGTCAAGGGATTTATGAGCAAATGACAGCCAAAACTCGAGGAAAATAGAGAAGAGGATTTGTAGGGGGGTGTCTCCTTCATTTATGATCCCTTTCCTTAAATCCTCCATCAGCAACTCAGAGCACAAAGGTCCACATTCAAAGGGGCAACTGAGCAAGTAAAGAAGGATTGATGTTTATCTCCAGTTCTAGGAAGTTGAGTTCCTTGATTTTAGGAGGATTTTTGGAGGAATAAATTTGTATAAATAAGGGGGCTTAGTGCCTCAGTAGGTTAGCCAGTGATTAGTATAATTTTCGCACTTTTGTGTAGCATTTGTTCAGCTCATTTTCGTGTTCCTTTTTGAGAACAGTTTATGTAATGCGACTACTATTTTTGATAATGAAGATGAAACAATTTTTGAGCCAGCACTGATCTCTTTCAGAGGGCTAAAGCTCTTGGGTTAGGGCCCAAACCCAAGCTGCCCAGCACCTCTTGCTTTGTACTTATATGGTTTTTCTTCAGTTCATGAGTAAATTTTTGTTACATAGATTCATTTTACTTTGTTAGATTAGGTTGCTTTTGATGGTTTGCATAGCTGTTTTTGTTTCAGTTGCTTAAGTAGGTTACTGCAATTACAAAATAAGATTTAGAAAGGCCAACAGTAGGCCCTAATCTCCTTTCTCCCTTTCTGGGACTATGATTTGAGATCAAGGCACTACTGCTGCCACCAAAAACATAGTTTTGCTCTTCGATGCAACTTCTAGTGTGATGACTTGGTTAAGAAAGATTGATATATTAATTCAGATTCAGATGCCTAGATCATTTCTTGTTTTTTTACCATAGATCTCTCTGCATGCTTTTCTGTTCCAAGGTTACTGTTCAACATTTTCTGTTGTAGGTCAGAAATTAGGTCAAGCTAGAGAAATTTATGTTTCCATGGTATAGCTAGTCCTTTCTTCGATCAATTTTTGTAAGTAGATGTGCAGATCTCTTATAGGACACCTCAGCTCACCATACATCCATAAAGCAGCCAGCACCAGCTCACTTCCCACAGATTTCCCAAGTCATTCACAACATTTCACTAATCTGCCTAATTTCTACATTTTTCTCCATAAGCTTCCCTCTTGCCATTTGAAAAATCCAACCATCATGTTCCCTTTTGATTTTCCTTGACAAGTTCTAGACACCTCAACACCTTCATCTAGCCTTCAGTTACCCTTTCCCATCATTTTTCCACCTTCAAAACCTCCAAAAATAGCTCTCGGCTTCCTCCTGTAGATCCCCTGTAGCCTCCTATAGAATTCCCTGTGAATGGTTTTTCGAAATCCAATTGCAATGGAAGTCTTTAGAAGGGTACTAGGGGATTCTTAGGACCTCTCCACACCTTCCTCTACCTCTGCAAAAACTAAGTCCATCTTCCTTCGCCACCAAACCTCTGTGCAATCTCAACCAGATAAATTACAAGCATAATAATCTCACACAAAAACACTCAAAAGCACAAAAAGATGTTTTCTTCTCATTTCTTTTCAGAAGTATCTTGAATAAATGCAATTTACTTTTTCAGTAGTCAATGGCACTCATTTCATCATTTTTCATCTCTTTTTCTCCAAAAGTAGGGTTAGTGGGTAAATTAGGGTTTGCTAGGGTTTGATTTTACATTCCAATCTTCTTTCTCTTTCTACAAATAGAATAGCCTCTGTAGAGTTAGCTTTCTTTCATCACAGTTAAAAGTTTCTTCTGAGAATTCATAGAAGTTGGCTTAAGCTCCTAGTGTTCTTGGGCCAGCTGACCAAGTGACAACCTGCAGTAAGAGCTAATACTTGTGCATACAACACCGTCGCTTCCAAGTTTGTTACAAACTACCGGGTTGATAAAAGTAAAGTAGGAAGCCCCAGGAATTGCACCATTATTGCTACAATACTGGTGCTCACCACTTTTTGGCGTCGTTGCCGGGGAAACATCAAAGTATTTTGTGATTACTGCTTTCTTCTATTTTCTACTGCAAAATTCTGCCAAGTAGTTTATTTAAGCAAAAGTAGAGTAGTTGTTTTATTTCAATTCTGCAATTTTAATTATGCAAAAGTAGATTAAGAATTTCCTGCTTTCATTTCAATTTTTCAATTTCAATTTTGCAAAAGTAGATTAGGCATTTCCTGCTTTCATTTCAATTTTGCAATTTCTATTTCAGCAAAAATAGATTAGTCATTTCCTGCTTTCATTTCAATTCTGCAATTTCCATTTCAGCAAAAATAGATTAGTCATTTCCTGCTTTCATTTCAATTTTGTAATTTCTTTTCCAGCAAAGTAGATTAGTCATTTCCTTGCTTTCATTTCAATTCTGCAATTTCATTTTGGCAAGTTCATTTCAGTTAGTTGCAATTTGTTGTTCAATCCATTTCAGTTTTGCAGGTGCAAGCAGAAAAAAACAAAAATCACCCAAAAAGAGATTTCCTTTCATGCCTCGTAGAAACAAAGATAATTCAGGAAAATTCTTACCCAACACCCCCACCACATCACAAAGTCACCCTTCTCTCTTCTTCGGTGGCAGTGATCTAGAAGAACACTGTCATATCCCGTTTCCGAGATATTCCCCAAACCCTAGTAAACTCAAACCAAATACGTATAAATGATATAATAACCAGGAAGCTCAAAGTGATGAAAATAACAATTATGCAACATATAACGATACAACCATGAGATATAAGCAGATACTTAAGAAATGCAGAGAGAAATGCTAAGCCATTTTATTATACTGAGTAATAGAATGACTACAGGAGGTGATAAGAAAGATGGCACCTCGACATGCACAAGGCAAGTGAAGAAATACACTCAGAATAGCAAATGAATGGCCTCTCTCTGAACTGCGTCCAAGCTACTGGAGAACTGTCGTGCTGCTCCTGCTGCTGGAAATCAAATGAGAATTTGGCGCTGTTCCCCTCCTCAGAAAATTCTGAAACTATAGAATCAGACTCTACTCAAGAAACCCAGAAAAACCCAGAAAGATTTTCTGAAATGGCCGACCCCCGAAAATCGCCCCCTTGAGGACCCACACAATCCCTCAAGGCTCTGCACTGCCACTAAAATAAACCACCACAAATCTACCTGAAACTAAGCCAAAATCCTCCAATATGCAAGGGCTGATCCCCTGCTCAACCTCCCAGCACAAATCCCCCTGCAAGACCTCAATCTAGAACTCCTACCAGAAAGAACTGTGTCATCCCTCTCAAGACTGTGCAGTCATCTACGATGCTCAATCCTCCTGCAAAAATGTTGATGAAAATACTGCAAAAATATTGATGGAAATACCTTGCCCGATCAGGCACTCGAAGTCCCCCGGGGCTAAAGGTGAGATCTCTGAATAGAGACACTCAATGCACTAAACAATGCTGCAGATTAGCTAAACAGCCAGCGTGCTTTAAGTCGAAGTGACTAGCTCAAATGCACATAATCGAATGCCAAAATGAGGAGGCTCCTCTCTCCTTTATAGCGTTGGCCTCTCTCAATCCCAAGGCTCATCTCCTCCAACATAGCTTTCCTATTTCCACGTGTTTCTCACCATCTGCGCAGTCACTCCAAGTGTCTACATGGGCCCCTCCTCTACGTGGTTCTTTGGCCCCCCTTGGCTCACCTTTTAAGTTACAACGTTGTTCTACTAGGGAGTGTCTATATTCCTGAAGTGAGTATGTCCCCCTCTCCTCACCTTTTTATTTACAAATATCTATAGAAGGCAAAATTGAGCAAAATCGAATATTCCAATTAGCCATGGCTAATTAGGAATATTACAGTCTCCCCCAGCAAAATGTTGCTTGTCCTCAAACAACTGAAGTGATGGATGCTGCAAGATCTTCTCACTCTCCCAAGTGGCATCCTCATCCGGTAAATTCTTCCACCTCACCAAGAATTCCCAGACTGTCTTGCTCCGTAGCTGCCTCTCCCTGGTATCAATAATAGCCTCTGGCTACAACACCAAATGCCCCTCATCATCCGTGGGTGGTAGCTCATTTGTCAGTGTGTCACTGTCACATGCTGCCCCAATGCCTTCTTTAGGCATGATACATGAAAGTTGTTATGAATCTTGCTGCCTTGGGGCAACTCCAACTCATATAAAACCTACCCAATCCTGCGTATCACCCTGTATGGCCCATAAAAGTGGGGCTTGAGCTTCTTAGCCCCCTTCTACTTCAGTGACGACTGTCGGTATGGTTGTAATCGTAGGTAGACCAGGTCCCCTACCTCAAACTGTCTCTCCACCCGACCCCTGTCAGCATACAGATTCTGCTGGTTCTGCGCTGTAACCATATTGTCCTTGAGAGCTCGGAGAATATCCTGACTCTCTTGGATCCAAATCTTGGCTCTCAGAGCCTTGATAGCACCAAATATCACATCAACAAAAGATAAAGGATGATATCCATACAAAGCATAGAATGGTGACATACCGATGGACATGTGATGTGTAGTGTTGTAGGAGTACTCCCCCAAATGCAGCCACTTCATCCATGCTCTCTGCTTCCCACTTACATAGTTACGCAAGTAACCCTCCAACCACTTGTTAACTATCTCTGTCTGCCCATCCGTCTGTGGGTTATAACTTGTACTCGATGTCAACTCCGTCCCCACCAACCGGAAAAGCTCCTGCCAAAACCCGCCCATGAAACAACTGTCCCTGTCACTGATTATGGTCTTAGGAAGACCATGTAGCCTGAAGACCTCTCTAAAGAACATCTTGGCCACCTTTGTTGCTGTGTAGTGTGTGATATATGGCGAAAAAATGTGCATACTTTGTCAGTCGATCAACGACGACAAAGATACAATCCTTGCCCTGCACCATGGGCAACCCTATGATGAAGTCCATCGAAATACTCTCCCATTTCCCCTTCGGAATGGGAAGAGGCTGCAATAATCCTGCGGGATGGCTCATCTCCCCCGTTGTTCCTCTGGAAAACGTCACACTCCCGGACATGCTAGAGTATGTCCTCCTTGAGGCCCTTCCATGAGAACCTCTTTCTAATGTCCCTATAGGTTTTGGTAAACCCCTGATGGCCTACCAATGGTGAATCATGTGATGCCTAAAGTATCTTCTTCTTGAGCTGAGATCTCTCAGTCAAGAAGATATGGTCCCTGTAGTAGATGATCTCATCGATCACCCTGTACCTATCATCCGCCACCTGCCCATCCAAAACCTCACATGCAAATATGTCCTTGGAGTACTCTACTAAGAGTCGAGCCCTCCAGTCTGTGTCCAAGCTCATAAGAGACAACATGGCTGGTCTACGTGAAAGGGCATCCGCTACCATGTTGTTCTTACCCTTGACATACTTGATGTCAAAGTCATATGCTTGGATCTTACTGATCCACTTCTGCTGCCTCTCCTGTAGCTGCTTCTGCTCCAAAAAAAACCTGAGGCTATTGTGATCAGTCCTCACCCTGAACCTGTTACCCACTAGATACTGCCAGAACTTGGCCAATGCATGCATGATGGCTAGCATCTCCTTTTCGTATATAGAATACAACCTCTCATGTGGAAGGAGATTCTGGCTCTCAAAGGCTATAGGGTGACCTCCCTGCATCAATACTGGGCTGATCCCCTCTCTCGATTCATCACAATCCAAAAAAATGGCTGCGAAAAATCTGGCAATACAAACACTAGGTAGCTGCATCACCTCCTTGAGCCTGTCAAAGGCTTGCTGCGCTATATTTGACCAAGTGAATGCCCCCTTCCTTTTCAAATCTGTCAGGGGTGCAGCAGGCAGTGAGAAACTCTTGACGAACTTCTGGTAGTAAGTAAAAATACCAATGAATCCCCAAAGTTCCGTCACGTTCCTCGGCTCCAGCCAATCTTTGATGGCCCTAATCTTCTCCTTGTGGACTCTCACTCCGTCCACTCCTATGATGTGTCCCAAGTACAACATCTCCATCAATCCAAACTCACACTTGGAGAGCTTGGCATAGAACTACTGCTCCTCCAAGATACGCAACATTGTCTCAATGTGTTGGAGATGCTCCTCCCAAGTCCTGTTGTAAATGAGTATATCATCAAAGAATACCAACACAAACTTCCTGAAGTGATTGTGGAAGATATGATTCATGTAAGATTGGAATGTAGCTGGGGCATTGGTTAGCTCGATGGGCATCACCAAAAACTCAAAGTTCCCATAGTGACACCTGAAGGTGGTCTTGGGAATGTCCTGTTCCCTCACACGAATCTGATGGTACCCAGATCTCAAATCAATATTTGAGAAGAACTGGGCTCCTCTCAACTCATCCATCAACTCATCGGTCCTGGGTATGGGGTACCTGTTCTTTAGGGTCTTCTTGTTCAGGGCCTTGTAGTCAATGCACATCCTCAATGTGCCGTCCTTCTTCTTCACCAACACCACGAAAGAAGCAAAAGGACTCGTGCTCGGCCGAATGTGCCCAAGAGCCAACAACTCTTGAATGGCCTGCTTAATCTCATCTCGATAGGCCTTGGGATGCCTATAGGGGGTAGTAATCACTGCTTGTATGCCCTGCTCAAGCTTAATGGTGTGCTCAAACCCCTGGTCCAGTGGCTGTCTTGGTGGAATCTCACCAAATACTATGGCATATCGGTCAAGGATGGACTATATCTCTGGGTGCACTATCTGCCCTGTAGTCCCTACCTCTGATGCACGCAACTCCACTTCCTACTCTACATCTCCCTTTCGGAAGACTGCCTCCATTCGATGAGCCAAAACAATCTAAGGTGGATATGTGTGTTGTCCCCGTATCTTCTCATTCTTCCTTGTCTTCTCTTCATCCCACTCCATCTCTAGGGTATTCCAATATGTCGTGACCTTCCCTAGAGTGATAAGCCACTGAACACCCAATATCATGTTGGTGTCCGGAATATCGACCACGAAAAAGTGGCCAGTCAATGTGTCGATGCCCATCGTTAGTGATAACTCTGGAACATAACGAGCACACACCATGGTCTGATCTCCTGGGACCAAAACTTAAAAGCCATCGAAGCTCTCTGTTTGTATGCCTTTCCGCTCAACCATCTGTGCATCAATGAAGTTGTGGGTTGGCCCACTGTCAACCAAAATTGATACCCGCTGGCCACGTATTGTCCCCCGTACGCGCAGCGTCAAATACTTGGGAACTCCTCGCAATGCTGCAAGGGCCCCTCCAGTAGGTGCAAAAGCTGCACCACCCACTGTTGGTGGTGGAGGTGGCAAACGAGCCTGCACGGCATGACTACCTCCTGCCTCCACATCATCCTCCTCATCCTCTTCCCCGCTGCTCTCAGATAAGACCTCAATAAAATGTGCTTTGCCAGTAGCACATCTATGTCCCCGTGCCCACGGCTCCTGACACGTGAAGCACAACTGCTTCTTCTTCAACTCCCTCTTGGCATCAACATCAATCTGTACTCGTCCTGGATTCCCCTTCGGAGGCGGAATCCTCACATCCTTCCCCTTAGGCTGAAAGGCCTGTCGCTGGGGGTAAGGTGTCCGGGTCCTGGGTAAGACATCCTGTAAGTCTCAGGTCCTGCTAATAGCATCCTGAAGGGTGGTTGGTCTTGTTAGAGTCGGTCTTGAGCCCTCCATCAGCGATCAAAACTCTTTGCATTTGCATAGGTAGGTGTCTCATCAGTGTCAATTTTTGCATCCCATTAGGCATACCATAACCCTGATGGAGGAGCTGGTATATTTTACCCCTCTTGGCATTGTTGGATCAGGTCATTTCAGTCATTAAGCTCTTTCAAGCTTGTCTTGTCTTGTCTTGAGGTAAATTTCCTAGGTCTAGGGTTTTGGTCAAATATGTTTACAAGGTCATGTTTTTGAAGGTCAATAAGTGCTCAGCAAGCCAGAAGGATGATTGTAAAGATGTTTATTCGAGATTTTTTATCTTGTACAGTTAATTTTCACCTTGGATTTAAAAACTTGTTTTTAAAGCCAAGGTCATTTTTCAAATGTTTGTAAAAAGTGATGAAATTTCAAAAAGACTTCAGTGGACAGTATGCAACCCTGGTCCCCTTGCCAAGATCCCTCAGATGATCTACCTGCAAAAAGAATCAAGCAAAAGCACTAAATGAGTCAATTTAAGGACAAAGGAAACCAAAAAAGTCAGTTTTATAAAGTGTCAAAGAGAAACATTAGAAAATGGGTTTGAGCATGAAATTTATTCAAATGGAATTTATAAAGACCCAATCTCCCTCCTTTTACTCTCATTGTGCATCCAAAACACTTGCAAGAGAGATTGGGCGAGCTTCCAAGCGAATTTGAGCGAAACTGGTTGAAATTGGGAGCAGGACAGGCGCGCGACCCGTCAGGCCAGGCGCGCGACCCGTCAGAGGCGCGCGACCCGTCAGAAGGCTTCCCGCAGTTCAAATTTTCAACGGGCGCGACCAGTCAGGCGCGCGCGACCCGTTGGGCGAGGTGCGCGACCCGTCAAGCAACCTCCTTCCAAATTCATTTCAAATTTGCTTAAGCACCCCCTAAATCATCAAATTGCTTGAGGTAGGTTCTCTAAACTTTGAAATGGTTGCTGGTTATGTTGAAGGATCATGAGTGTGTTTTTAATGATCAAATTGTGCAAGAGAAAGACCTCCATATGGCCGTATGTTACATTGTAAAAGTGTGCTAGGGTTTATTGCTGTTTCATGGTTTTTCCCTTGTAATTATTTTCCTCTTTCCCCTTTTCACTTTCCTTGTATTTCCATGTAATTTCCCCTGCTAATTTGTAAAAGAAATACAAACCCTACCCCTCTCCCTAAACACTAAAACTCAAACCCTAACCCTACCTCTCCATATGCCCATGTAAACACATGAATTTGATGATGCATATGCAATGATTTTTTTTTTGCAATGTTTTCCCTAAATTCCCTGTTATATACATGTATTCCCATTTTCCTTTCAAAAATGTCCCTTCCCTAACTTTCCCCTCATGTTCCTTGTCCCCTTGAAACAACAAAGAAATCAGCACTTTTAAAGGCAGAAACAACAGTACATTTTGTCCACTCTGCTTCTTAAACAATGTCAGAAACCGAAACATATGAGCAGAGTGATGACCAAGCATCCGTTTCCGAGATTGAGGTACAGAGGAGGCCACATAAGGGTGGAAAAGGTGGCCATCACAGGAGAGAGGAGCCCACTTCTTTAGCAGAGTTACAGGCTTGTCCTATGGCAGTCACATGTTTTCAGTATATGTCTTGCTATGAGTTTTGTGAGAGGATCTCTCGGATTCAACACCACAGAGAGTTGGCTCGCCTATTTGTTTTACACTTGCATGATGGACATGTCAACCTTGCAGGGGTGAACTTTACATTGACACCCGAGGTGATCTCACATGCCACAGGGATACCTAATATTGGGGAGGTGTGGAATAAGCGCAAGGTGCTGGATAATGTTCACTTTGAGCCTTTTGTCTGGCCACCATTCATGAGACATTTGGCAGGTGTGTTTCCATTCAGGTTTCTCAAGAGCGATTGTGCTCCCATGATGAGGCTCATCATGCACTATTTCACCTGTGAGGGCAGATTTTCACAGGTATATTCATATCATATTCGCCTCTTGATGCACTTCACCCGAGTGAGGATGATGAACATCCCTGTTTTCTTCTATCAGAACATTCAGAGGATGGTGCCCATGTTGCAGAGGAAGAGCCCGGCACAGCAGTATAGGAGCCTGTACCATTATGGTTTGATTCAGCTTGTAGTATTGAATCAGTTGGCTCAGCAGGGCATCTCATGGGAGGAGTTCATCTCTCGTGAGTTTTTCATAGCACCACCCTCGCCACATCCTGAGGTTGTTCACAAGGAGGGAGGACCATCCCAGCAGCATGACATCCCTGTCACTAGACATGTCAGCTCCTCACCTCTGGTTACCTATCAGAAAGGCCCGAGGGCCTTATTTGCAGCAGCTCGGTGAGTACTATCTCCACAGCAGGTGGAAGGGGTCTCACCTTCATCATCAACTCAGCGAGTGTTATCTCCACATCAGGTGGAAGGGGCCTCACTCTCTTCAGCAGCACAGGCAGCACAGAGGGGCAAGCAGCCCAAGATTGATGAGGGGCCATCAGGAGTTCCAGATATTGAGCTTGTTGATCTTGAGGCCATTTCCCCGAGCCAAGAGGCAAAGGAGGTCATTCAGCACCTTAGAGCTGAAAATGAGGTATTGCAAAAGAGACTAGAAGGTGCACAATGGACAATCTCATACCTGGAGCAGCGCAACAAACAGTTGGAGGATGAGAAAGTACTTGATGAGCTGTGGAGGATTTGTAGTGACCGAATCTTGAACCGAAGAAGACCCGGTGACCCATTGCCCGCTGAACGAGAGTCCATGCTCATCCAGGTAAATGCACACTTGGAGAGGCTGTTGGCTAAGGCCAACCAAGAGAAGAAATTGCTGAAGAACATGAAGAACCATTACTGGGCAAGAACGCATGTGTGCAAGGCAAAGATGAAGATGTTTCAAAGGCGGTCGACCGAGGCACTAAAATGGAGAAAGAGGCCCAATCCCCTCTGTATCTTGGCTGAGGCTTCACTCAAGGATCAAGGCACTAAATAGCCTAGCCACAGCACAAATCCCAAGAAATTTTGAGAATTTTGGGTGAATTTTGGCATTTTCAGGCAAATTGCAGGTTTTTCCCATTAACGGGTCTCACCCCCCGCGCGACCCTTCATCATGGCAACTCCTTTTGACAAAAACTCAGCATTTCCAGATTTTTCATGCAAAGTTACACATGCTCATGGATGGACTTGAGATTTGGTGAAGTTTTGGGCCTCCAGAAAGTCAAAAAACTAGCAAAAATTGACTTTCTGCCACTTTTTTGAACTGCAGAAAGCAGTCTTGGGAGATTTGATTTTTGACAGGGCAAATGAACTCCAAATTCAAAAATTCCAGTTGGGTTGGAAAGTAGACTCACAGACCTTTCCAACAAGCCTACTTTTGCTCAATTTGGCCACCTAAAAGTGCCCCAAAGATGGCTCCAAAGGCGCGCGACCCGTCAGGCAGGGGCGTGACCCGTCAGGCAGATTTTTCCAAAAATGCGTTGTACAGCCCGGAAAAGCACAGTTTGACCCAGTTTGACTTTTTGGGATGAATAGTGATCCTCTTTGATGTAATTATTGTACTTTTTAGACAATTTTACTCTTATGTAACATTTCTAGAAGATTCATTCATGAAAAGGGTAAAAATTAAATGAATGAATTGGTTTCCAAGTTTATAGAGGCAAGTTGTTTTGACTGCCTAGTTTGTAGTGCTTAGTTTAGAAGTCGTTGAAACAGCTCCTAGGATAGTGAGCTCGACCCATGGAGGCAGGGAAAGAGGTTAGATCATCTATATTATGTACTTTCTTGCTCATTTTCATGGTTGGACTCTTATCCATCATTGAATTTAGTTCATGACTGTTGCAAGCATGCCTATAGTTTTATGGAAAGCCTTGAGAAGTTTTATGAAGATGATAATTTCATGGATGAAGAGATCATGGAAGCCCTGTATGAAAAGCCGTTTCAGCAGCACATAGAAATCTTAGAGGATACTTGTCAAGATCAGCAGGTTGAAGATGGCCATATGGCTGTAATTGATGAAAGAGAAGAGCTTGTTTCAGATCTGCCCACAGAAGACAACAGCATGCAAGTAAGTCCAGTGTTGATTGCAGAATGTGATAATGTTAGGACAACTACTTCAGAACAACATTTAGATTATGATGACCAGGAATATCTTGTGCTGAAGCCCATCAAAGAGAGCTCTACTGTTGAGATCATAGACAGAGTTTTGGATTCAGATGTTCATGAACTGCAAGGTGAGATCTTTGTGCAAGTAAGTGACGAATCTCCTTTCAATAACTCCGTAATAAATGATAGTTTGAATGCCTTGTCATATGAAGATAATTATTGTTTAAGAAGAAGCAAACAAAAGGCATTGTCTCCTTTGTCCGAAGAGGAGATAGATCAGCTTTTGAAAGGTCTTGTTACAGCCCAAGCTACAGCAGATTTGCAATGCAAACATAGTCAGGAAAGTGCTGGGGAAACTTCTTCCTTTGTTGAAGAAGATGAGTGTTTTGTAGCTCAACAAATCGATAATGTTGTCCTTCACAAAGATGATAATCCCGCTGTCATATCATATGAAGACCACCTACCATATTGTCTGACTACCGAATATCATAGCATACAGGATTACCTTTCAGATTCTTCATATGTTTCATGTGCTGAAATGTTTTTCCAAGAATAGATCTGCTCATCCATTTGTTCAGAGATTTTTGAAGCCCATGAGCATACTTTTACTGAGGCACATGATGAAGGCACATCAGAATTTGAAGCAAAGGATACCTTGTTCTTTCAGCAGGAGGTGGTAATGTCAAGTCTTCATGTTTTCCAGGATCCAATGGCAGATTTGTTGCAGCCAGCAGTGATAGTGTTTATTGCAGTATTCAAGGATGAAGGAGAATATGGTCAACTATGTTTTTGGATGCCCAGTGATAGGTTTGTATTGTTGACCAGAAGATCTAAACAGGAGAATCAATCAAGAAGGCATCTGCTTGATTGGTTGCATTGGCATTTTGATATAGTTTGATGTATATAGTCTTGTAAGAAACACCGGTGGTTGTCATCATGATTTCACATCTTGATGGACTGCTGCCCTTCTCTTGTTTTAGTTAAGTCAGTCATGAGTCATTTGTGTTTGGTCTATTGAGTGAGTTTTTTCAAGTTATTTCAGTTTGCCATCGATTCGGTTTGAGTCAAGCTTCAGTTAAGTTTCAGTCAGTTTTCAGTCAAGTTTTCATTCAATAAATGTGTCAAAGTTTTGTGTCAAAGGTGTAAATAATGACTCCATCGCCCAATGGTTGCAAGCACTGGTCTGTTCTCCCAGAGGTCTGAGGTTCTTGGTACCTCCAAGGAGCTACCATCCCCATTGGAGCCAATGTTAGTGTCGGTCTTGAAAGCCCTCCATCAATGATCAAAGCTCTTTGCATTTGCATTAGTAGGTGTCTCATCAGTGTCAAAGTTTGCATCCCGTAAGGCATGCCATAACCCTGATGGAGGAGCTGGTCTATTCATACCCCTCTTGGCTTTGCTGGATCAGGTCATATCAGGTCATTGAGTTTGTCAAGCTGCTCTTATTTGGTCTTAATGTCAAAATTCCAGGTCTAGGGTTTTGGTCAGTTGTCTTAGCAAGGTCATGTTTCTGAGAGTCCTTGAGTGACCAGCAAGCCAGAGGAAGGATGGTAAACATGTTCCTTTGAAATTTTCATCATTTATAGTTCATTTTTAACCTTGGATTTAAAAACCCTGTTTTTAAAGCCAAGGTCATGATAATTTTTGTAAAGAGAATAAATTTCCAAATTGTCTTCAGAAAGACAGCAACAACCCTGGTCCCCTTGCCACAGTCCTTCAGATGATCTCCCTGCAAAAAGAATCAGGTCAAAGCACTCAAAAGGTCAACTTCAGGATAAAGGAAACCAAGAAAATCAGTGTTTTTTAAAAAGTGTCAAAATAGACTTTATAAAGTGGGTTTATGGATGAAATTTTTTCAAATGAGATTATAAAAGGTAATGTTCCCTCCTTTCACTCTCATTGTGCATTTCAAGCTTGCAAGAGAGATTGTGAGAGAGTGATAGGCGAAGGAGGCGAAATTGCAACGGTTTCGGGCAGTTTGCAGGTGCGTGACCCGTCCAGGCTCGTGCGCGACCTGTTGGGCGGTGCGCAACCCATCCAGCAGTCTCCGGCAGTGCAAAAACATAACGGGCGCGACCCGTTGGGCTGTGCGCGACCCGTTCATCTGCCTGCTATCAAAACTTCAAAACAATTCCTTCATTCCTCTTCAAACTTGCTTGATCGGTCGAGGTAGGCTCCTAATCCATGGTTGATGGTATGGGTGATGAAAATAATGATGTATGCTATGGTTTTATCTTTTAAATTTGCAAATGAATGGATTAATGTGGCTGTTGCTAATGTTTGTAAAATGCTAGGGTTTTATGACTGTTTCAAGTGTTTTTTGTCCCATTGATCCCTTCCTTTTTTTCCCTCTTTCATTCATAGTCATGCTTGCATCTCTGTCCCATTTGATTTGTACATAAAATGTTGATTTTTTCCCCCATCCCTAAGCTATAAACCCTAATTCCCTCTACCATACACATGCAAAAAAATAAAACAAAAAGAAAAGATACATTTGAAAATAAAGAAAAGAGTCATGTGAAATTAAAATGTTGCTGTATATCAAAGGGCATGTACATAACCCCTATATACCCTTGACATCCCCTTGTACATGAACACTTTCCCTTGATGTGAAAATAATGTGTATGTACTCCTTAATGTGCATGTACTCCTTAAGAACAGAAAAAAGAGCAAAATTTGCCTTATGACACACATGAACTCCTACAAGCCAATTTGGTGTATGGTGTCCCTATGCCCCTATTGATATATGTATCCCCTTACATGTTCATTATCATACATGTTTTGTCCCATATGAGATGTTCTTTGCAAATGATTTCCCAATGTTAAAATTGTTCCTATATGCATGACAATTTGTAAAGTTTCCCTTGAAAATTCCCTGTTATTATCATATATTCCCATTCCTTGTTAAGAAGTTCCCTCCCCTAACATTCCCCTCATGTTTTTCCCCTTGAAACAGCATAGAGTTCAGTACTTTTGCAGGCAGAGGCAGCAGTTCAATTTGTCCTTCAGTTTGCCCACCTTGCTCCAAAACCATGTCAGATACCGAGACTTATGAGCAAGGTGATGACCATTCATCATCTACAGAGATTGAGGAACAGAGGAGGCCTCGTAGAGGGGTAAGGGAGGTCACCATAAGAGGGAGGAGCCTACTTCATTGGCAGAGTTACAGGCTTGTCCTTTGGCACTAAGTTGTTTCCAGTACATGTCATGCTATCAGTTTTGTGAGAGGCTCTCTCAGATTCAGCATCATAGAGAGTTGGCCCGCTTGTTTGTCTTACACCTCCATGATGGACATGTCACTCTTGCAGGGGTGAATTTCATATTGACACCCGAGGTGATATCAAAGGCTACAGGTATACCGAATGTGGGAGAGGTGTGGTCTAAGCGCAGACTACTTGATTTTGTTCACTTTGAACCCTATGTCTGGCCATCATTTGTGAAACTGTTGGCAGGTGTTTTCCCATTCAGATTTCTTCGGAGTGAGTATGCTCCCCTCATGAGACTCATCATGCATTACTTCACATGTGAGGGCAGATTTTCACAGGTGTATTCATATCACATTCGCCTGTTGATGCATTTCACCCGGGTGAGGATGATGAACCTCCCGATCTTCCTATTTCAGAACATTCAGAGGATGGTACCCATGTTGCAGAGGAAGACCCCGGCCCAGCAGTACAGGAGCCTTTGTCACTATGGTTTGATCCAGCTTATAGTCTCTTATCAGTTGACTCAGCAGGGTATTTCATGGGAGGAGTTCATCTCCCGTGAGTTTTTCACAGTGCCACCTCAGCCACATCAGGAGTCCATTCATGAGGAGGGGGGACCATCTCAGTAGCCTGATGCTCCCATCACCCGACATGTCAGCTCCACTCCTATGGTCACCTATCAGAAAGGCCCAAGGGCCTTATTTGCAGCAGTTAAGCGAGTACTATCTCCACAACAGGTGGAAGGGGTCTCGCCTTCATCTTCAGAGCAGCGAGTGTTATCTCCACAGCAGGTGGAAGGGGCCTCGCTTTCTTCACCAGCAGAGGTATTGCAGAGGGGCAAAGAGCCCATGGTTCATGAGGATCCAGTGATCGATCTTGAGGTCAGTTCTCCTAGCCAAGAGGCAAAGGAGATCATTCAGCAGCTTAGGGCCGAGAATGATACTTTGCAGCGGAAACTTGAGGGTGTCCAATGGACCATCACATATCTAGAGCAGTGGAACACACAGCTGGAGGAGGAGAAGGCACTTCATGAGATTTGGAGGATTCGTAGTGATCGAGTCCTCAACCGTAGAAGGCCCGGTGATCCATTGCCTGTTGACCGGGAGTCTTTGCTTATTCAGGAGAATGCCCACTTGGAGAGGCTGTTGGCTAAGGCCAACCAAGACAAAAGGCTGCTAAGGAACATGAAGAATCACTATTGGGCTAGGATGAACGTTTGTAAAGCAAAGATGAAAGTGTTCCAAAGAAGATTGACCGAGGCTCTTAGGAGGAAGAAGAAGGCCAACCCACTCCGCATCTTGGCTGAGGCTTCTCTTACTCATCATGACACTCACTAGCCTCTTCACAGCATCAAGCACAAAAAATTTTGGAAGTTTTGGCTCATTTTTGACATTTTTGGGCAATTTACAGGTTTTGGCTTCTCAACGGGTCTCACCCCCGGTGAGACCCTTTGTCATCATAGCTCCGTTTTGCAAAAACTCAGCATTGATGGATTTTTCATGCAAAGTTACATATGCCCATCCATTACCTTGAGTTTTCATGGAGTTTTGGGCCTCCAAAAGGTCAAAATACAGTCAAACTTTGACTTTCTGCCCCTTTTTTGAGCTGCAGAAATAGTCTTGGGATAATTGACTTTTGACTGGGCAAATTACCTCCAAATCCAAACATTCTAGTTGCGTTGGAAATTAGAGTCAGGGACCTTTCCAACGAGCTATCTTGTACCTCCTTCTGACATCGGGAAGGCCTCCAAACAGGGCTGCAAAGTTCGCGACCCGTTGAGCTGGATGTGCGCGACCCGTTGAGGGAACTTTGCCAGATTTGACCAGTTCAGCCCAGAATTTGCAGTTTAGCTCCAGTTTGACTTGCTGAGGTCGATGGTGGTCCTTTTGACTGTACTTGTGGCACTTTTTGGGTATTTTACTCTTGTTTTACTCTTCTAGAAGTTTCTCTCATGTAAAAGCGTAAAATTGACTGTATGAACTGGTTTCCAAGTTTTTAGAGGCAAGTTGTTTTGACTACCTATTTTGTAGTGCTTAGTTTAGGAGTTGTTCAAACAGCTCCTAGGATAGTGAGCTCGACCCTTAGCGGTGGGGAAGAGGTTAGATCATCTATATTATGTACTTTCATGCTCATTTTCATGGTTGGACTCTTGAGGGAGGAACTATCATTATATATTTTGCTTGTATCTCTGCAATTTTTGGCTAAGGAAGACCAGGGTTTTGCAGTCATCTTTGGGATTCATGTGGACTCAGGTGTTGATGGTGTGTTTCTTCATGTTATTGTAAGCTTTGTTATGTGATTCATTTCCTTTCTATACTGCTGCATATTAAACAAATGAAGTGATAAAGTCAAAATTCATGCTTGCCATGCTCTACTTTTAAATTTGTTTAATTTCTATGTTTTCTGCTGTCTAAAGAGAATTCAAATCCATTGTTTTCTCTCTTTATCTCTCTCATCTTTCTTCCTAATCATCCACTTCAGCTAAACACCTCAATACAGGTTCCTACCTTGCCCCAAAGACCCCCCTGCAGAAACTATATCCAATCCTCGCACCCTAAATTGCAGTTCCTCAATTTGCCACCAAAAACCCCAAAAACCCCCAAATCAACCTTCAAATCAGTTTACTAGCCTAATATCAGTGTTACCTTTGATTGGTCATCTCATCTCATTGAAGATTTGCCGAGATTGACCGGAGAGAGCCTTCTCCTGCCCCGTAGGGCTAGCTACGAGGCTGAATGGTTTGATGTAGCTTTGAGATTTGCCTTTCTCAGCATGAGGTGAAATCTCAAGTGCTAACATACTGGCGACCATACTGGGGAGAACAACTTGTCTGTTGATTGATGTGTTTGTTTCATAAGTCTTAGACGGAGCCTGAAGTTACGCCAGGTAGCCTTCGAAAACGCTGTTGTTTTACATCAGCGTTAGTAGATAAACGCTGCTTCAGTCAATCTCCGTGAGCTTGTGAATACAGCACTTGATTTGCATTTCACCCCAGTACATGCATCAAGTTCAGATCTGATTGTTGATAGTGGACAACGATCAGACACTTGAAAGGCTGAAATCATTCACTTGGCGACTCCTTTCACTGAAGAATCCAACAACCTATGCTTCATGGTGACTTCATTGCAGGAAGATCAGTAGCTGTGAGATTTTCATGATGGATCGGATTGCAAGAAGATATGCTCCCTTGAGCCGAGATCACATTCCAGGTTTTCCGAATAAGATTCCCAAGGTAGATTGGTCAAGGAATTTGCCTATATTTAATGATGATGGTAAGAAGGATGCTGCTCTTCATCTAGTTAGATTTCACATGCATATTCGCAAGTTGAAGGTTGATTTTCCTGAAGATTGCTTGATGAAGATATTCTTGGCCACTCTGGAAGGTGCAGCCCAATCTTGGTATGAAAGTTTGCCGCCTGCTTGTATTTATTGTTTAAAGGATTTTCATGCTATGTTCATTGAAAGATATAAGGACTCTTATCCATCATTGAATTTAGTTCATGACTGTTGCAAGCATGCCTATAGTTTTATGGAAAGCCTTGAGAAGTTTTATGAAGATGATAATTTCATGGATGAAGAGATCATGGAAGCCCTGTATGAAAAGCCGTTTCAGCAGCACATAGAAATCTTAGAGGATACTTGTCAAGATCAGCAGGTTGAAGATGGCCATATGGCTGTAATTGATGAAAGAGAAGAGCTTGTTTCAGGTCTGCCCACAGAAGAAGACAGCAGCATGCAAGTAAGTCCAGTGTTGATTGCAGAATGTGATAATGTTAGGACAACTACTTCAGAACAACATTTAGATTATGATGACCAGGAATATCTTGTGCTGAAGCCCATCAAAGAGAGCTCTACTGTTGAGATCATAGACAGAGTTTTGGATTCAGATGTTCATGAACTGCAAGGTGAGATCTTTGTGCAAGTAAGTGACGAATCTCCTTTCAATAACTCCGTAATAAATGATAGTTTGAATGCCTTGTCATATGAAGATAATTATTGTTTAAGCAGAAGCAAACAAAAGGCATTGTCTCCTTTGTCTGAAGAGGAGATAGATCAACTTTTGAAAGGTCTTGTTACAGCCCAAGCTACAGCAGATTTGCAATGCACACATAGTCAGGAAAGTGTTGGGGAAACTTCTTCCTTTGTTGAAGAAGATGAGTGTCTTGTAGCTCAACAAACCGATAATGTTGTCCTTCACAAAGATGATAATCCCGCTGTCATATCATATGAAGACCACCTACCATATTGTCTGACTACCGAAGATCATAGCATACAGGATTACCTTTCAGATTCTTCATATGTTTCATGTGCTGAAATGTTTTTCCAAGAAGAGATCTGCTCATCCATTTGTTCAGAGATTTTTGAAGCCCATGAGCATACTTTTACTGAGGCACATGATGAAGGCACATCAGAATTTGAAGCAAAGGATACCTTGTTCTTTCAGCAGGAGGTGGTAATGTCAAGTCTTCATGTTTTCCAGGATCATCCAATGCAGATTTGTTGCAGCCAGCAGTGATAGTGTTTATTGCAGTATTCAAGGATGAAGGAGAATATGGTCAACTATGTTTTTGGATGCCCAGTGATAGGTTTGTATTGTTGACCAGAAGATCTAAACAGGAGAATCAATCAAGAAGGAATCTGCTTGATTGGTTGCATTGGCATTTTGATATAGTTTGATGTATATAGTCTTGTAAGAAACACCGGTGGTTGTCATCATGATTTCACATCTTGATGGACTGCTACCCTTCTCTTGTTTTAGTTAAGTCAGTCATGAGTCACTTGTGTTTGGTCTATTGAGTGAGTTTTTTCAAGTTATTTCAGTTTGGCATCGAGTCGGTTTGAGTCAAGCTTCAGTTAAGTTTCAGTCAGTTTTCAGTCAAGTTTTCATTCAATAAATGTGTCAAAGTTTTGTGTCAAAGGTGTAAATAATGACTCCATCGCCCAATGGTTGCAAGCACTAGTCTGTTCTCCCAAAGGTCTGAGGTTCTTGGTACCTACAAGGAGCTACCATCCCCATTGGAGCCAATGTTAGTGTCGGTCTTGAAGCCCTCCATCAGTGATGAAAGCTCTTTGCATTTGCATTAGTAGGTGTCTCATCAGTGTCAAAGTTTGCATCCCGTTAGGCATGCCATAACCCTGATGGAGGAGCTGGTCTATTCATACCCCTCTTGGCTTTACTGGATCAGGTCATATCAGGTCATTGAGTTTGTCAAGCTGCTCTTATTTGGTCTTAATGTCAAAATTCCAGGTCTAGGGTTTTGGTCAGTTGTCTTAGCAAGGTCATGTTTCTGAGAGTCCTTGAGTGACCAGCAACCCAGAGGAAGGATGGTAAACATGTTCCTTTGAAATTTTCATCATGTATAGTTCATTTTTAACCTTGGATTTAAAAACCCTGTTTTTAAAGCCAAGGTCATGATAATTTTTGTAAAGAGAATAAATTTCCAAATTGTCTTCAGAAAGGCAGCAACAACCCTGGTCCCCTTGCCACAGTCCTTCAGATGATCTCCCTGCAAAAAGAATCAGGTCAAAGCACTCAAAAGGTCAACTTCAGGATAAAGGAAACCAAGAAAATCAGTGTTTTTTAAAAAGTGTCAAAATAGACTTTATAAAGTGGGTTTATGGATGAAATTTTTTTAAAAGAGATTATAAAAGGTAATGTTCCCTCCTTTCACTCTCATTGTGCATTTCAAGCTTGCAAGAGAGATTGTGAGAGAGTGATAGGCGAAGGAGGCGAAATTGCAATGGTTTCGGGCAGTTTGCAGGTGCGCGACCCATCCAGGCTCGTGCGCGACCTGTTGGGCGGTGCGCGACCCGTCCAACAGTCTCCGGCAGTGCAAAAACATAACGGGCGCGACCCGTTGGGCTGTGCGCGACCCGTTCATCTGCCTGCTATCAAAACTTCAAAACAATTCCTTCATTCCTCTTCAAACTTGCTTGATCGGTCGAGGTAGGCTCCTAATCCATGGTTGATGGTATGGGTGATGAAAATAATGATGTATGCTATGGTTTTATCTTTTAAATTTGCAAATGAATGGATTAATGTGGCTGTTGCTAATGTTTGTAAAATGCTAGGGTTTTATGACTGTTTCAAGTGTTTTTTGTCCCATTGATCCCTTCCTTTTTTCCCTCTTTCATTCATAGTCATGCTTGCATCTCTGTCCCATTTGATTTGTACATAAAATGTTGATTTTTTCCCCCATCCCTAAGCTATAAACCCTAATTCCCTCTACCATACACATGCAAAAAAATAAAACAAAAAGAAAAGATACATTTGAAAATAAAGAAAAGAGTCATGTGAAATTAAAATGTTGCTGTATATCAAAAGGCATGTACATAACCCCTATATACCCTTGACATCCCCTTGTACATGAACACTTTCCCTTGATGTGAAAAATAATGTGTATGTACTCCTTAATGTGCATGTACTCCTTAAGAACAGAAAAAAGAGCAAAATTTGCCTTATGACACACATGAACTCCTACAAGCCAATTTGGTGTATGGTGTCCCTATGCCCCTATTGATATATGTATCCCCTTACATGTTCATTATCATACATGTTTTGTCCCATATGAGATGTTCTTTGCAAATGATTTCCCAATGTTAAAATTGTTCCTATATGCATGACAATTTGTAAAGTTTCCCTTGAAAATTCCCTGTTATTATCATATATTCCCATTCCTTGTTAAGAAGTTCCCTCCCCTAACATTCCCCTCATGTTTTTCCCCTTGAAACAGCATAGAGTTCAGTACTTTTGCAGGCAGAGGCAACAGTTCAATTTGTCCTTCAGTTTGCCCACCTTGCTCCAAAACCATGTCAGATACCGAGACTTATGAGCAAGGTGATGACCATTCATCATCTACAGAGATTGAGGAACAGAGGAGGCCTCGTAGAGGGGGTAAGGGAGGTCACCATAAGAGGGAGGAGCCTACTTCATTGGCAGAGTTACAGGCTTGTCCTTTGGCACTAAGTTGTTTCCAGTACATGTCATGCTATCAGTTTTGTGAGAGGCTCTCTCAGATTCAGCATCATAGAGAGTTGGCCCGCTTGTTTGTCTTACACCTCCATGATGGACATGTCACTCTTGCAGGGGTGAATTTCATATTGACACCCGAGGTGATATCAGAGGCTACAGGTATACCGAATGTGGGAGAGGTGTGGTCTAAGCGCAGACTACTTGATTTTGTTCACTTTGAGCCCTATGTCCGGCCATCATTTGTGAAACTGTTGGCAGGTGTTTTCCCATTCAGATTTCTTCGGAGTGAGTATGCTCCCCTCATGAGACTCATCATGCATTACTTCACATGTGAGGGCAGATTTTCCCACAAGGTGGTATTCATATCACATACGCCTGTTGATGCATTTCACCCGGGCGAGGATGATGAACACCCCGAACTTCCTATTTCAGAAAATTCAGAGGATGGTACCCATGAATGCAGAGGAAACCCCGACCCAACAGTACAGGA